>OX578148.1:97221668-97394168 GCA_951213105.1 Amaurobius ferox
TGATTGGTTGGGTGCCTGAAACGGGACATTTTTATGCGCGAAAAAGCGACTTAAGTCACAAAGTTTTAATGCTTCATAACTCGGTGAATTTTGGTCGTAAATGGAAGATTTTTTTTATTTTGAATGAAATTGTATGAGGATGATTTTCCTAAATATAATTCGTAAGACCGGGGGACCGTATAAAATTTATATTTTGTATTTCTTTCTGAAATGCATTTATTGATATAAACTATTTCAAAGATAATAGATTTTAAAATTTAAAACATTTTTGCAATTAGAAGTATATTACTAACGATTGAGGAAATAGCCATTGGGCACAAATAGCACTGGACACCCTGTATATTTAAATATAACATCATATATTGCATAAAAGTGTCGCCATCATTTTATGTAGTTCAGCTGATGAATTTTCTATTACAATGGAATAAATAGTACCAGGCACAATTTAGATTGTAGGTCCATATTTGAAAATGTTTTATTTCTGGCATCCCATATATTTACGGAGGACTAAGGGAATTATTTTCAGCTAATATGAAATATATTGACTTACATTAAATAATATATTTTGGGAGGAGACAACTATGGGATTTTTGTTACAGTTGAAGGCAATTATAAACCACGTTATTTTCTTGTGTATATCTATATAGAAAGAAAACTTCCTTACATTTCTTCCGTTTTTCTTCTGCTGGAGTTAATGGTGTGGCAACTGGTTCTTCTGCTACTGTTTGAGTCTCACCTTTTGTTTGCTGGAAGAAAACTTGAAATAGTTATTTCTAAATATCTAGTTTTTTTAATATTTTCCTATAGTATAAGATATATACAGAGAGTGTTCGCACATTTTTGTAACGATTTTGACTTTCTCCATGAATCAAATTTAAATAAAAATAAAGTAGTTTTAGGACGGATACAACACTCAATATGAATTAATAAGAACTTTAAAAATCACGATTTTGACACAAGATGGATGCCATATATCATTTTGAAGTGGGTCATGTGATCGTTTCATATCATGGACACGTGATCGCTTCATATAAGAGGTGTTATTGTTATTTTAATTTTTATTTAAAAAACTACTGAATATATTTCGCTGAATTTTTTTTTATATATTTTACGGAACCATTTGAATATTGCCTAAAATTTTCGAAGCAATTTGTGAATTTTAAATCCGCTTAAAAAATACTTGAAAAATTAGGTCCCATAGGGCTCAATGTATTCCATTTTTTCAACCCGGGTTCAATCCAAAACTAATTGGGTGATATTATTCATTTATATTCCCATAGGTCCTATAGACCGTCTGAACAACATACTAAAATTTCATTTTGATTAAGTCATTTTTACGGCAGTTATCGTGCTAACGGACAGACAGACAGACAGACAGACAGAATGAACAAAGTCATAAACACTTTTCAACTTTGTTGTAAAGTGTTAAAAATCTGATGTGGGCAACACCTGACTTTCCTTATATAATGAAATGAATTTACTACTTTTACAGTAAAAAAAAGGTTTTTCTTATAGTAGAAACTAATATACTTTCCAAGATATTGAATTTTTGGCAATTAGTCGTCATTTTCATTGATTTAGAGTCATTTTTATCCATTTGGCGAGATTTTCGTCAATTTGGCAACATTTCAAAAAGCCGCCAAGTTGGCAACATTCCGACAAATTCGTCGCCAAAATCTCGTCAAGCGTTATGGACGAAGAAATAAGTTGTTCTTACAGCAGATAAATGACTATTGGCGTTCAAATACAAAAGTATTACTCAAAGTTTTTTTTTTCATGAATGGAACGAGCTAGATCCACGAGAATGATGTCACCCAATTTATCGCATGGTATTACATATGAAAAGTGAACCTGTTTCTCAATAGGAGATATTTTTTTTTCATTTTAAATGACTTTTTAATAATTTTTTTGAAAAATGTACAATATCTCAAGAACGGTTCATGTTAGCGTTCTAAAATTTATGTCAATCGTTTTCTAATGAAAAATTACATAAGAAATGTCTATTTGCGTAACTTTATTAGTGGTTTTGATTTTTTGAAGATTTTTCAAAATTTTATTCGAAAATTTAGGGGAATTCTGAGCATTCGATTACGTATAAAAACAATAGGCTTCCAGTGTTTCCGGATTGTGATTTTTGTACCAAATTTGGTTTGAATCGGTCCATTCGTTCGTCAGTTATCGTCTCCACAGTCTCACGGACACACACACACACACACACACACACACACACACACACACACTCGCACACACACACACTCGCACACACACAAACTTTCGCACACACACACACACACACACACACACACACTCGCACACACACAAACTTTCGCACACACACACACACACACACACAGACATCACTTCAAAAATGTTTGATTCGTGATCAGGGATGCTTGAAACGTGCTTTCCCGTCGAAAACTCGATTTCGAATTTTCGACCCCGTCACAATACTTTCCTTAAACATTATGCATATAAGGGAAGTAATAAAAACAAACCTGACTGGTATAAAATCGGAATAGGGTTTAATTATAGTCTGCATCAATAAAAAATATTCTTTGCTTTAAAATGTCGATAGAAAATAAACAATGGATCTAAGGCTGCATTTTTGTGCTTTCCGAAGAGAAATACTCTTATTAAATTATAGTACTCTTATTCGATTATTAAAAAAAGATGTGAAAAGCCTGGTTTTAATATTTCTACATGTAAATTAAGTGGCATAATTAATAAAAAAGAAAAAAAACGTCAAAGTTTACATTTTACTGGAACAAAGGTAAACAATGCATACCCAACAAAAGTTAGTTCAGAGAAAATAAGGAACGTTTGCTGAAGGTTTTATGGTTACTGCTGGATTCTCTTATAAAGAAAAACTTAAAATATGGTAAGTAGAAAAATGGCAAAATTAATTCTGATTGCTATCACAAATATATTTTAACACCTATTTTTAAAAAAGGCATTCCATCACTTTCCCCAACAATCTTCAATGTGTTACGTTCCATCAGGATAAGGCTACCAGCCATGCCTGTAAATCTACTGCTATATTTATTTTAAAAATGAGAAATGAAACCAGAATTGAGATTATTCTATCTAAATGCATCCCATCCAAATCCTCTTACCTATCTCTTATGGATTACCGTGCATTTGGACTTTTAAAACAAGCTCTTTATAAGCAGCATCCCAAAACATTGGATGGACTGTGGAATATTGTGGTGAAGGAATGGAAAAAAATCAACCTTGATATTTTAAGAAAAGCTCTTTTATCTTGGAAATCAAGATGTAATATAATAGTTTAACAAAAGGGCAATGAAATTGAACATATTAGAAATTAAAATTTTTAGCTTTGTTTATATATATATATATATATATATATATATATATATATATATTAAAAATCGTTACAAGAATTTGTGAACACCCTCTGTATTTCACAAAGACGCCACCTCCTGAACTAAACGCCTTGTTAAATACAAAAAGCAAAAACCTCTTTACAAAAATTAAAGAATCTCAAAACGGTGTGCTCTAAGTTGCCGCAGGAGCGAATGTGTGCAATCAGGTCTAAGGTATCCTACTGAAAGATGCTAACACGCTCTTCAAATCACCAGTAGTCTTTATCAGTAGGAGTCAATTAAAAATAAAATTGATTACAACGTAAAATTTGTACGAGTAGTTTGAAGATGGGTTAGGATTCTTCAATAGGGTATAATACACTTTAAAAGTACAGTTCCAGCCTTGCATGGACTTGTAAACCATTTTGAGATTTGATAACATTTTTGGAAAGATCGTTTTATATTTTGGAGAGGATATTTGGAAGGATATTTTTATAATTTGGTAAGGAGATTTTACCATGGGCTGGTGTGTTATGATAGTTAAATTTCCATTGTAGAAATATTTATCAACGTGATTACGGAGCAATAACATATTATGAAGTGCAAATTTCTCTCCAAGTATTAATATTCTTCCAAGTATTAATATTTTTATTTTCAGTTCTTGAAATTCAGAAATAAATTTGGCTTCAACTTTTAAAAGAATAGCTATTACCTCCCACCAGAACACACTAAATGATGCATTATTCATTTTATGTAATAGGTTCTGTAGTTACGACTATATGTACTTGAAGAACACTTGAAGATTGACAAAATACAAAAGAAGGAAAACGGCTAAGCCGAAAATTCAAAAAGTTCCATTTTACAGTTCCTATTATTTCGGTTGTTAACGTCCCAATTGTATTTTTTTTTGTTTTGTTTTCCTCAATTTTCTTAACGTATTACAACGCTTTTCATATACTTTTTCTATTTTAAAGGCTAAACTACGAACCCTTGGCAATCGATTTTATCACGGAAAGTATACTCATCAGATGCAGATTCGGACCTCACGACTTTATGGGGCAAAATGGTACTAAGATTCTCAAATAAAGGAGAATATCATGATGAAGTCAAAAGTACGAATCTCGAATAATTATCGATCTGCACATTTAAACACCTTTTATAATATGCTCGAAAATTTTTATTACATCATACCCGCACTCACTTACTCAGTCAACACAATCTATTGATATATTTAGTGTTTAGGACGTATTTCAGAACATTAAATTTATGAAACTCTTTGCCTCTTGTTTGTGATATGACTACTTTTTGAAATAGGCAATGGCTACATTTAGAAAAGTAAATCTTATTGTTATCAACTTTCATTAGGTGACGTATTACTTTCCTTACATACGTAATGTATAAGGAAAGTATTGTGACGGGGTCGAAAATTCGAATTCGAGTTTTCGAAGGGAGAGCACGTTTCAAGCATTCCTGATCACGAATCAAACATTTTTGAACTGATGTCTGTGTGTGTATGAAAGTATGTGTGTGTGTGTGTTTGTGTGTGTGTGTGTGTGTCAGTGAGTCTGTGGAGACGATAACTGACGAACGAATGGACCGATTCGAACGAAATTTGGTAGAAAAATCACAATCCGTCAACACTGGAAGCCTATGGTTTTTAAACGTAATCGAATGTTCAGAACCTCCCTAAATTTTCGAGTGAAATTTTGAGAAATCGTCAAAAAATCAAAACCACTAATAAAGTTACGCAAATAGACATTTCTTATGTAATTTTTCATTAGAAAACGATTAATATAAATTTTAGAACGCTAACATGAGCCGTTCTCGAAATATTGCACATTTTTCAAAAAAATTATCAAAAATTCTAATAAAATAAAAAAATATATATATTTCCAATTGAGAAACATGTTCACTTTTCATATTTAATACCATGCAATAAATTTGGTGACATCATTCTCGTGGATCTAGCTCGTTCCATTCATGAGAAAAGATACTTCGAGTAATACCTTTATATTTGAACGCCAATAGTCATTTATCTGCTATAATAATAACTTATTTCTCCGCAGTAAAGCTTGGCGAGATTTTGGCGACAAATTTGGCAGAATGTCGCCAACTTGGCGACTTTTTCAAATGTTGTTAAATTAACGAAAATCTCGCCAAATGGATTAAAATGACGCTAAATCAATGAAAATGACGACTAATTGTCAAAAATTAAATATCTTGGAAATAATATAAGTATCTACTATAAGAAAAACCTATTTTTTTACTGTAAAAGTAGTAAATTCATTGCATTATATAAGCAAAGTCGTGTGTTGCCCACATCAGATTTTTTTGTATTGCAAGCCGTTACGAAATTGAAATAATTGATAAGACAAACAAGTTAAAAGCATTGCACAATAGAAGTATTTATAGAAGGAGGCAATCTATTTAGAAGAAGGTGAATATTGCAAAATTTCTTACAATTTTGTTCTTGAAAAGGTCATACATTTTGGCTCTTCTATTTTGTTAGATTCCTTTCAATAAGACCACAATCTGTCTCGCTTCGAAATTATCTGAAAATACATGCAAATATATAAATATAGCAAAACCTCATATGGAAAGCAAATGACATTCCCAACACACCGCGATGACTAATTATTTTCCTTCTAGTGTACACTTGGAAATATATATTTATAATATCACAAAATTATAATTTTTTTCACAAAATTTTCATAAACATTCTGACTCTAATGATAATAACAATCAATCTGAAATTTATTTAAACATGCTGTTTTCAATCCTATTCTACTGGCTTTCGTGAAGTATTTTATAATTAGAAATACTTAATGCCAATATTAATTAGTTTAAAAGACTTAATAAATCACTAGGAAAAGAAGTATGCAAATATAATTAAGGCAGTAATTATTTCGGGGATATAATTTCCGCGAATTTTAAGGGGATTTTTGAAATTTCGTGAGTATTGGATTTTGTCTTCCTATTATTGCGTAATTATTTATAATTTTCAGATAAATGTTTCTAGACACAAATGTATGCATATTTTTGCGAATTTTATGGATTTTTCTTAAATTTCAGGAATATCAAACATATCAAATCATTATATCTACATTTTAGAAAGTGTGTTCGTGTTCTGGCACATCCCTGTGTTAGACAATGGGGACACCCACTGAATAGTGATTTTATTTTCACACAAATGATTGTAAAATCATTTCATGTCAGGGAAAGTTTAATATATTTCTATAACACGTAAAAGGTCGATTACTTAAGTCGCTACATAAAGTCGACACATAAAGTCACCACCCGTTGTCGGTTTATATCCATAAAGAGTGTGGATGCTAAATTATACTTTTCTAAATTAAAAACAAGACCTACAATGCATAAAGCATAAATTATGAAACACTTTCCAACTGCAATGCAATTTTATTTAAACATTTCTAAAGTGCGATATATTCAGCAGTGATATTTTTAAAATTATCACAATACTACAATAATCTATTACATTTGAAAATTTTATCGGAAACAAATGAACTTTATAAAAATAACGGCATCAAAATATAAATCGCCTTGCTCTCTATATAAAAGCAGTGAATATTTTATTCATAAACTTTTTACATTTCCTTTCATTCAGAGGCGATTTTTTTAAAATTATCACAATACTACAATAATTTATTTTATTTTAAAATTTACAACCATGGAGATAAAATTAATATTTAACTCCATTCTTGAAATTTCATTGAAAAACGCAATACTACAGAATCATCTTTTTCCCTATGTAAAATCAATGAATGTTTCATTCATATCATCTATGTTACAGATTCAAGAGTTAAATCATTTTGCATTAAAGCAATTCAGCAATTCTTATACAACTCATCTTGCAGTTTGATGTGTTTACATTCTCCTTACTTGAAAATTAGGCTTCGTGGTAAAAATCACAAATATTGTAATTGCGTTACAGAAAAAAATAATAATAAAGCAGTTTTAGGACGGATGCAACACTCAAATTAAAAATATTTCGAGTTTGGCGCAAGATGGATATCATATTTTATTTTGAAGTTGGTCACTTCATTTCTTCAGATATTATGGGTGTAATTATTATTTTAATTTTTATTTTAAAAACTACCAAATATATTTTGTTGAAAGTTTTTTTTATTTTTTATGGGATAATTTAAATATTTCCTGAACCTTCTGAAGCAATTTTTGAATTTTAATTTCGCTTAAAAATGTTTGAAAAATTATCTCCCATAGGGTTCAGTGTATTTCATTTTTTCAATCCAGGTTCAGTTCAAAACTACTTGGGTGTTATTATTCTTTTAAATCCTCCTAGGTTCCACAGACCGTCTGAACGACATACTAAAATTGCATTTTGATAAAGACATTTTCACAAAGTCCTAAAGACTTTTCAACTATGTTCTAAACAATGTTCTAGTGTTAAAAATGGGATGCAAAGATATCAAACTGCACAAAATTTTGCTTGCATAACAGAATAATCCATTCATTAATTTCAAAATCAATTACCTTAGATATTTATAAAAATATCTAGCGTGTAAATATGCACAGGCATTAGAGGAATTCTGTGTATTTAAATAATTCACATTTAATAATAAAATATTGCAATTATTAATATAAAGTTAGCAGACAGTATAACATTATATATATATATATATATATATATATATATATATATATATATATATATATATATATTTATATATATGTATGTATGTATGTATATATATATATATATTTATATATATGTATGTATGTATGTATATATATATATATATATATATATGTATATATATATATATATATATATATATATATATATATGTATATATAAATATATATATATATATGTATGTATATATATATATATATATATATATATATATATATATATATATATATATATATATATATATATATATATATATATATATATATATATATATATATATATATATATATATATATAACGGCAAAACTTGTTTATTTGGTTATCTTCCTGATTGTTTCAACTTAATTAAGAGCAAGTTTTGTGAATAAATGTATTTCAGATATTCCACGTACTTCATAGAAGAGAATGTTCAAAATTCTATTTCAAGAAAAATTCATTCTTAAATATGTAATTCAAATCGGTGATCGTTATTTCAAGCACTAAAACTTTCTATAGAGTATTTGATATAAATTTTGCTCGCTTACATGTGGCATAACAAGAATTCAAATACTATTTCTTTATGCTTCTGGAATGACTGACCCCTTATGTATAGAAATTAATTCAACCAATTTGCATATATTCTTCATCACATTATTAAGCTTCAATGGAAACAGGTTCATGCATAAAAATATTTCCGATTTTGTACCACATTAACGTGTAAAACTAAAAATACCGAAGTACGTTTGCAAGCTAAATATATCCTGAGAAAATGATTTTAAGTGTATGTTTATAACTCTAAAGCCTTCTCAACCTATTTATATTACTTGCTCACACTTTAATTGAGATTAAATAGGAAAAAGGTTATGGTTAAAATTATTTCGGATGTTGTACCAATTTAAATAATTTGTTCATTGCATAATTTATCTTAAATGGGACCAGAGTTATGGTTAAAATTATTTCAGATTTTGTAGCTATTTGTATAACTTGTTCACTGCATAATTTATGTTAAATAGGAACAGGGTAATGGTTAAAATTATTTTAAACTTTGTATCTATTTATATAACTTGATCACAGCATAATTTTTCTTAAATGGGGACATGGTTATGGTTAAAATTATTTTGGACTTTATATATATGCATATAACTTGCTCTCTGCACAACTTTTCTTAAATGGGAACAGGGATACAATTAAAATTATTTCATATTTTGTATCTATTTATATAACTTGCTCAGTGAACAATTTATCTTAAATGAAAACAGTGCTATGCTTAAAATTATTTTAGATTTTGTATCTATTTATATAACTTGCTCACTGCATATTTTTTCTTAAATGGGAACAGGGTTATAGTTAAAATTATTTAAGACTTTGTACCGCGTTAATATATGAATGAAAATTTGAAAATATACTTCAAAAGAAAATGTATTTTAAAATACATTATCCACTGAGAAAGTTTGATGATGTATGGGAGATCTATGAGAATGTTTATGAGAAATGTGTCTATGTGAAAATTATGCATATAATGAAACCTGGTAGTCCTGGTAACATTCTGATTTCAATTTTATTCATCTACATCTACCTGCTGAACAACGAGATTTAGAATATATATATTTACCTATCTTTCGTGGTCGCTTATAACTTGAAAACTACACAGTCATTTTACATTTTAACATACATCTTTAATAGCTTTGTTAATTTTAATTAGAAGAAGGTTAACTCTATCTCCAGCTTAACGAAATCTTTTTTATGTTTATTTTGTAGTTGTAAAAATCGTTAGAATTTTCTATTTAGTTCAACGTACTATTTTTATGTAAAATAAATGTTATAAAAATCTACTGTCATAATACTTCATCTTATAATACTATATGCCAACTAATAATTCAAAATTTTAACTTATACAATATTACAATATTTTAGCTTATAATACAGTATTTCTTTACAATACTTCAACTTTGTTTTATTTTTTGTTCTATGAAGGCGAATCTTTAAAATATAGTTTTATTTTTAAGAATTTTTTGTAATCAGTGTTTTGTACATTCTCACTGATTTTCGAAGCTTGATTAAGTATAGGTTTATGACAAGCTAAATACATTCTTAATATAAAATGCAACTCAATAAAAGTCATTATAGGCACTAAAACTTTCTATAGAGTATTTTATATAAATTATATATTTTTTTTATATAACTCCTACATCTTCATATGGCATAACAAGAATTGAAAAACTATTAACTATTTCCTTATTCTTTTGGAATGACACCTTATATATATAGATATTTCTTCAACCTTCATTTACAAACCTTCTTCATCGTCTGTTAAACTACAATGGAAACAGATTTATGTATAAAATTATTTCCGATTTTGTACCACCTTAATTTGCAAAAAAAAATACGGAGACACGTTCGCAATAACATATCTCATGAGAAAAGTGATTCTTTTAGTGTGTATCTATCACTCGAAATCGTCTCAACCTATTTATATTAGTTGCTCGCAGTATAATTAAGCTTAAATGGGAACAGGATTATGGTTAAAACTATTTCGGTTTCTGTACCCATTTATATAACTTGCTCACTCGATAATTTATCTTAAATGGGAACATGGTTATGGTTAAAATCCTTTCTCTGCGCAAAATGTGTTGCAATGAGAAAACAGTGCTCGATTATCTATATCTAAATCGTTGAAATCACTGTAATATATAATTATCTAACGTACCTAACATTTATTGTCTGTCCACATCATCCAGAAACTATCCATTGACCATAAAGGCTGAATCATTAAACATGTATAATATATACTACGGTACAAAACCTCACAGAGCCAACATTTCGATTTACTCCTCATTTGTATAGAAAAGGGAGAAATATGAAAGTCTTTAATCCTTTAAGAAGGCCCTCTGTTTTCCCAAACAGCTGAATCTTTGCACAATTTTAGTATCGACTACGATACAGAACCTAACGAAGCTTTTTTACCGATTCCTCCCAGAGGGAATCATCATAAACTGAAATTTTTCACATTTAAAGTACCAACTATCGGAAAGGATTAAACGTAGTACGATTTCCAATTTGCCTCTCAGAAGCATAAACATGTTTGCTTTGATCAAAAGGTATTTCCAGATCCTCCCGACCCCCTAGGAAGCCTCCTCTTCACCTAGGAAACTAAATATTTGCACACTCATATTGCCAATCATTAGATGGAACTTCATGTAGTCGGATTTTCAATTCTTCCCCCCCAAGAGGAAATGATGTTTTTAAATGTTTTTCCAGATTCTTAAGAAGACCTCCGGTGACTCAAATCTTCCACACTTAATATAATCGACCTCTCGAACGAAAAATAAGGTGCGGTATTTTTGATTTTCCTCCTGGAATGGACAAAACAGGGAGGGGGGGAGAGACACATAAAATATCACAGACCCCCTCTCAAAGCTCCCACCGGAGCGACAAATGTCTAAAACTTGACCACGAGTCCTAATTTAACTCTGTCAATTTTTAATTGAGTGAACTATTTGCGACGATAAGCGTTTACAAAATAAATTATTGAAAATATTGTTTAAAAATAAAACTTAACAATAAATGAACTGAAGAAATGAAATAAAATGTTGCAGCTTACTTTAGAATGTTATCTCCCTTTTTTTTGCTAGGCTTAAATAGTAGAATTCATATAATCAGAACATAGGATATTCACAAGAAATATCATTTAAAAAAATTCAAATTATTATAAAATATTTTAGAGCTGGAACTCGGTTACATAAGTTGTACGTGGAAATACAATATAATTACCTGTCCTCAGAAGAAAATGCACCCCTTCTATAGAATGATACTGTTATCACCTGATTGTTACTCCCAAAACATCGGTTGATAATAGTAAAATCCATCCAATAGTGCTGCATAATTTAAACTGATAGCATATCAGCATAAGTAGAAGATATCCTATTTTATCCGATAAAGTATTTATAGCATCAAAATACCCAGGTTTGGGGTGGAATTATAGACTTGTAGAAATAGGTGTGGTCACGCATTGAAACACAAATCTAGCGACTTTTACGCATTTTCTGATATCTGCATCACTTGTTCGGAAAAATATTGAATTTATTTTGCCTTTCGCTGTTGTACATTAAATGCTACTGTATTTTCTATGCTTGTGGGAAAACTTTCAATTTTGTTAGTTATCAGTAATCATATGCGTAATGTGAGCGATTGACTGAATGAAAGATGGACATTACACAGCCCAAATTACTGAAAGTGCAGACATAAAACAACGCATACACGTAGAACTTGGCCTATAAGTAACGAAGATATAAAATATTGGAATTTTGTTCAATCAAAAATTTTGTTTGGTACTTTTTCATTTCGCCGGCGCAGGCAATGAAGTCGCCGACTCATTTGAAAAAATTTTAAACGATATTAAAATGTTTATTCCTCCAAAGTAAAAAATTCTTAGAACTAACATTTATTAACATTTTTTTTATGTGTATACTGTGTGTTATCGCCAATAAAGTCTGCGTGGCGAAATTTTGGCCGGCAAAATGGAAAAGTACCTTTGGTTTTGTAAAATTTTATAAATGTTGATTTTTCTGTTCAAACGGCTGGACACAAACTCCTTTTCATACCATCAAGCGCAAAAAAATATCCAAAATATTCTTATTTTACTCTATTAGTGTCCAATCAGCCGTTTTTGAGACGTTTTAGTTTTAGTTACAGCTGACGATTTTTAAGATACTTCAGTATTCTAGAATTTTTTCCTACACCGCTAATTAAAAAAAATTGATGTGAGCACCACATGACTTTCCTTACATAAAGCAATGAATTTACTTCTTTCAAAGTTAAAAAATGATGGAAATATACACGGCACAGTGTTTGTAACGTTGAATTGTACATTTGGCGATGTTCGAGATGACAACATGTAAAACTTTTTCAAAGTTCTCAATTAACTTATAGAGCACACAACTATTAATAAACAATTATCAGTATTGATAGCATCCTTAATAATCAATACAGTCCATATAAAGTATTTTAATAAAAAAATCATCACTTAGACATCATTTTCATCAACTTAGCGCCATTTTTGCAATTCTGACAATATTTTCGTAATCTTGGTTTAAATTTCGGTAAATTGAAGATGTTTCGCGAGATTATTCGTCACGTTCGCGTATATTAATTACTTAGAGTAATGCGCGTAAAGTAATGTATAGTTAAGTGCTTCCAAACAAACATAGAGAAGCGCATTTCTTATATACTACAGAGTATGCCCGTCATATGGCGGAATAAAAATTTTGAAATGCATTGCCTCCTTTTTAGCGTCATTTTAATCAAATTAGTGACATTTTGTCAATTTGGCGACATTTTCGCCAATCTGGCTATGTTAAAAAAGTCACCAAATTTGCGACATCCTGCTAAATTTTTCACTATGCATTACGGACGGGCGGAGAAATTGGTTATTCATATTGACGTTTGTTATGTTCTTTGCAAGTTATTGAATTTTTATCCACTAGTCATCATTTTCATTTATTTAGGAGTCATTTGTTTCAATTTAGCGCATTTTATCCATTAGCGATATTTTCGTCCATTTGTCAACATTTAAAAGTATGGCCAATAGCCGATATATCGCTAATTTTGGCGCCAAAATTTTGCCAAGCGCCATAGCCGGGATATAGGTTATTCATATTGAAGATAAACGACTAATGGCGCCCAAATATAAAACTATTACCCAAAGTATCTTATAGTAGATACTTATATTCTTTCCAACATATTGAATTTTTATCATTTAGTACTCATTTTTATTGATTAAGCTTCAATTTTATCAAATTGACGATATTTCTATCAATTTGGCGACATTTTCGTGAATTTCGCAACATTAAAAATACCACTTTAACAATGTTCCGTCAAGTCAGTCGACAAAAATTTGTCAAGAGTTATGGACAGAGAAATGCGTTCTTCTTATAGATTGATTTAGGGTCATTTTTATCAATTTAGAGACATTTGCGTCAATTTAACAACATTGAAAATCTCGCCAAGTTAGAAATATTCCACCAATTTCGATGCCAAGATTTCGCCAAGCGTTATGGACGAAGAATTAAGTTATTCTTATAGCAGATAAATGACTATTGGTTTTCAAATGCAAAAGTATTACTCAAATTTTCTTTTCTCATGAATTGAACGATCTGCATCCACGAAATTGATGTCACCAAATTTATCGCATGATATTACATATGAAAAGTGAACATGTTTCTCAGCAGTTAATATTTTTTTTTAATTTATGGGATTTTTTTATAAATTTATGTGAAAATTGTGTAATATCTCGAGAACGGTTCATGCTAACGTTCTAAAGTTTATGTTAATCGTTTCTCAGAAATAATTACATAAGAAATGTCTATTTACGTAACTTTATTAAACGTTTTGATTTTTTGATGATTTTTTCAAAATTTCACTCGAAAATTTAGTAGGGTTCTGAACATTCGATTACGTTTAGAAACAATAAGCATCCAGTATTAATGGATTGTGATTTTTGTACCAAATTTCATTCGAATCCCTTTATTCGTTCGTGAGATTTCGTCTCCAAAGACTAACTGACACACGCACACTCACACATACTTTCACACACACACACACACACGCACGCACGCACGCACATGCACATACTCACGCACACACACAGACATCACCTCCGAAAAGTTCGTGTTCATGCTTATACGTGTTCATTGATACTTGAAGCGTGCTCTCATGTCGAAAACTCTAATTCGAATTTTCAACCCCATCATAATATTTTCCTTATACATTATACTAAATATAAGGAAAATATAAAGCTGTACTCTGTCTTATTTCTTCTGGTGTGAGTACGAGTAAGCAGACATTTTGTGTCGAGACGACTGTGTGAGGTCGGCTTTAATCAAGTTTAAGGGACATGGATGTTAAGGAGATAAGTTAAAACATCGTGCTGGAAAAACGCCAAAATCGTTTCTGATATTAATATAGATAGTGTTGGGAGTAAGATAAATCCCACTACATTGTATGTATTTCTATAGAGCAGGACACATGTGTAAGTAAATACTATTTAATCGAACGAACTGTTAATTTTGTAGAGAAAAATGGAACGTGCAATGCAAATTAGAATTCAAACAAAATAAAATATTACTGATTATGTCAGTAGATTGTTCTAAATACGGATACTATATTTTGAAATACACTGCAAATCCAACAATAACATTTATGAGGTTAAAGCATATATTTAGCATTTCTGTGTATTTCTCAAAACTTACATATTTAATTTGCATATTGGTTATCTCACTAAATTGCTCTAAATACGGATACTATATCTTGAAATACTCTGTAAATAGTACAATGCGAATTATAAAGTTAATATATTTATTTACCGATTCCATGCATTTCTCAAAAACTTCCATGTTGGATTTGCATGATGGCTATCGCAGTAGATTGCTCTAAATGCGGGTACTATACCTTGAATTACACTGTAAATCCAACAATAAGAATTAGTGTTAATATATGTATTGTTCTAAATACGGATACAATATCTTGAAATGCACTGTAAATCTAACAATAAGAATTCTAGACTTAAGACATTTAACTAAAGATACTGTGAATTTCTCAAAAACATTCATATTGAATTTGCCTATTGGTTATCTCACGCTCTCAATAGATTGTTCTCAAAACCGATACTGTATTATTGGCATAAACTGTAAATCTAACAATAACAATTATAGGCATAAAACATTTATTTAAAGATACCTTGCATTTTTCAATTGAATTATTGAATTGGCATATTGGTTATCTTTGTAGATAGCTCTCTCAATACAGATATTATATTTTGAAATATAAAGTAAATACAACAATACGAATTATATACTTAAGACATTTATTTAACGATTGCATGCATTTGTCAAAAACTTACATATTGAATTTGCATATTAATTTATGACATCAATTTCTTTTTCGTCCTTTTGGCATATTGCGGCAACTATAGCGATGACAATTGTGATAACACATAGTCCTATTGCAATGGATCCTATGACGGATGTCCAAAATACAATTCGATATAGAACATTGTTGCAGTAATGTATAGATGATGAGTCATATACATCGACTTTATGGTATATGCTAAAGACCCAGTAGCATTCTGAAAGAAAAAACAGAAAACCGCATTAAAGTACAGATCAAATTGGATTAAATGTCATCGATATACAGTTAAGCGAAATGTGCCTATAAAAGGGGGGGGGGGGAGTGCATCCGGTAATATAATATATTTATTTTTATGCATATCACTAGAACTAATTACTTGGCATTCCTAGTGTCTTATATAAGCGCTGTTGCTTACATAATGCATTTACAAAATCGACTCGTCAAACAACCGCCAAATAAATCATGTTTTCAAACCAAATCACGCTTGCTGCATACCACACGTGCTTGATGAAAATAAAGCAATCCTATCCACAGAAGTGAAGGCCTGGCTTAAAATTCACCCGGAATTCCAAGGCAGAGATGCTCAATAAAGTCCTACAGTAGAAAGAAGTCAAAAAGTGAGCGGAATCGAAAAATCACAAATAATAATAATAATAATAATACTATATGAATAAAATAGATTCTTTTTTAATTGGTCGACAGTATCTATTGAATATCTGCAAATACACTTGATTTCGGTTTTATTATTATTTTGCTTTAAAATTTAGGTCTCAACTTTCTCATTATATTGAACTGTTTAATATTCGATTTATATAAATAATTCTAGTAGAACTAGAGATAATTAAAAAAAAAGAAAGAAAAGGAGTGTTACCTTAATAATCCTCTTAACTGTGAGAAGTATATTACTGCTGACACATACCTATAAGTGCAACCGTATGAGTGCAACCGTGGAGGGATGAAGATATCTGTATTCTCTGAGAATCTCCATAGTATTTTTACCTCGCGTAAGCATCAAGCTTTGATCATTATCCCCACGGTATAATCCATAGATATTTATAGTACAGAGGAATCTATGGGCGTGAAAAGCGCTAGCAACAACTCGGGCCGGGGAGGCGGACCTTAACCTATTGTCTGGTTCTTACTGAACGTCCCAATTTCCACTTTTATTTGTTGGGAAATAGGTCCACGGTTCTCCCTAGGAACTACTATTAGAGGAAACGTTTGGCCACTCTAAAGAAAAAACAAGAAAGATCAATCATGCTTAAAGCATTGATTATGAAACACTTTCCAACTTCAATGCAATTTTATTTAAACATGTCTAAAATGCAATACTCCTCGGTAATATTTTAAAACTTATCACAATACTACATTAATTTATTATATTTGAAACCTTAAACCTTCATCGGAAAAAATGAACTTCATTCAAATGACGACATTAAAATATAAATTGCCTGGTTTAAACATCTCTAAAATGTGATACATTCCTCGGTAATAATTTTAGAATTATCATAATACTACGATAATTTATTATATTTGAAAACTTTATCGAAAACAATTGAAATTCATTCAAATGACGTCATAAAAAAATAACACGCCTGGCTCTCTCTATAAAAGCAACATTTCATTCATAAATAATTCCCCCATTCATGTCATTCATCACAATACTATAATAATTTATATTATTTAAAAATTAAGACCATGGAGCTACAAGTAAGTAAAACTCTATGCGTAAAACTTCATCGAAAATTATCGTCCTTCTCTTTCTAAAATCAATGAATATTTCATTCATATCAGCCATGCAGACTCCATGGACTAAATGATTTTGTGTTAAAGAATTACAGCGATTCTAATACAACTCATTCTACATATTTTGTTGTTTACATTTTACATAGGTGAAAAATAGGCTTAATAGTAGAAATAATTAAATTTGTATGAGCATTTAAACTGAAATATATTGTCATTGCGTTGTTAAAGTATGTAGATGCACAGAATTTAGGCAAAAAAAAAGTAGTTTTAGGATGGATACAACACTCAATATGAATTAAAAAGAACTTTAAAAATCACGATTTTGAGACAAGATGGATGCCATATATCATTTTGAAGTGGGTCATGTGATCGTTTCATATCATGGACACGTGATCGCTTCATATAAGGGGTGTTATTATTATTTTAATTTTTATTTAAAAAACTACTGAATATATTTCGCTGAATTTTTTTTTATATATTTTATGGAACAATTTGAATATTGCCTAAAATTTTCGAAGCAATTTGTGAATTTTAAATCCGCTTAAAAAATGTTTGAAAAATTAGGTTCCATAGGGCTCAATGTATTTCTTTTTTTCAACCCGGGTTCAATCCAAAACTAATTGGGTGATATTATTCATTTATATTCCCATAGATCCTATAGACCGTCTGAACAACATACTAAAATTTCATTTTGATTAAGTCATTTTTACGGCAGTTATCGTGCTAACGGACAGACAGACAGACAGACAGACAGACAGAATGAACAAAGTCATAAACACTTTTCAACTTTGTTGTAAAGTGTTAAAAAAGTATTTCCAGTACTTATCTAACTGGAAAATTGTAGACTTTTGAAAACAAGCGTTTTAATTGAAAATAAGCGTTTAAAGAACTTCCATTCCTTTAATATTTGAATCAAATAATGAACATGAAGTACTTTTAAAAATATTTATCTGTGAAATATTAAATGCATATATTACTATAGAATATAATATTTAGAAAATAGATAAAAACTATAACATATATAATCTATATATAGAGAAAAAAGGTAATGTTTAAAATAAAATTAAACGTCAGCCAATAATTAAATGGAAGCGGGACACCTGAAGCGTGGTTTCGTATCTCCAGTCGGATGAGACATATGTGGGTCTCAAGTGACTACTGAACCTAGTCCTTCAATAATACAAAAAATCTGATGTGGGCAACACATGACTTTCCTTATATAATGAAATGAATTTACTACTTTTACAGTAAAATAAATAGGTTTTTCTTCTAGTAGATACTAATATCCTTTCCAAGATATTGAATTTTCGACAATTAGTCGTCATTTTCATTGATTTAGCGTCATTTTTATCCATTTGGCGAGATTTTCGTTAATTTGGCAACATTTCAAAAAGTCGCCAAGTTGGCGACATTCCGCCAATTTCGTCGCCAAAATCTCGCCACGCGTTATGGACGAAGAAATAAGTTATTCTTACAGCAGATAAATTGGCGTTCAAATGCAAAAGTATTACTCAAAGTATCTTTTTTCATGAATGGAACGAGCTAGATCCGCGAGAATGATGTCACCCAATTTATCGCATGATATTATATATGAAAAGTGAACATGTTTCTCAATAGGAATTTTTTTTTCTATTTTATATGACTTTTTGATAATTTTTTTGAAAAATGTGCAATATCTCGAGAACGGTTCATGTTAGCGTTCTAAAATTTATGTCAATCGTTTTCTAATGAAAAATTACATAAGAAATGTCTATTTACGTAAATTTATTACTGGTTTTGATTTTTTGACGATTTTTTCAAAATTCCATTCGAAATTTAGGGGGGTTCTGAACATTCGATTGCGTATAAAAACGATAGGCTTCCAGTGTTTACAGATTGTGATTTTTGTATCAAATTTGGTTCGAATCGGTCCATTCGTTCGTCAGTTATCGTCTCTACAGACCCACTGACACACACACACACACACACACACACACACACACACACACACACACACACACACATACACACACACAGACATCACTTCAAAATGTTTGATTCGTGATCAGGGATGCTTGAAACGTGCTCTCCCTTCGAAAACTCGAATTCGAATTTTCGACCCCGTCACAATACTTTCCTTATACATTATGTATATAAGGAAAGTAAAAATTAAACTTACGTTTCTGAAATTTAAAATTCTCAGATTTTCCGTGTGGATGACAGAAAATCACAATTTGCACACACTTCATAAAAGCACAAACTTGCAAGTTGAAAAAAGGAGCTTACTTACCAGCAAAATACCAGCAAAATAATACGATTTGAACGATGACTTCCTGGTTGACACTGTAGGGAGATTTAGTTTCTCCATCTCCAAAGCCAAAAAAACGCCGACTTCGATATGAACTTGTAATCAGTAAATATAGCATCATTATAATTCCGAAAACTATAGCACCCATGGGAATCCATGGTTCAACAGGGCAGTCCCAAACATTCAAGGTTCCTATAATGAAAAAATCAGATGCGGATATCACATACATGTTAGGAATTCATACATCCTCCTGTATGATTAAATAGCTTCTCTTTTTGATGTGAATCATCTTAGGACGCTGGGTTCGGTGCAAATCTTTAAAAAAATGTGACGGGGAAGAAATGAAAATATGTAACAGATATGGCGTCATATTGTTACAAATATCTAACAGGATAACCGTTATAATTTGAAGGTCATACTATCCTTTCTCAGTAATATTTTCGAACAAACACTTATCAAAATGCTACATAGACATAATGAATTATGCTGAATAATTTAATGAATTAAATTGAATAATCTCTTTCAATATATCTTCATAAAATTCTTTGCTGTCTCACCATGTCTGGTTTAATTGATTCAGAATTTATTTCTTCACTTTTAATGGCACCTATAATTTCCCTTTCAATTGTTCAAATATCTTATATTAGTAGGATATTTGAACAATAAAAGGGATCTTATTTAAAATATCTTATTCAAAATATCTTTTCTGAGAAGTGTTCCTCTTGTTTCATGCAATGGGGTTAAATTTGTTACTATTACTTCCCTGTGTCATATTATGTAATGTATACGAGAAATATTTTAGCGAGATTGAAAATTCTAATTCGAATTTTCAAAGAATACCTACAGAGTGAACCCGAAATCGTTTTGAAAATTTTCAGATGTTATTAGTATTTGTTTGCTTGCTGCCTAGGCTGTACCGCTCAAAGTTAGGTTTGGACCAACTTACTGTACGGCTGGTAAAATGTAGACCCCCCCCCCCCCAAAAGAACCGTAGATACGAGAAGAACCAGCAGGTCAACCAGACATGTCTGGTGGGGTTCACCACAGACCCCGAATCACAAAATGGACTGAGCCAGGGAACACCCAAGGAACGCCAGACCACACAGCCCAACTCGCTGAGGCACAGGCAGCCAAAACTAGAGCACCATAGGAAGCGGCTGCAACCCAAAGTTTTTTAATGTAAGGTTGGGCACTCAGAGCGGCAGCCAATTAAAAATATGTCAGCTTGACGTAATGAGAATTAATATTCGTCATTCGTGATGTCACGGTTCAGAGTAAGGCTCCTCTATATACGAGCTGACTCATCAAGCATATTGAAGCCCACCATAGCTGGAAGCGCAATCCATTAGCATTAGTTCTATTCGTATATTCACATTAGGAAGTATAATTGAAATAATTATGGGTGGTTGTTCTGCACCCAACTGCTCTAATCATTCTAGAAAGGGTTTTAGGCTATTTCGCTTTCCTAGAAACGAAGAAAGAAGAAAACAATGACTAATAAATAATTGGATACACGGTACTGGAGCATATTTGTGTGAGCTAAGTTCTACAATATTCTAATTGAAACTTCTCTTTTTATATAAAGTATTTATTTTAAACACTTATTTTATAATTTCTGAAACTGTAGTATGGAACCCTATGGGCTTCAATATGCTTGATAAGTCAGCCTGTAGTAGAGGAGCTCTAGTTCAGAGTAAGGCTCCTCTATATACGAGCTGACTCATCAAGCATATTGAAGCCCACCATAGCTGGAAGCGCAATCCATTAGCATTAGTTCTATTCGTATTTTCACTTTAAGAAGTATAATTGGAATAATTATGGGTGGTTGTTCTACACCGAACTGCTCTATTCATTCTAGAAAGGGTTTTAGGCTATTTCGCTTTCCTAGAAACGAAGAAAGAAGAAAACAATGACTAATAAATAATTGGATACCCGGTAATGGAGAATAGTTTGCGTGAGCTAAGTTCTTCAATATTCAAATTGAAACTTCTTTTTTTATATAAAGTATTTATTTTAAACAATTATTTTATAATTTCTGTAACTGTAGTGTGGAACCCTATGGGCTTCAATGTGCTTGATAAGTCCGCCTGTAGTAGAGGAGCTCTTGCCCAGAGTAAACTTTGAGAGGCGTTGCCAAAACACACGCATTAATAGAGTTAAAACTGTAATAATTGATTAAAATAATTAACTAGCTTTGTTCAATAAGCATTTTCGTAAAACAAAAACGTATATTCATGAAGACATAAATGTTTTAAAAAAAAATGTTACATGTTTTTTGCTTACGACATCCATAGGATTCAATCAAATTTCACGAAACTTACAGAACATTTGTCAACGTCCAAAAAAATATTATACTTCATTTGAAAATTAAAGCATTGAATATATGATGGGATATAAGCATTTAAAGGAACTATACACAGGAATTACGCATTTGTAGTGAATACTGCAACTTTTGTAAAAAATTCACTGGAATTTCGTTAAAATTCACAAAGTCGACGATATAGTAATCAGTGTTTCTCTGACTCTCTCAAAGTACCTAGATGATAAGGGGTTTTCCACAAATTGAAATATTACAAATTCATCGGACACTCCTGTTCTAAAAATGCATTAGTCCAATTTTACCACGTACAGGGGTATCCGGAGACTTTTGATCATTATTTGCATAAAATTGGACTAGTTCATTTTCAGAACAGGAGGTGCCCGATGAATTTGTAAAATATCAATTTGTGGAAACCCCCTTACCATCCAATTACCTTCAGAGAGTCAGAGAAAAACTGATCACTATATCGTTGATATATGTGTGAATTTTCACGACATTCCAGTGGATTTTTTTTATAGAAGTTGATCTACAGTATTCCCTACAAAATCATAAGAGAACCATGAGTGAATATATTTCACCCCTTCTTCAATATCTTGGTGGTCCCCTAAATGCACAAGTCACCGAAACTTTACAGCAAAGTGTGCGGCTCAAGCATGTTCTTCACATTGCCAAAGTTACAGAACACTTCGTCAAGAAAATATATATATATATATATATATATAAGCATTAAATATATCGTTATGCAATATTATTAAATATCCTTAATTTTTAATGTTCTTATATATATATATATATATATATATATATATATATATATATATACCTGTAATTGTGGCTTTTTTATCAGCTTGCCGAAATTATCAACAGGGTAACTGAAAACAATGAGCAAGGGTTATAAAATGCTTTACTGTGTAGTACTGGAGAAAGGCCACCCCAAATACACATCGGAGATATATCTAAAAATTTATTTTTGGAATCAGTAACTCCATAGAACATGTAGATTTTCAATGTGTCTGAAAATGAATTTGCAAAAAAATCGAAATAATATTCCATTTAAGAGAAGGAATTAAATATTAAAGTATTTTAATATTCAATATTTAAGGAACATGCATAAATGAAACGATATTATTTGCTTACCTACAACGATAGCCAGTAAAGAACCCGCATAAAAGCATAGACGACTACATATTCTGTTATCTGCAAGGTGAAAGTCATTCATCTCAGTATTGCAATATAAAAGCTGTGCATAAATAAAAAAAAAGCTAAAACGTGAATGGTTTATGACTAAAAAATAGAATTATAGACAGTATAAAAATATTATATTTTGATGTAGGAGTAGTTAGTAGCATTAAATAGATTATTTTGTTTAGTTCCAGACATTAAAAAATGACTGGATTTTTCGAGCTGTAAATTTTATTTTATTTCATAAACTAATAGGGATGTTCAATTTCTAAAGTAAACTTTACATTTTCATCCTCTTAATTTGAGGCTAACATTTATCTAAAGACTACATTTTTCTATGCGTTATCAATACATGCTAATACCATTTTATCAGCACTACATTAATCTTTATACCTGCGTTACCTGTCTGTCTTTATACATGTGTTAAATCTTTGCAACTATTTTGTAGTAGACTGGCTATTTAACAGCAAAAACACGAAACTGCGACATTCTACGATAACATAAAGGAACACTCTTCAGAACGAGAGATATTATAAATGAAAGATGAGAGACCCAATGTTTGAAACGCACCACACTAAGAATTATCTATACTACATTCTACACCATTGCTCAAAATTAAAGGGATATTTTACAAAACAATCCACATAACTCACAATGTGCGTAAAGAAATGCAGTGAAATTAGACCATATAGTTTATTGCGGACACGGAAGAAATGTACGAACTATTCGATTCATGATTATTAATAATTATGAATAATTTTATTTAGAAAATAGAATTATATTCATATGAGAGATAAACGCCCATGTTAATTTTCTATCACCACAGCTTTGTATCATTACTCACATCGTCTTTCAATACAGATAGATCATATACAGAGGGGGCCCCTTCAGCATCATTTTTGCAACTCAAAATAGTAAGTATATGTCCTTATCACGCATAAACTCCGATTTAGTTTGTGAAGTGATTTTATACATATTTTTATGCGGAGAGTTTGAGTGTCTGATACATTCCTTTTAGCATTATGGGAAGATGCTTTTCTAAAGTGGTACTCTTGCGTGTTTGAACACACATCAATATCGAACTTTTAGGTATTTTATAAAAACTGTATGAAAGCACAGACATGTAAAGACAAGTTCGTGAACATTTTCTTGAAAATTTTCAGGGTAAGCTTTATCCTTGTAGCCTATGATTCCAAAATTCGAGTTCATATGAACATAACGTATTAACGTATGAACATAACATATTAACGTATATGTAAATTTTTCTGCAAAATGACACAACTAGGCAAATCTGTGAATATTAATCAAATAAGCAAGTATATGGAGGAAGTTTTAGATATTTGATATGGAATATACATGTTCCAACTTTCGGGAGCTTAGAACTGCTGTTTTATAATATTCTTATATAATCATAAGCCTCATTTAGAATATCGTAAAAAGTAGGTGCGACAGTTGAATTATTGATTACTAAAATTAATATTCACCATATTAGCATTTTAGATTCCCTAAATGGAAAACTCTGAATCTTGTTCACCAAACTTTCGTTTGAATATGTAAATTGCGCTAATGTGAATTTCTTTTTCTGGAATAGCGTGATTAATTCAACCCTAAAAATTCATATAAACTGTATGTAAATCCCATGCAAGCGTCGATAGTTTTGTAAAAATGTGTGCGCTTAAAACTTACATTTCTTTGTATTTTCAACTTGAAATAATTGCTAAGAGACACATAATAAGACCTAAAATAATAATGGATTCATTGTTATTTCTATTAATATTACTTCTATTTTCGGCGTTGGCTAAATTAGCAACTTGAAACCTAACAAGTAGAGAGTAAATATTTCGAATATTCACCCTTCTTAAAAATGATTCATTGTTGTTCTGAAGGAATTTTGTGCAATTTGATCACCTACTATTTTTTGAAGAGCGTCCAAAACCTAAAAAAGCCCATGGGTGATGTAAGGTAACATTTAAGAGAAATTATGAGTTGTTTAATGAAAGCACACCCCTTTCCCAATATGTGAAATATTTGGGCGTCACACTGTATACTTGACACCATATGGTTTACACAAATCATATTGTCACGACAGTTACTGCTGTCAAAAAGTCTTATACCGCCCTGCTTGCTACCCCTTGTCGGTAGAAAATCCCACATTTCCCTCCCTATTAAAATAATTGTTTAACCATACTATCACAACGGCAGTTTTGTGTGATTTCCCTGTATGTGGTCCACCTGCAAAAACCCATACTGCAATATTGCAAGTATACCAAAAGCGTTACGTTGTTTTGTTAATGCTCATCGATATGTCTAAAAGTGGTCCACCACGATCGCAATGTAGCTGGCGTTGCAGAATATGTTAGGAGGCACACTCGAAATTTCTACATTAAAAATTCGAATAGACTTTGCATGAGGGACACGGATCAAAGTTACAATATCGCTACGCTTTCCGCCAATAGGAAACGTAGGCCACGGCATCTGCTAACTGACCAATAAGACACGAGGTAGAAGTGACCGAGAGTCCTTGAAGTGGGAGTGTCTCTAGAACACGCAATTGAGAGCACGATAGATGGTGCTTCCAGTCCACTTCGGTAAACAGGTAGATTCATCTCTTCATTCACTCTTTGACCACTGACATGGTAGGGCCAGCAGCAGTCAGCGACCACCACCTTTGACGTCAGTGACTTTATCAGTGACTTAACATATTGCTATTTCTTTGGTGGGGATATGTATCGATGATATATGAATCCCGCAAATATTCATTTTGCTTTGGTTTTAAGAGAAACAGTACCATTACGAGGCTATAATTTTATATATGGTGATATCTATTTGTAGAGCGAAAACTTGTTATATTACATTTATTAACTAATGGGGTTACAGTTAAAATAAAGATAACTTTTAGCATTGTCTTATGTATTTACGAAACCTACATATTTACTGCTGTATACCGCACACTGGAATACTTAGGTGCCGCTGTAAGATAAATTTTATTAGTTGACAAGTTAATAACTGTGCGCAATTCTGATTTAACGTATGTATTAGTTTTACCTAATATTTACAACTTTAACGAAATTACTGCTTACTAACATGGACCTTAAAGGATGTAGAAATGTAATGCCAGATCGTGATGGGATATATAACAACCCATCATAATATCAAATTCAAAATTTATGAGTTTATTATTTTTACCACTGCTGGCATGCTTATCTTTCATTAGTATTGTCGTTTTTTAGGTTATTTGGTAACATGTAATAACGACACTTAGCTTACTCGTACAGACTCACTCATAGCTGATCTTGTTGGTGTCCAGTAATCAGCATATTTTTCTATTCACCTTTTCCTGAGTATCATTAGAAACATTTTTGAGGGGTAATATTTTTTCGGCATCACCCATTTTGTTGTAGGATAAGGGATGGCCAGGGAAAAGATGCTTTCAATTCTGGTTGACCCAGATGCTGATTATGCCATATGTGTTGCATCCTTGGAGATATTTACCTTTGGGAGTAGGGTCTACCTGATCATCATAAAGTTATATATATCCATATATAACATCATATATTGCATAGAACTGTCGATACCATCATATGTTGCTCAACTCATGAATTCTTTATTACAAAGGATAAATATTACACCACACAATTTAGATTGTAACTCCATATTTGGAAATGTTTTATTTCTGTCATTACATATGATTACAGAGAAATAAGTGAATTATTTTCAGCCGATATGAAATATATTGACTTAAATTAAATAATATATTTTGGGAGGAGACAACTATGTGATTTTTGTTGCAGTCTGAAGAACAATTGTAAACCACATCACTTTCTCGTGTATATATCTATATAGAAATAAAACTTTCTTACATTTCTTCCGTTTTTCTTCTGCTGGAGTTAATGGTGTGGCAACTGGTTCTTCTGCTACTGTTTGAGTCTCACCTTTTGTTTGCTGGAAGAAAACTTGAAATAGTTATTTCTAAATATCTAGTTTCTTTTTCTATTTTCCTATAGTATAAGTAACACTTTACAACAAAGTTGAAAAGTGTTTATGACTTTGTTCATTCTGTCTGTCCGTTATCACGATAACTGCCGTAAAAATGACTTAATCAAAATGAAATTTTAGTATGTTGTCCAGACGGTCTGTAGGACCTATGGGAATATAAATGAATAATATAACCCAATTAGTTTTGGATTGAACCCGGGTTGAAAAAATGAAATACATTGAGCCCTATGGGACCTAATTTTTTAAAAAATTTATAAGCGGATTTAAAATTCACAAATTGCTTCGAAAATGTTAGGTAATAGTCAAATTGTGCCACAAAATATATAAAAAAAAATTCAGCGAAATATATTCAGTAGTTTTTTAAATAAAAATTAAAATAATAATTACACATCTTATATGAAACGATCACATGACCATGATATGAAACGATCACATGACCCACTTCAAAATGATATATGGCATCAATCTTGTTTCAAAATCGTGATTTTTTAAAGTTCATTTTAATTCATATTGAGTGTTGTATCCGTCCTAAAACTACTTTATTTTTGCTTAAATTCTGTGCATATGCATACTAAAACAACACAATGGCAATATATTTGAGTTTAAATTCTCATTCAAATTTGATTATTTCTACATCTAAGCCTGTTTTTCACCTATGTAAAATGTAAACAGCAAAATATGTAGAATGAGTTGTATTAGAATTACTGTATTTCTTTAACACAAAATAATTCAGTCCATGGAGTCTGCATGGCTGATATGAATGAAATATTAATTGATTTTATAAACAGAAGGACGATTTTATCGATGAAGTTTTAAGCATAGAGTTTATGAATTGTAGCTCCATGGTCTTAATTTTTAAATAACATAAATTATTATAGTATTGTGATGAATGAAATGAATGAAATCCTGCTTTTATAGAGAGATCCAGGCGTGTTATGTTTTCTATGACGTCATTTGAATTTATTTCAGTTGTTTTCAATGAAGTTTTCAAATATAATAAATTATCGTAGTATTATGATAGTTTTAAAAATATTACCGTGGAATGTATTGCATTTTAGAGATATTTAAACCAGGCAATTTATATTTCAATGCCGTCATTTGAATGAAGTTCATTTTTTTCAATGAAAGTTTAAGTTTTCAAATATAATAAATCAATGTAGAATTGTGATAAGTTTTAAAATATTACCGTGGATTGTATTGCATTTTCGACTTCTTTAAATAAAATTGCATTGAAGTTGGAAAGTGTTTTATAATCAATGCTTTAGGCATGATTGATTTTTCTTGTTTCTATTTCCCTATAGTATAAGTTTTACACAGATAGTGTTTGCACATTTTTGTAACGATTTTGACTTTCTCCAAGAAATAAATTTATATGGAAATAAAAACAAACCTGACTGGCATCAAGTTGGAATAGGATTTAATTATCGTCTGCATCATTAAAAATAGTCTTTCGATTAAAATGTCGCTAGAAAATAAATAATGGATCGAATACTATATTTGTGTGCTTTCCGAAGAGAGATACCTTTAATAAATTATAATACTCTTATTCGATTATTAAACAAAGATGCGAGAAGCCTGGTTTTAATATTTTACACGTAAATTAATTGACATATATAATAATAAAGGAAAGAAACGTCAAAATTTACATGTGACTGGGAAAAAGGTAAAAAATGCATACCCAACAATGTTGGTTTAGAGAAAACAGCGAGAGTTTTGCTAAAGGTTTTATGGTTAATTCTGGATTCTCTCATAACGGAAAACTTAAAATAAGGTAAGTAGAAAACAATGTCAAAAGTAATTCGGCGATCAGAAATATGTTTTAACACCTGTTTTAAAGACATTCAATCACTTTACCCTAACAATCTTCACTGTGTTAAGTTCCCTAAGAATAAGGCTACCAGCCATGCCTCTAAATCTACTGCTATATTTTTTGAAAAAAAAAATGGGAAATGAAACCGAAGTGGAGGTTATTCCATTTAAATGCATCCCACCCAAGTCCCCCGCCCTGTCTCCTATGGTCCTATGGATTACTGTGCATTTGGACTTTTAACCAAGTTTTTTATAAGCGGCATCCCAAAACATTGGATGCACTCTGGAAGATTGTGGTGGAGGAGTTGAACCAAATCAACCTTGATATTTTAAGAAAAGCTCTTTTATCTTGGCAATCAAGATATAATATGATAGTTCTAAAAAGGGCTATCAGATTGAACATATTAGAAAATAAAATTATCTTTGTTTATATATATATATTTTTTTTTCAGTTTGAAAATATGTTAGGATTCTTCAGCAGGGTGTCATATATTTAACAAGAAAGATCAGTCATGCATAAGCATTGATTATGAAACACTTTCCAACTTAAATGCAATTTCATTTAAAAATCTCTAAAATGGGATACATTCAGCTGTGATATCTTTTATATTATCACAGTACTACAGTAACTTATTATACTTAATTATTTAAAATTTCATCGAAATATAATCGTCTGATTCTCTATGCAAAATCAATGAATATTTCATTCATATAATTTGTATTCCAGACTCCAAAGCTAAATAATTTTGCACGAAAAGATTTCAGCAATTCTTATATAACTTACCTTACAATCGCTTGAGATATTTGCATTCTGCCTAAGTTAAAATTAGGCTTCGTTGTAGAAATAATAAAATTTAGGGATCATTTAAAATCACAACTATTGTAATTGCGTAGGCACGGAATTTAGATACACAGATAATACACAGATACACATATACTATATGTGTGTGTAGGTATTTAAAGTATTGAAATGGTGTCGAAGATCGGAACTCGAATTTTCGAAGGATCTGTACGTTTTGGGACTTCAAGAACACGAAAAACTATTTTTAGGGAGACGTCTGTGTGTGTATGGGTGTATCTGTGTGTGATTTTATGTGTCTGTGAGGATATTGTATCCACTCTAGCTGAAAAACTAATGGAACGAATTTCATAAAATTTGGTAGGTAAGTTTTTTGTGGGAAACCCTGATGTTCATTAGATTTTAGTACGATTCGTAATAAAAAAAAAATCTGCCTTCTTTGCGAAATGGCCGACAAAATTGCCTTTATCCACTCCAGGTAAAAACTAATAAATTTGGTATATAAATCACTTGTTGGTTATTCTGGGTACGATACTAGATTTACGATTCGGAAAAAAGGAACGAGCTGTTTTTGCGAAATGGCCCGCAAAAATCGTTAAATCTAAAAATAAAAGACTACGTGTGCTCAATTATATCAATTAAATACTTATTTTAAACGTGATTTTTGACAACAAAAAGAATAAGACTAATCCAATTACTCTAGGACTAGCCGTTTTTGAGATATTTTTTTTTTTTTTTTGCGTTTTCATTACGCCACCTTTGACAATAAGTCCAGCTATCCAATGAGAACCAACTTTAAGTTTAACGTGCAAATTCAATGTCATTTAAAGTACTTATGGGTGTTATTTTGTGCAGATAAACTCAAATTATTTTTGAAGAAATAAAGAGAACGTGAATGTGGGTCTGCAGGGAAAGTCATGTGCTGCCCACATCATAATTTTTAACAATCTTACAACAATGATTCATCGATTGTAGAATAAAATGTTCAACAAATTTAAACTGTGTACCAAATTTTAACTCTCTAGGACGTAGGAAAGTGCATTAAAAATACCATAAGTGTAAAATGACAGGCAGACAGACGACTATCAATCATGGAAAGTTATGTCAAATTTAAAAAAAAATTGAAAAATTATCTACCATATTTATTTTAAAATGTGAAACCTCTCTTATATATAAAATAATTAAACTCTTGGAAAGATATTTATTATAAAATATATCTCTTTTTTCTTTCTGGAGGATATAGCAAGAGTCAGAATTTAATTGAATTTATTTTTCTCCCTATATGAAATAATTTTCATATAAAAAACTGCATAACATATTTTGCAGAAATTTTTTTATATATTTCATGGGTATAATTAGAATATTTTCTAAAACTTTCGAAGCAATTTGTGAATTTTAAATTCGCTTAAAAAATGTTTGAAAAATTAGGTCCCATAGGGTTCAATGCATTTAATGTTTTCAACCTGGGTTCAATCGAAAATTAATTGGGTGATATTATTCATTTATATTCCAATGGGTTTCACCGACCGTCTGAAAAACATACTAACATTTCATTTTGATAAAGTCATTTTTAAGGCAGTTATCGTGCTAATAGACAGACAGAATGAACAAAGTCATAAACACTTTTCAACTATGTTGTAAAGTGTTAGAAAATACAGCTCCTGCCTTGTATGGACTTTTTGCAAACGATTTTGAAATTTGATAATATTTTTGGAAGGATATTTTTGTATTTTGGAGAGGAGATTTGGAAGGATATTTTTATATTTTGGCAAGGAGATTTTACCGTGGGCTGGTGTGTTATGAGATTTAAATTTCTTTTGTAGAAATATTTATCAACGTTATTACGCAGCATTAACATAGCATGAATTGCAAATTTCGCTCTACCGCCAAGTATTTATGTTTTTTTACACTTTTTGAAATTTATCTTCAACTTTTAAAAAAATAGCTATTACCTGTCACCAGAACACACTAAATGAGCCATTATTCATTATATATAATAGGTTCAGTAGTTAAGACTATCTGTATGTCGACATTGAAGAACAAAAGAGGATATGCTGAAAATCCAAGAAACTCCATTTTAAAGTTCCTATTTTTTCGGGTGTTATTTCACCACTTGTATTTTTAGTTTTGTTTTGTTTTCCTCAACTTCCTGAACGTGTTGCAGAGCTTTAATATGCTTTATCTATTTTAAAGGTTAAACTACGGACCCTTGAAAATCAAGTTTATCACGGCAAGTAGAATATATACTTGTCAGCTGCAGATTCGGACTTCACGACTTTCAGAGGGTAAATGGTGCCGAGTTTCTCAAATGAAGGAGAATATCATGATGAAGTCAAAAGCACGAATCTCGAATAATTATCGATCTGCACATTTAAACACCTTTTATAATGTGCTCGAAAATTTTGATTACATCACGTCCGCACTCATTTACTCAGTCCACACAATCTATTGATATATTTAGTGTTTATGAAGTATTTCACAACATCAAATTTATAAAACTCTTCGCTTTCCTCTTGTTTGTGATATGATTACTTTTCGAAACGTGGGATGGCTATGTTTAGAAAAGTAATTCTTATTGGTATTAACCTTCATGAGGTAACGTATTTTTTTTTTTTTTTTGCAGGCCGTTATGACAATTAAAATTGAAATTAGGATAAGACAAAAAGTTAAAAGCATTGCGAAATATAAGTATTTATAGAAGGAGACAAGCTATTTAGAAGAAGGTGAACATTGCAAAATTTCATACAATTTTGTTCTTGACAAGGTCAAACATTTTGGCTCTTCTATTTTGTTAGATTGCTTTTAATAAGACCAGTTCCTGTCTTTCTTCGAAATTATCTGAAAATATATGCAAATATATAAATAGCAAAACCTCATATGGACAGCAAATGACATTCTCAACACACGCGATGACTAATTATTTTCCTTCGAGTGTACACTTGGAAATACATATTTATATTATAACAAAAATATGAGTTTTTACACAAAATTTTCATAAACATTCTGACGCTAATGCTAATAACAATCAATCATAAATTTATTTAAACATATTGTTTTCAATTCTATTCTACTGACTTTGGTGATGTATTTTATAATTAGAAATACTTAGACAATGGGGACTTAGAAGACAATGGGGACACCCATTGAATAGTGATTTTCTTTTCATACAAATGATTATAAAATCATTTCATGTCAGGGAAAGTTTGATATATTTCTGTAACAGGTACAAGGTCGATTACTTAAGTCGCTACATAAAGTCGATACATAAAGTCACCGCCCGTTGTCAGTTTGTATCCATACATAATGCCGTTGCTGAATTATACTTTTATAAATTAAAAACAAGTTCAATAATGCATAAAGCATAGATTATGAAACACTTTCCAACTGTAATGCAATTTCATTTTTATAATTATCACAATACCACAATCATTTATTACATTTGAAAACTTCATCGAAAACAAATAAACTTTATTCAAATAACAGCATCGAAATATAAACCGCCGGGCTCTGTATATAAAACCAGTGAATATTTCATTCATTAACTTTTTTCGATTCCTTTTATTCAGAGGCGATATTTTTAAAATTAGCACAATACTGCAATAATTTATTTTATTTAAAAACTTAAAACCATGGAGGTAAAAGTTGTTTTTAACTCCATGCTTTAAACTTCATCGGAAAACGCAATACTATGGAATCGTCTGTTTCTCTATATAAAATCAATAAATGTTTCATTCATATCAGCTATATTACAGACTCCAGAGCTAAATCATTTTGCGTTAAAGAAATTCAGCAATTCTTATACAACTCATCTTACAGTTGGATGTGTTTACATTCTCCATACGTGAAAATTAGTCTTCGTAGTAAAAATAATCAAAGTTGATGATCATTTAAACTCACAAATATTGTAATTGCGTTGGTGCAGTATGCAGATGTACAAAAAAAAAATAAAGCTGTTTTAGGACGGATGCAACAATCAATATAAATTAAAAATAATTTTAAAAGTCACGATTTTGGCGCAAGATGAAAGCCATATTACTTTCCCTGCAATACATGGTAATGTATAGGGAAGTATTGGAATCATGCCGAAAATCACAACTCGAGTTTTCGACGGATTTACACGTTTGGAGACCTCTAGAACACGAAAAAACTATTTTTAGCGTGACGTCTGTGTGTGTGTCTGTGTGTCTGTGTGTCTGTATGTCTGTCTGTCTGTGTGTCTGTCTGACTGTGCAGATTTTGTATCCACTTTAACTAAAAAAGTAATATACCGAATTTCATAAAATTTGGTAGGTAAGTCACTTGTGGGCGAATCTGGTGCTGATTAGTTTTGGGTACGATTCGGGACAAAAGAACCGGTCTTTTTCTGCGAAATGGCCCATAAAAGCTTGTATCCACTCTAACTGGAAAACTAATGGATCTAATTTCATAAAATTTGGTAGATAAGTCACTCATGGGACACCCTGGTGCTGATTAGATTTTGATACGATTCATAAAAAAATAACCTGCCTTTTTTTGCAAAATGGTACGCAAAAATCGCCAAAATCTAAAATAAAAAACTACGTATGCTCAAATATATCCTTTAAATGTTTATTTAATACGTAATGTGTAACGAAAAAAAGAATAAGACCAGCCCCATCACACTAGGACTAGCCGTTCTCGAGATATTTTAGTTTTTTCGTATTTTCTCTACGCCACCTTTGAAAATAAGTCGAGTTATCGAATTGAATGAAACGTGAATTAAATTTAATTAAAATAAAGAGAACGTGAATATAAGTCTGCAGGGAAAGTCATGTGCTGCCCACATCAGGTTTTTACTTTCCCTGCAATACATGGTAATGTATAAGGAAAGTATTGGAATCATGTCGAAAATCGCAACTCGAGTTTTCGACGGATCTACACGTTTCGAGACCTCTAGAATACGAAAAAACTATTTTTAGCGTGACGTCTGTGTGTGTGTCTGTGTATCTGCCTGTCTGTGTGCCTGTCTGTCTGTGTGTCTGTCTGTCTGTCTGTGCAGATTTTGTATCCACTCTAACTAAAAAACTAATTGACCGAATTTCATAAAATTTGGTAGGTAAGTCACTTGTGGGCGAATCTGTTGCTGATTAGTTTTGGGTACGAATCGCAATAAAAGAACTGCCTTTTTTTGCGAAATGGCCAGCAAAATCTTGTATCCACTCTAGCTGAAAAACTAATGGACCAAATATCACAAAATTCGGTACATACGTCACTTGTGAGTCACCCTGGTGTTGTTAGATTTTGGTACAATTCGAAAAAAATAACCTGCCTTTTTTTGCAAAATGGCCCGCAAAAATCATCAAAATCTAAACTTATGAACTACGTATGCTCAAATATAGCCATTAAATGCTTGTTTAATACGTAATATTTAGCGAAGAAAAGAATAAGACCTACCCCATTACACTAGGACTAGCCGTTCTCGAGATATTTTAGTTTTTCATATTTTTCCTACACCATTTTTCAAAATAAGTCCAGTTTTCAAATGAGAACGAAAATTGAATTAAAAGTGAATTAAATTTAATTTAAATAAATAGAATGTGAATATAAGTCTGCACGGAAAGTCATGTGCTGCCCACATCAGATTTTTTTATTTTGAGGTTGATCACATGATTTCTTCATATATTGTATTTATTGTAATTATTATTTTAATTTTTATTTAGAAAACTACCGAATATATTTTGTTGAATATTTTTTATATTTTTTATGGGATAATTTAAATATTTCCTAAAACTTTCTAAGCAATTTGTGAATTTTAAATTCGCTCAAAAAATGATTGAAAAATTATGTCCCATAGGGTTCATTGTATTTAATTTTTTCAATCCAGGTTCAGTTCAAAACTAATTGGGTGTTATTATTACTTTCCTTATATACATAATGTATAAGGAAAGTATTGTGACGGGGTCGAAAATTCGAATTCGAGTTTTCGACGGGAGAGCACGTTTCAAGCATCCCTGATCACGAATCAAACATTTTTGAAGTGATGTCTGTGTGTGTGTGTGTGTGTGTGTGTGTGTGTGTGTGTGTGAAAGTATGTGTGTGTGTATGTGTGTGTGTGTGTGTGTGTGTGTGTGTGTGTGTGTGTGTGTCAGTGGGTCTGTGGAGACGATAACTGACGAACGAGTGGACCGATTCGAACCAAATTCGGTACAAAAATCACAATCTGTAAACACTGGAAGCCTATTGTTTTTATACGCAATCGAATGTTCAGAACCCCCCTAAATTTTCGAATGAAATTTTGAAAAAATCGTCAAAAAATCAAAACCAATAATAAAGTTACGTAAATAGACATTCCTTATGTAATTTTTCATTAGAAAACGATTGACATAAATTTTAGAACGCTAACATGAACCGTTCTCGAGATATTGCATATTTTTAAAAAAAATTATCAAAAAGTCAAATAAGATAGAAAAAAAATATTTCCTATTGAGAAACATGTTCACTTTTCATATATAATATCATGCGATAAATTGGGTGACATCATTCTCGTGGATCTAGCTCGTTCCATTCATGAAAAAATATACTTTGAGTAATACTTTTGCATTTGAACGCCAATTTATCTGCTGTAAGAATAACTTATTTTTTCGTTCATAACGCTTGGCGAGATTTTGGCGACGAAATTGGCGGAATGTCGCCAACTTGGCGACTTTTTGAAATGTTGCCAAATTAACGAAAATCTCGCCAAATGGATAAAAATGACGCTAAATCAATGAAAATGACGACTAATTGTGGAAAATTCAATATCTAATAAGTTATATAATATATAAATATATAATAATAGTTATATAATATATGTCAAAAATTCAATATCTAATAAGTTATATATATATATATATATATATATATATATATATATATATATATATATATAACCTATTTCTTTGTCCATAACGCTTGGCGAGATTTTGGCGACAAAATTGGCGGAATGTCGCCAACTTGGCGACTTTTTGAAATGTTGCCAAATTAACGAAAATCTCGCCAAATGGATAAAAATGACGATAATCAATGAAAATGACGACTAATTGTCGAAAAGTCAATATCTTGGAAAGGATATTAGTATCTACTAGAAGAAAAACTTATTTATTTTACTGTAAAAGTAATAAATTAATTTCATTATATAAGGAAAGTCATGTGTTGCCCACATCAGATTTTTCATTTATATTCCCATAGGTTCCTCAGGCCGTCTGAACAACATACTAAAATTTCATTTCGATAAAGCCATTTTTACGGCAATTATAGTGCGAACGGGCAGACAGACACACAGATAGAATGAACGAAGTCATGAACATTTTTCAACTGTATTCTAAAGTGTTAAAAACGGGATGGAAAGATGTCAAACTGCACAAAATTTTGCTTGCATAACAGAATAATCCCTTCTTTCATTTCAAAATCAATGATCTTAGATAAATATAAAAAATATCTAGCGGGTAAATATTCACATGCATTAGAGGAATTCTGTACATGTAAATAATGCACATTTAATAATAAAATATTACAGTTAGTAATATAAAGTTATCAGACAGTATAACATTATATACAGGGTGTCCACTTATATCCGTTACACCCCCCTTTACTTCTAAACTGGGACAGTTTTTTGTCCATAAACTTGGTATCTAGGTATAGTTAAATGGCTATGCGCTACTCGATAAGATAACTTAGAACGTCATCTATCGGCAAATTTTGGAAATAGCGGTCCTATCTCGTAAACGGTGAAGAATACGTGAAAAAAGTCAATTATAAAGTTGTAGGGCACTCTCGATTTAGCACGAAAAGATACCTTGTGCACATTAATACACAAAACAGAATGCAACAAATGAACAATTGTTTGATTGTGAAGCGAAGCGAGAAAAGACCACCTTAAGGACTAAATACGAGCCAGTATTGTGGCGCAGGGGAAACGCACATGATTCGCATTCATGAGTACCATGGTTCTTATCCACCGGTTGCGTGTTTTACTGAATGTATCTACAAACCATGAAAAAAAATTTTCTGGTTCCTTTCTGCTGATCTTGCAAAATCGTCTTTCCAAACACACAGCTCAACTCAATCACATGGATCTCATGTATTATGCAAATGAGGATGGAACGTCATACCTGTTCACCTGAGACTACTACTATAAAAAGGATGTTTCTGCTGGGTTGAACGTTAAAGCGGAGAGTTATTGCAAAATTTGGCAGTAACGAGTATTGCGAGATGTTGTTAATTTACGGTGAATGTGGGCGTAAGGCAAAACCAGCTGCAAGTCTGTATCTGACAGTTTCCCTCACGGCCCGTATCCTACTCGGCAGACCATCTTAAAAGTTGTAAAACGTTTAAGGGAGACGGGCTGCGTGACCAGCCGACCTCGAATTCGTACACCTCGTTATGTAGGACGCAAAATACAACCTGAAGATGTGCTAGCATACGCTCTCGCCCATCCTCAGAGCAGCACAAGAATGATCAGTGAAAATTGTGGCCTCTCAAAAAGTCGCGTCTGGAAATCCTGAATGAATCAGGTGCTCATCCATATCGATCAACAGCTGTGCAGGGATTGCAGCCAAGAGATGCTGTGAGACGTTACACGTGGTGCAACTTTGTGAGGAATAACTTAGAGATCCACACAACATTCCTGGCAGACATAATATGGACGGATGAGGCATGTTTTTCGAGGAACGGAATGTTTAATAGACAGAACGTTCATACCTGGTCGCTGGAAAATCCGAGATATGCCGTCGAAGTTTGACATCAACAACGCTGGTGGATTAACGTTTGGTGCGGAATTTTTTGACAGGCTCATTGGACAAGTATTTTACGAGGGCACGGTAACGGGACAACGCTACTTGCAGCTTCTGCAGGATGTAATAACCGACTTTGTTGAGAATCTACCGTTGCACCAACTCCTATATGTATGGTCCAACATGACGGCGCACCTCAGGATAAGATTTCAAACGTTCAGCAGTACCTAATAGAGACATTCCAGAATCAAGTCATCGGGTATGGTGGTTTCGTCGAGTGGCCCCCGCGCTCACCGGACTTGACCCCATTGGACTTTTTCTTATGGGGACACATAAAAGGGCAGGTATATGTGACCTCTCCTCCAACAGTGCAGGATCTTCGACGACGCATTACTGATGCTTGTGCGTGCGTAACACCTGCCATGTTGCACAATGTGCAGCGAGAAATCCAGTCCAGAGTGCAAATGTGTATAGTGGCAAACGGAGGGCATTTTGAGCAATATATTATTGTTAATAAATGATCCTGAAGACAGGGAAGTGTCTCAGTTTCTTTCTTCCACTCCTTATCACATGACAATTTTCGAAATTGTGACCAAACAAATGTTCATTTTTTGCATTCTGTTTTGAGTATTAATGTGCGCAAGGTATCTTTTCATACTAAATCGATAGTGCTCTTCAACTTTATAATTGACTTTTTTCACGTATCGTTCACCGTTTACGACATAGGACCGCTAATTCCAAAATTTGCTATTGGATGGCGTTGCAAGTTGTATCATCGGGTAGCGCATAGCCTTTTTACTATACCTAGGCACCAACTTTATGGCCTAAGCTGTCACCGTTTAGAAGTTAAGGGGGGTGTAACGCATATAAGTGGGCACATATACCGGGTGGTTCATTTAAATTGAGACACCGAAATATCTCGCGAATTACCCATCATACAAAAAAAATTGTTTTAACAAAGTCGTCATACTTTCAAGAAGGAAATTGAACCCCGCAAAATTTAGGCCGCTCCACACGGGGGGTGGGGGATGGGGCAACTTTAAAATTCCAAATGGGAACCGCCATCTTTTATTGCAGATTCGTATTCTACCGGAAAAAATACGTAATTTTTTTTAAACATTTTTTTTTAATCTTTGTAGGTTGCGCTGCAATCACAAAAAATTAGTAAAGTTTCGTTTTTCCAAGGGGAATCCACATGTTTTATTTAGACTTGTGCATCGTTGAAAAACGTCTACGTTCATGTCGTTGTTCTCGAGAAGAGCTAGAAGTAGTTATTTCATCAAGTAGTATTTTTCATTTATTTTTTTATTTTTCAGTTTGCTCCGCTTGCGTCAGTTCAAGGTGTTTTACCATCTTCAAGTAGTATTTTTATACCTAGAGTCAAATGAGTTATTTATTAAATTAATTTAAATTATTCTTTTTTTGTGATTACAGCGCAATCTACAAAGATTCGAAAAAAATGTTTCCAACAACAGTTAGGTATTTTCCCCCGTAGAATCTGAATCTGCAATAAAAAATTAGGGTTCCCATTTGAAATTTCACAGGTGCTCTATCCCCCACCCCCGCAGATGGTGGGGACGGTCTAAATTTTGCGAGGTTTAATTTCCCTCTCGAAAATATGATGACTTTCTAAAAACATTTTTTTTGTATGATGCGTATTTCGCGAGACATTTCGATGTCTCAATTTAAATGGATATATATATATATATATATATGTGTGTGTGTGTGTGTGTATAATGGCGAAACATGATTATTTGGTCATCTTACTGATTTTTTAAGCTTAATTAAGTGCAAGTTTTGCGACTAAAAGTATTTCAGATATTTCACACACATCAAGAGAGTATTCAAAATTCCATTTTAAGCTAAATACATCCTTAAATATGTAATGCAACTCGGTGAAAGAGTTTCCAAGCACTAAAACTTTCTATTGAGTATTTGATATAAATTTTGCTCTTTTACATCTATCTACCTGTGGCATAACAAGAATTCAAATACTATTTTTTTATTCTTTTGGCATGACCCCTTATATATAGAAATTTCTTCAGCCAATTTACATATCTTCTTCATCACTTTGTTAAGCTTCAATGGAAACAGATTTATGCATAAAAATATTTCCGATTTTGTACCACATTAACGTGTAAAACAAAAAATACAGAAGTACGTTTGCAAGTGAAATATATCCTGAGAAAGTGATTTTAAGTGTATGTTTATAACTCTAAAGCCTCTCAAACAATTTATATTACTTGCTCACACTATAATTAAGATTAAATAGGAACAGGGTTATGGTTAAAACTATTTCGGATTTTGTACCAATTTAAATAAATTTCTCTTTGCATAATTTATCTTAAATGGGACCAGGGCTATGGTTAAAATTATTTCGTACTTTGTATCTATATATAAAACTTATATATATATATATATATATATATATATATATATATATATATTGCGTAATTTATACTTATATATACACTGCATAATTTCTGTTATATTGCAACAGGGTAATGTTTAAAATTATTTTAAACTTTGTACCAATTTATATAACTTGCATAATGCGTAATTAATCTTAAATGGGAACAGGGTTATGGTAAACATTATTTTATATTTGTACCTATTTATATAACTTACTCACATCACAATTTTTTTTAAATGGGGGCATAGTTATGGTTAAAATTATTTCAGACTTTTTACCAATTAATATAACTTGCTCACTGCATAATTGATCTTAAATGAAACAGGGTTATAATTACAATTATTTCAGATTTTGTACCTATTTATATAACTTGCTCACTGCGCGATTTATCTTAAATAGGAACTGGGCTATGCTTAAAATTATTTCAAATTTTGTATCTAGTTACATAACTTGCACATGTATAATTTAGCTTAAATGTGAACAGGGTTACGGCTAAAATGGTTAAAATTATTTTAGACCTTATACATATGCATATAACTTGCTCACTGAACAATTTTTCTTAAATGGGAAAATGGCTATAATTAAAATTATTTCTTATTTTGTATCTATTTATATAACTTGCTCGCTGAACAATTTATCTTAAACGGAAGCAGTGCTATGCCTAAAATTATTTTAGATTTTGTATCTATTTATATAACTTGCTCACTGCATATTTTATCTTAAATGGGAACAAGGTTATAGTTAAAATTATTTAAGACTTTCTACCGCTTTAATATATAAATGAAAATTTGAAAATACTCTTCAAAAAAAATATATTTTAAAATACATTATCCACTGAGAAAATTTGATGATGTATGGGAAATTTATGAGACGGTTTATGAGAAATGTGTCAATGAGGAAATTATGCATATAATAAAACCTGGTAGTCCTGGTAACATTCTGATTTCAATTTTATGCATCTGCATCTACCTCCTGAACAACGAGATTTAGAATATATATTTTAGCCTATCTTTCATGACCGGTTATAACTTGAAATCAACACAGTCATTTTACATTTTAACATGCTCCTTTAATAGTTCTGTTAATTAAAATTAGAAGAAGGTTAACTGTATCTTCAGCCAAACGAAATCATTATATATTTTGTAGTTGTAATAAAAATTTCTATTTAGTGCAATGTGCTATTTTTATGTAAAATAAATGTTATAGAAAGCGGCTTTTATATTTATTTCATCTTATAATACTATATATGAATTTATAATAGAAAATTTTAACTTATAGAATATTACAATATTTCAACTTATAATACAGTGTTTCTTTACAATATTTCAACATAGTTTTATTTTCTAAGAAGGCGAATCTTTAAAATATAGTTTTATTTTTAAGAATTTTTTGTAATCAATGTTTCGTACATTTTCACTGATTTCTTAAGCTTGATTAAGAACAGGTTTATGACATGCTACATACATCCCCAAATATGAACTGCAACTCGATAAATGCCATTCTAGGCACTAAAATTTTCTATAGAGTATTTTATGTAAATTTTGCTCTCCTACATCTACATGTGGCATGACAAGGATTGAAAAACTATTTCCTTATTCTTCCAGAATTACCCCTTATATATACACTTTTCTGCAAAAAATTTACATACCTTATTCATCGTTTGTTAAGATTCAATGGAAACAGGTTTATGTATAAAAGTATTTCCGAATTTGTACCAACTTAATTTGTAAAAAAAAAATCTTATATGGGCAGCACAGAACTTTCCTTATATAATGCAATGAATTTACTACTTTTACATCAAATAAAAAATAGGTTATTCTTATAGTAGACACTTATATTATTTCCAAGATATTGAATTTTCGCCAATTAGTTGTAATTTTCATTGATTTAGCATCATTTTTATCCATTTGGCGAGATTTTCATTAAATTGGCAAGATTTAAAAAAAATCGCCCAGTTGGGGACATTCCGCCAAATTCGTCGCCAAAACCTCGCCAAGCGTTATGGACGGAGAAATAAGTTATTCTTATAGCAGATAAATGATAATTACCGTTCAAATACAAAAGTATTTCTCAAATTATCTTTTCTCATGAATGGAACGAGTTAGATCCACGAGAATGATGTCACCAAATTTATCGTATGGTATTACATATGAAAAGTGAACATGTTTCTCAACAGTTAATACATATTTACCTTACACCTTTCTGGTAGGTCGGACGGTCTGGGTCTCAACAACAACAACAAAAGTTAATACATTTTTATTAATATATGGAATTTTTTGATAAATTTATTTGAAAAATGTGCAATATCTCGAGAATGGTTCATGCTAGCTTTCTAAAGTTGATGTCAATCGTTTTCTAAATAAAAATCACATAAGAAATGTCTATTTGCGTAACTTTATTAAAGGTTTTGATTTTTTGATGATTATTTCTTAAATTTCACTTGAAAATTTAGGAGTGTTCTGAAAGTTAGATTGCATCTGAAAACAATGGTTTCCAGTATTCACGGATTGTGAATTTTGTACCAAATTTCATTCGAATCGCTCCATTCATTCGTCCGATATCGTCTCTAAAGAGTAACTGACAAACACATACACACACACAGATACACATCCCCTAAAAATGTTCTATTCGTGTTCAGGGATGCTTGAAACGTACTCTCCCGTTGAAAACTCGAATTCGAATTTTCGACCCAGTCACAATACTTTCCTTATACAATATGTATATAAGGAAAGTAAAATAATGAGACACGTTTGCAAGTGACATATTACTCTTAAGAAAAGTGATTTTTACTTTCCTTATATACATATTGGATAAAGAAACTATTGTGAAGGGGTCGAAAATTCGAATTCGAGTGTTCGACGGGAGAGTACGTATCAAGCATCCCTGATCACGATTCGAACATTTTTGAGGTGATGTCTGTGTAATACCATGCGATAAATTGGGTGACATCATTCTCGTGGATCTAACTCGTTCCATTCACGAGAAAAAATAATTTGAGTAATACTTTTGTATTTGAATGCCAATGGTTTGCTGTAAGAGTAACGTATTTCTCTGTCCATAACACTTAGCGAGATTTTGGAACGAATTTGTCGGAATATCGCCAACTTGGCGTTTTTCTTAAATGCTGCTAAATTAACAAAAATCTCGCCAACTGGATAAAAATGACCCTAAATCAATGAAAATGACAACTAATTAAAGAAAATTAAATATCTTGGAAAGAATATAAGTATCTACTATAACAATAAAATTTCTTTTAACTGTAAAAGTATTAAATTCATCGCATTATATAAGGAAAATCATGTGCTGCCCACATCATATTTTTTTAGTGTGCATTTGTAACTCGAAAGCCTCTCAATCTATTTATATTACTCGCTCAGAGTGTAATTAAACTTAAATGGGAGCAGGGCTATGGTCAAAATTATTTCAGGTTTTGTACCCATTTATATAACTGGCTCACTGCATAATTTATCTTATATGGGAACAGGGTTATGGTTAAAATTACTTCTCTCTGCAAAATGCATTGCAATGAGAAAACATTTTTCGATTATCTATAACTAAATCGTTGAAATCACTATAATGCGTAATTATCTAACGTTCCAAAAATTTTTTGTCTTTACACATCCTCCAGAAACTCTCCAGTGACCAAGAAGGTTGAATCATTCCACATGTATATTATATACTACGGTACAGAACCTCACGGAGCCAAAATTTCGATTTACTCCTCATTTGTATAGAAAAGGGGGAAATATGAAAGTCTTTAAACCTTCTAGAAGACCTTCTATTTTCCCAAATAGCTGAATCTTTGCACACTTTTATTATCGACTACGATAGAGAACCTAACGAAGGTTTTTTACTGATTCCGCCCTGAAGGAGTCATCATAAACTGAATCTTTGCATGCTTTTACTATCAACAATGATGCAAAACCTAACGCAGGAGGTTTTACAATTTCTCCCTGAGGGAGTCATCATAAACTGAATCTTTGCACAATTAAAGTATCAACTATCGGAAAGGATTAAACGTATTCCGATTTCCAATTTACACTTCAGAGGTATAAACATGTTTGTTTTTTCAATTGATATTTCCAGATGTCCCCCCCCCCCCCCCCGCAGGAAGTCCCCTTTTCAACTAGGAAATTGAATATTTGCACACTCATATCATCAATCATTAGATAGAACTTCATATAGTCGGATTTTCAATTCTTCTCCCCGAAGACGAAATTATGTTTTTTAAATGTTTTTCCAGACTCTTAAGAAGACCTCCGGTGATTTAGCATGCTGAAGTCTTCCACACTTTATATAATCGACCTCTCCAATGAAAAACAATGAGTTGTATTTTTGATTTTCCTCCTGGAATGGACAAAGCAGAGATAGGGGGGGGGGAGATACATAAAATATCACAGAACCCTCTCGAAGCCCCCACCGGAGCAACAAAAGTCTAAAACTTGACCACAAGTTCGAATTTAACACTGCCAAATTTTATTTGAGAAAACTATTTGCGACGATAAGCGTTTACAAACTAAATTGTTAAAAACATTGTTTGAAAATAAAACTTAACAATAAATAAACTAATTAAAAGAAATAAAATGCTGCAGCTTACTTTTCTAAGAATGTTATCTCGCTTGTTTTTGCTAGACTTAAATAGTAGAATTCATATAATCAGAACATAGGATATTCACAAGAAATATTATTTAAAAAAATCAAATTATTATAAAATACTTTAGAACTGAAACTCGGTTATATAAGTTGTAAGAGCAAATGCAATATAATTACCTGTCCTCAGAAGAAAATGCACACCTTTTAAAGACTGATACTACTCACCTGATTGTTATACCCAAAACATCGGTTGATAATAGTAAAATCCATCCAATAATATTGTATGATTTAAAGTGATAGCATATCTGCATAAGCAGAATATTTGCTATTTTATCCGATAAAGTATTTATAGCATCAAAATACCCAGGTTTGGGGTGGATTTACAGACTTGCAGAAATAGGTGCATGTAACGGCCACGCATTGTAACACAAATCTAGCGACTTTTACCTATTTTCTGATATCTGCATCACTTGATCGGCAAAATAATAAATTCATTTTGCCTTTCGCTGTTGTACATTAAATTTTACTGCATGTTCTACGCTTGTGAAAAATATTTCACTTTTGTAAGTTATCATTAATCATATGCGTAATATGACCGACTGACTGATTGAAAGATGAACATTACACAGCCCAAATTACTAAAAGTGGAAACATAAAACAATGCATACACATAGAACTTGGCCTATAAGTAATGAAGATATAAAATATTGTAATTTTGTTCAATCAAAATTTTTGTTTTGTCAAATTTTAGAAACGTGGAATTTTCTGTTCAAGCGGTTGGACACAATTTCGTTTTCATACTATGACGCGCAAAAAAATATCCAAAATATTCTTATTTTACTCTATTAGTGTACAATCAGCCGTTTTTGAGATATTTTAGTTTTAGTTACAGCAGACGATTTTTAAGATATTTCAGTTTTCCATAATTTTTCCTACACCTCTGTTGAAATGGATTATTCTTGCACTCTACTCTTATGTTCATTCCAATATATTGAAATTTCATCAATTAGTCGTCATTATCATTGATTTAGCTTCATTTTTATCAGTGTGGTGCCATTTTTATTAATCTGGGAATATTTTGGTTAATTTGGCAACATTCAGCTAAATTTGTCGCAAAATCTCGCCAAGCGTTATGGACAAAGAAATACGTTATTCTTATATCAGATGAATGACTATTGACGTCCAAATACAAAAGTATTACACATCTCTTCTCATCAATGGAACTAGCGTGATACACGGGAATGATGTCACTAAATTTATCGCATGATATTACTTATGAAAGTGAATATATTTCACAATAGTTAACATTCTTTTTTTTATGATTTTTTGATAATTTTTTGAAAAATGGGTCTTCTCTCGTGAATGGAATGAACTAGATCTACGAGAATGATGATAATAAATTTATCGCATAATATTACGTGTGAAAAGTGAACAGATTTCGCAATGATTAATATTTTTTATGTGATTTTTTTATACATTTATTTGAAAAATGTGCAATATTTTGAGAATGGTTCATGTTAGCTTTTTAAAATTTATGTCAATGGTTTCCTGATGAAAAATTGCATAAGAAACGACTATTTCCGTAATTTGTTTCGGCTATTTCCTTAATTTGTTCGGCTATTTCCATAATTTGTTTATTTTCGTAAGGATTTGACTTTTTGATGTTTTTTTTCAAAATTTCACACTACATTTTAGGGGTTCTGAACATTCGATTGCTTATAAAAACAATATACTTCCAGAACTCACTGATTGTAAATTTTGTACCATATTTCTTTCGAATCACACCATTCCTCCGTGAGATATCGTCTCCAGAGACTCACTGACACACACACACGCACGCACACACATAACCTTAAAAACTTTTGATTCGTGTTCAGAGATGCTTGAAACGTGTTCTCGCTTCGAAAACTCGAATTCGAATTTTCGAACCAGTCACAATATTTTCTTTTTACATTATAGTACTATGTATATAAGGAAAGTAATAAATGTCCTTGTTGTTTTGAACAATTAAGCATAATTTAATGAAGAAAGAAAGAAAAAGAAAAGGAATTTGAGTCTGTACTGATTTCTCGTGTACAGATCGCCTCAGAATTTTTATTTTTTAGTTAATAATAAGTTTAATTAATAATAAGTTTTAGTAATACGTTTTAAATTAAATGTTATCGAAATGTAGGAAACACAATAAAAATTAATGTGAGACAGAAGATAAGTGTAGATAACTTATTAAATTTTCTTCTGAATAAGTAATGTAAATAGCAAAATTTGTGGAAAATCTAATGCAAGTAGCATATGACTTTTCTTATATAATGCAATGAATTTACTTCTTTGACGGTAAAAAGTGATTAAAATATAAAATATACTCGGTGCAGTGTTTGTAACGTTAAATTGTACAATCGGAACTTTTCCGGATGACAACGTGTAAAACTATTTAGTACCCAATCAACTTATATTTCAGGCAACTCTGAATTAACAATCATCAATATTGATATCATCCACAATAAGCAACATATTCCATGTATTTAAATATTTTAATAATGAATTAATCAATTAGGTGTCATTTTCATTAACGTGGCTTCATTGTTCCAATTTTGACGATATTTTCATCAATGTGGGGCTAAATATCGCGAAGTTAGCGATATTTAGAACAGCATTTCTTATATAATAAAAGTTATACGCATCATATAAAGGAATCAAAAATTTGCAAAACATTGCATCCCATCTGGCGTCATTTTTATTAATTTGCGACATTATCAATTAGGCAACAGTATCGCTAATTTGGCGACATTTTTATTAATTTGATTATATCTTTTCAATTTAGCATCAGTTTCGCCAATTTGGCAGCATTAAAAAAAGTCGCCAAATTGTCGATATGCTGCCAAAATTCATCGTCGGAATTCCACCAAGCGTTACAGATGGAGAAATAGGTTGTTCTTATATTCTTTCCAAAATATTGAATTTTCATAATTTCGTTGTCATTTTCATTGATTTAGCGTCATACTTATCAATTTGGCGATATTTTTTTTATCAATTTGGTGTCATTTTTATCAATTTGGCGTCATTTTGTTTCAATTTGGCGACAATTTCATCCATTTGACGACATTTAAAACCGCGCCAAATTGGCGATAATCCGTGAAATTCTTCGCCAAAATTTCGTCAAGTATATTAGTAGGAGAAATAGGTTATTCTTATAGTACATAAACGACTAATGGCGTCAAAATACAATACTATTACCCAAAGTGTATTTTCTTATACTCGTAGTACATAGATTCTTATATTATTTCCAAGATATTGAATTTTTACCAATTAGTCTTCATTTTCATTGATTTATCGTCATTTTTATCAATTTGGTAACATTTTTATCAATCTGAGGACATATTCGTCAATTTGGCAATATTGAAAAATCTCGCCAAGTTGGCGATATTACGCCAAATTCGCGCCAAAGTTTCGCTAAGCATTGTGAATGCAGAAATAGGTTATTCCTATAACAAATAAACGACTAATGGCGTCAAATTAGAATGATATTACCCAATATATCTGAATGGTACAAGCTAGATCTACGGGAATGATGATAAGAAATTTATCGCATATCACATATGAAATGTGAACGGATTTCACAATAGTTAATACTTTTTATAAATTTATGTGATTTTTTATTTGAAAAATGTGCAATATTTCAAAAACGGTTCATACTAGAGTTTTAAAGTTTATGTCAATCGTTTTCTAATGAAAAATTACATAAAAAATGAATATTTACCTAACTTTATTGAATGTTTTAATTTTTTGATGATTATTTCAAAATTTCTATTCAAAATTTAGATGGGTGCTGAACATTCGATTGCGCATAAAAACAATAGCCTTTCAGTATAACTGATTGTGATTTTACTAAATTGTGTTCGTAAGTTCTTGAGATATCTTCTGCACCGACTCACTGACTCTCTCTCTCACACACACACACACGCAGAGAGAGAGAAAGAGACATTACCTCAAAAACGTCTGATTCGTGTTCAGGTAAGCTTGAAACGTGCTATCCCGTCCAAAATTCGAATTCGAATTTTCGACCCCGTCACAATTCTTTCCTTATACATTATGCTATTCCTTATTCCTTATACTATGTATATAACGAAAGTAAAAATGTCAGCACATAACGATCAAGTCCTCCTAGGCATAATTTAAGTTCAAAACACATTCAACCATAACTCTGGCTTGAATCCAGCCTACACAGATTTTGCCCAGATGGCTTATGAGCTTCACCACTCAAGCTAAGAACTTTAGTACATATTAGACTGAATTTCAGTTCAAAACAGTACTTCATCGGATAAGCAAAAGATAACCGATAAGCACCTTAGAGTATTAGATTATAGTCAGACTGCACATACCAAATTCACCATTTTATCTCTAACACAAATGACTTGACCCACTGCAGAAGAGACAGCAAGAGCAACTTCCTTTTGGCCCGTCTGTGTGCAGTGTTTTTAAAATGAGTTTCTATCATTGATATAAACAGGTTTCTGCAGTTTTGACTCTTTAACTCTGTCGGATCAAATAAGTTCAGTTTGAAACTGTCCTTAGGCGAAATTAAAACAGCTATTTCTTACCCTGTCTTTAATTTGAAACTTGCAATTTTCATGCATTAATATTACATGTTTTTATTACTTTCCTTATATATATAATGTATAAGGAAAGTATTGTGACGGGGTCGAAAATTCGAATTCGAGTTTTCGACGGGAGAGCACGTTTCAAGCATCCCTGATCTCGAATCAAACATTTTTGAACTGATGTCTGCGTGTGTGTGTGTATGTATGTGAAAGTATGTGTGTGTGTGTGTGTGTGTGTGTGTGTGTCAGTGAGCCTGTGGAGACGATAACTGACGAACGAATGGACCGATTCGAACGAAATTTAGTACAAAAACCACAATTCATAAACACTGGAAGCTTATTGTTTTTATACGCAATCGAATGTTCAGAACCCCCCTAAATTTCTGAGTGAAATTTTGAAAAATTCGTCAAAAAATCAAAACCGCTAATAAAGTTACGCAAATAGACATTTCTTATGCAATTCTTCATTAGAAAACGATTGACATAAATTTTAGAACGCTAACATGAACCGTTCTCGAGATATTGCTCATTTTTCAAAAAAAATTTCAAAAAGTCATATAAAATGAAAAACAAATTTCCTATTGAGACACATGTTCACTTTTCATATGTAATACCATGCGATAAATTGGGTGACATCATTCTCGTGGATCTAGCTCCTTCCATTCATGAAAAAATATACTTTGAGTAATACTTTTGTATTTGAACGCCATAAGTCATTTATCTGCTGTAAGAATAACTTATTTCTTCGTCCATAACGCTTGGCAAAATTTTGGCGACAAATTTGGCGAAATGTCGCCAACTTGGCGACTTTTTTAATTGTTACCAAATTAACAAAAATCTCGCCAAATGGATAAAAATGACGCTAAATTAATCAAAATGACAAGTAATTGAAGAAAATTCAATATCTTGGAAGGAATATAAGTATCTACTATAGGAATAACATTTTTTAACTGTTAAAGTAGTAAATTCATTGCATTATATAAGGAAAGTCATGTGTTGCCCACATCAGATTTTTTTAATTTGTATCCTATTCAGTTTCACAATGGCATAATAAAGCAGGGTGGAATCTCGGCCGATATCAATATTTAATTTGTTTGCAACTTGAAGGATGAGTAAATGAAAGAGTTATGCTCTAATTTGATATTCTGAAAACTAGATTCACAGAAATCCTGACGTAAAGACAATGATAAATGATTCTTCACGGTTTGAATACACTTAAAGCGAATACTGATTAAGTTTCTTTCTTTAAAAGCGAAATGCCTACAAGTTTTTTTTTATCAAACAATGGGATTTGATATTGATAAAACGTTTACACGCACACCTACATCCACACGTACTTTCAGTTATCTTCTCACAATAGCCTTATCGTGCTCTTTTTAGCACATTTCAACATAGTTGATAAGTGCGTATGACTATGTTAATTCTGTCTGTCTGTCAGGCTGTCCGTTCGCACGATAACTGCCGTAAAAATGACTTTATCAAAATGTATTACTTTCCTTATATACATAATGTATAAGGAAATAATTGTGACGGGGTCGAAAATTAAAATTCGAGTTTTTGACGGGAGACCACGTTTCAAGCATCCCTGATGACGAATCAAACATTTTTGAAGTGATGTCTGTGTGTGTGTGTGTGTCAGTGAGTCTGTAGAGACGATAACTGACGAACGAATGGCGTACAAAAATCACAATCCGTAAACACTGGAAGCCTATTGTTTCTATACAAAATCGAATGATCAGAACCCTCCTAAATTTTCGAGTGAAATTTTGAAAAAATCGTCAAAAAATCAAAACTGCTAATAAAATAGACATTTCTTATGTAATTTTTCATTAGAAAACGATTGACGTAAATTTTAGAACTCTAACATGAACAGTTCTTGAGATATTGCACATTTAAAAAAAAATTATATAAAATAAAAAAAATATATTTCCTATTGAGAAACATATTCACTTTTCATATGTAATACCATGCGATAAATTTGGTGACATTATTCTCGTGGATCTAGCTCGTTCCATTCATGAAAAAAGATACTTCGAGGAAAACATTTGTATTTGAACGCCAATAGTCATTTATCTGCTGTAAGAATTACTTATTTCTCCGTCCATAACGCTTAGTGAGATTTTGTCGACGAATTTGGCGGAATGTTGCCAACTTGGCGACATTTTAAAATAAAAATCTCGCCAAATGGATAAAAATGACGCTAAATCAATGAAAATGACGACTAATTGAATAATTCAATATCTTGGAAAGAATATAAGTATCTACTATACGAATAACATTTTTTTAACAGTAAAATTAGTAAATTCATTGCATTATATAAGGAAAGTCATGTGTTGCCCACATCAGATTTTTACTTTCCTTATATACATAATGTATAAGGAAAGTATTGCGACCGGGTCGAAAATTCGAAATCCAGTTTTCGACGGGAGAGCACGTTTCAAGCATCCCTGATCACGAATCAAACATTTTTGAAGTGATTTCTGTGTGTGTGTGTGTGTGTGTATGTGTGCGTGTGTGTGTGTGTGTGTGTGTGTGTGTGTGTGTGTGTGTGTGTTCGATAAATTGGGTGACATCATTCTCGTGGATCTAGCTCGTACCATCCATGAAAAAAGATACTTTGAGTAATACTTTTGTATTTGAACGCCAATAGTCATTTATCTGCAGTAAGAATAACTTATTTCTTAGTGCATAACGCTTTGCGAGATTTTGGCTACGAATTTGGCGGAATGTCGCCAACTTGGCGACTTTTTTGAAATGTTGCCTAATTAACGAAAATCTCGCCAAATGGGGAAAAATGACACTAAATCAATGAAAATAACGACTCATTGTCGAAAATTCAATATCATGGAAAGAATATTAGTATCTACTATAAGAAAAACCTATCTTTTTACTGTAAAAGTAGTAAATTCATTACATTATATAAGGAAAGTCATGTGTTGGCCACATCAGATTTTTTTAGTATGTTGTTGAGACGGACTGCGGGTTATGGGAATGCAAATGAATAATATCACAGTATTAGTTTTGGATTGAACCCGGGTTAAAAAATTGAAATAATTGTGCCCTATTGGACCTAATTTTTCAAATATTTTTAAGCAAATTTAAAATTCAAAACTTGTTTCGAAAATTTTAGGATATATTCAAATTATCCAATAAAATATGTAAAAAATTTAAGCAAAATATGTTCGTTAGTGTTTTAAATAAAAATTAAAATAATAATTGCACTCTACTATACGAAAATATCACGTGACTCACTTAAAAATAAAACATGGCATCCATCTTGTGTCAAAATCTTGATTTTTAAAGTTCGTTTTAATTTATATTTAGTTTTGCATCCGTCCTAAAACCGCTTTATTTTTTTTCTGTGCATCTATATACTGCACCAACGCAATTACAATATTTCGAAGTTTAAATGACCATCAAACTTTGATCATTTCCTCAACGAAGCCTAACTTTCACGTATGGAGAATGTAAAGTTCTCAAGCTGTAGGATGTGTTGTATAAGAATTGCTGAAATTCTTTACAGCAAAATTATTTAGCTCTGGATTTTGCAATATAGCTGATATGAATGAAACAATGAAACATTCATTGATTTTAAATAGAGAAGCAGACGAGTCGATATTATTGCTTTTTTGATGAAATTTTAAGCATGGAGTTAGAAAGTAATTTTACCTCCATAGTTTTACGTTTTTAAGTAAAATAAATTCTTGTAGTATTGTGATAATTTTAAAATTATCGCCGCTGAATGAAAGGAATGGAAAAAAGTCCATGAAAGAAATATGTTTTCCTACACAGAGCCAGGCGATTTATATTTTGATAAGAGATATACCTTATATCCGATTTCAGAGATGTAATTGGCCTATAGATGATATATTCCATTATTTTATTTTGAAGTTTATCTAGAGAATGGCTCATGATGGTTTCCAGAAAAGTATTTCAATTGATTTTATTTTTATTAACATATAGCGTATTTACCTTATCTTCTAAATAATATTGAACTTTTTAGGATTTTCTAAAAAAATCGGGTAAAATAAAAAATACGCAGTGACACAAATTTCGATAACAGTGAATGTTTGTATTGAACTATTAGTTTGTTTTCTGATGTTTTATTTCATATTCTGTACAAGTAACAGTTTTAAAAACATTATCATTATATTTTAAAATAATTTGAGAAAAAACTGAAATTTGAAAATTTAATGTGTTCGAAGTTCAGCGATTTCAAAAAATTAGGTATCCATTTTATATTTGGAAGCACAAATACGTTAATGTTTAAATACGCTGATGTGTTTAATACGTTGATGTGTTTAATACGTTAATGTGTTTAATGCATTCAAAACTTCCTGGAAAAAAGCAACCATGTCAATTAAGTAACTGAAGAAAGCAGTCACATGTCTGTTAGGTGACTGAAGAAAGCAGGCATTTGGATGAGTGAAGAAAGCAGGCATTTCGGTGACTGATGAAAACAGGCATATGTCAGTTAGGTGACTGAAGGTAGCAGGCATATATCAGTTAGGTGACTTGGAGAAAGCTGATATATCTCGGCTAGATGAGTGAAGAAAGCATGCAGTTAGGTGACTGAAAGAAACAGGCATATGCTAGATAAGTGACTGAAGAAAGCAGACATATATTAGTTATGTGACCTGAAGAAAGCAAACAAATGTCAGTTAGGTGACTGAAGAAAGCAGGCATACATCAGTTAGGTGACTTGGAGAAAACTGATATATGTCGGCTAGATAAGTGAAGAAAGCATGCAGTTAGGTGACTGAAAGAAACAGGCATATGCTAGATAAGTCACTGAAGAAAGCAGACATATATTAGTTATGTGACCTGAAGAAAGCAAACATATGTCAGTTAGGTGACTGAAGAAAGCAGGCTTATGCCAGTTGGGTGACCTAGAGAAAAGAGTCATTTTGAGTTAAGTGACCTGAAGAACGCAGACATATATCAGTTAGATGATCTAGAGAAAGCTGGTATATGCATGTTAGGTTATCTGAGAAAAAAACTGGCATATTTCAGATAGGTGATAGTAAAAAGCAGGCATATGTCAGTTACGTAACCATATGGATCTTCAAAGAAGTTTTGGAAGTTATTCCATGCAGCAGTTTCATTTATACGCACATTTATTTACAGTAAAACTTCGATTACCGTTGGGACTAGGGCTGTGACGGATAACAGAAATATCTTAATACATATGTACAGTAATGTGATTTCACTGCGAGCTTGGGACGAAAATGAAAATACAATCCTTTAAAAGTGAACAATACATACATATTGTATTTAATTTTACTAAACGATCAATATAAACTTCAATATAAGGGTAGCTATGTACAGAAATTTATCGTAATACCATAAATATAATATCATAATACCATGACGGATAATCGGTATTATCGTAATACCATCACGGATAACAGAAACTAACGGTTAAAAGAGTGACGGTTAATCGAAGTTTTACTGTGTACGTTACTAATCGTAGTTAAATTAGGCTGCTGAAAAACTTGTATAATGTTGAATCTCGTTCCTGAATTGGTTGATCTGGATTTGTAATTTATAGCAGGGTAGTTATATAAAATAACAAAATTACATCAACCGTTATAACCAGCATATTTGTTCCCCGGCCAGAGTTTAATCATCATATTAACTCATATAAACGTATGGCACACACAGCGTACTTAACAGCAACTGTAATATTCGTATAATTGTCTAAATTAGAAAACATGATTTCTAAGTGTGATTACTTTACTTTTTGAAGTTCAAATTTGACACTTTTCCTCAACTGTAATTGAAAGTAAATAGCTTTAAAACTTTCTCATTTAGTTTCTTTTTCTGAAACCCCTACACAAATCCAATTAAATGAATTTCTGAAAATTAAGTTTGAAAAACAACTTTTCTTTGTTTATGAGATGTAATATAGAGAAAGTTAAACTTCAAAATTGTTTTATATGTAGAAAGTTAATCATTCTTTTTAATTTTTGTTAATTGCAATAACTATGACTAGTTATGTTTATTATATGAAAACAAATGTGTTTACCAATTTGTTAAATAAAGGAATTACAAATTAAGTACTTTTTCCAAGGAATTAGTCCAAAGAATTAGTCCAAACAATGATATAATTTTAAATGTGTATATATAATAATATGTGTAGTTATGTGTTTAAATGTGTAGTTTTAACATTTATACATATATTTATATGCATTAAAATTAGGATGTATGTATTAACTCAATCCTAAAAAATATAAATATCTGAGATTTATAAATAAAGACGCCTAATGAGAAATTTTCTAGTTCAGTTTGCGCCCTTGTATGCCCGACTCACAAATAATCCTGACAAAATAAATAACGGGAAAATAAATTCAGCAGGATTCCTACAAATCACTTAAATACTAAATTTGTGAAATTTCTCTGTATAAATTTGGACAAAACACATACAGACACAACACTGAAAATGAGGAAGCCGTGTTATGAGAGCTCTAACGTGTGGATCCGTCGAAAATTAGATTAGAAATTTTTGACCCTCTCCCAATATTTACCTATACATTACAATATATTGCAAGTAAATGAAGAATAGAATATTGTTCCATTACATACAGTGCAGATGAATAGTATAAATGTTGGAACAGTAAGCAAGCATATTTATTTTGAACTTAACTGCAGTCTAAAAGATTTTTTTCTTCGACTTTTTGACGACAATGCACGTGTCACGCATACCTGAACACGAATCAGACTTTTTTGAGGTGATACCTGTTTGTGTGTGTGGATGTTTGTTTGTCAGTGAGTTTGTGAAAACGATATCTCGTGAACGAATGAGGCGACCCGAACAAAAGTTAGTTCAAAAATCACAATCACTGAATACTGGAAGCCTGTTATTTTTACACGCAATCGAATGGTCAGAACCCACCTAAGTTTGAAATGAAATTTTGAAAAAAATCATCAAATAATTAAAACATTCAATAAAGTTAAATAAATAATGATTTATGTAGTTACATTAGAAAACCATTGACGCAAACTTTAGAACGCTAGCATGAATCGTTCTCGAAATATTGCACATGTTTTAAATACATTTATTAAAAAAGCTCTTTAAACTCATAAAAAGTATTATATATTCTGAAATCTATTCACTCTTCATATGTAATATTACGCAATAAATTTATTATCATCATTCTCGTCGATCTAGCTACTTCCATTCACAAGAGAAGACTCTTTGGGTAATAGCATTCTAATTTGAAACCATTAGTCTTTTATCTACTATAAGAATAACATATTTCTGCATCCACAATGCTTCTCCAAACTTTGGCAACGCATTTGGCGGAATATCGCCAAGAATATCTCCAAGTCTCTCTCTCTTTCTCTGTATATATATATATATATATATATATATATATATATGTACTCAGAGAGAGAGAGAGAAATGAAACTGTATACATATTATACGTACTTTTTATTATCTTACAACGATTGGAATGTGGAGCTATAACGTGTTTTCGCTGGCCATTTCGCAAAAGTATGGTAAAATTCTCTCAAAAATGTTCTAACATACATCCGTACAGACAAGCATCGGTCATGACGAATTCAATAATATATTTTATAAAGGTTTAATTGGATATCTGGTTGAAAATAGATTTCAAAATTGCAAACACTAAAAAGTATGAATTAAAATAATATAAAAGCACTTAAGTTTATTAAAATGCACTAAAACGTAAAAAATTATTTTAAACTATTACAACATTCTTGGCCGTATGCCACTAAAACTAAAACCGCTCGTAAGGCGCCTATAAAAGAATTGTATTTGGATCATGAACAAAATTTTAAGGAACATTATAAGTGATAACACAGAAACAACACAAATAACGTTGACAGATTGTTAAACAAAATTTACAAAGAAAAAATATAAATGAATTTGTAATTATTTCTATATATGTCATTTCTATGTTATCATGTCTATTGTTCTCTAAACTCCTGTTCATGTCCAATCACAATTCTTACGTGGGCGCCCGACGGTTTTATTTTAGTCGCATATAACCAAAAATGTTGTGACAAGTAAAAAATACTTTTTGCTTTTTTGTGCATTTTTTTTTAAACGTGAAACTTAAAATGGTTATGTTATTTCTTGCGATATAGTTGTGAAATCTGGTCTTGATTATTTTGGTACCATTGGTATTTCTGAATGCCAATAACTTCTGGATATATTAAGAAAGTACAAGACATCAACAATACAATTGTTGGGATATGTCAAGGAAGTGGTGGGATATCATGGGGCGCGGAATGTTCTGCTGGTTTGGCACTAATTTCTTGGTGTTTTCGAATGATCCGGTATCATCCATGGAGTACTTGAACATGATTACCGATCACGTTCACCCTACAATGTTGCCTTTTTATTCCCAGGTCTTCAATGGACAATAATGCTACCAACTTTCGCGCAACCGTGCAACAGTAATTTATGGAGCATGACTATATTCTTCCATATACATCCATATACTTCCATATGACCACTGCGAAGTCCTGATTCAAACCCCAATGAAAATATTTCGAACATGTTGCTGACAATAATCTCGCTTGTGATGTATCCCACAGGAACTTTTGCTCTGCTTGCCTATCGCCTTGTATTCTCCAGACTTAAAAACACTTCAGCACCTTGTAAATTTCACGCCTAACCACATACGTGCTATTATTCGGGCTAAAGGTTGTCCAATAAATCCCTGGGTTTCATATTCACTGGCAAGTGTGTGTATTAAGTAATACATATTAATTTAGTATATCATTTCAAAAATATAGATATAACATTTCAATCTGCTGATCTTGAACCCTCTGTTAAATTTTTCTGGATTCACCCTTGCCTATACAGTGCTATCACTGAACAGGTAGATGACGAACTTTCTCTGTTTTAGGAGGCCAAATATGGATGACTAACATATTTAAAATCTAATTAATACTTAAAAACACATATTACCTGTGAGACTAAAAATAGGTCTAAAACCAGGTTTCGGTGAGACAGTTTTATGGGTGTTATTTATTGTGTCTGAAACATTAGACAATATCTTTAGTCTCAATGACGCCAGTTTTTTCAACACCCTGACCCAAATATCAGCAGAAACCATAAATTTACGGGCGTCAAGACAGGTGGATCGAATGACTCTATGGATAAGGTGAAGCAACGAGATTGGGTAAAAGGTTGACCAATTGAGAAGGTGCTTGTAGCTTTTTCCCTGAAGGCTGCCAATAAAAGCCAAAGAGGCGTGTCAGACATTAGGCGAAAAAGGTGGCGACAGATGGAAAGTTCTAGAATTTCATATTTTGTTTAATATATTCTTTTTAATTTTCTCTATTTTTTGACTCCAGGCTCATTTTGCTAATATCACTGTCTTCATTTTTATTCTGAATATTATCTCCTGGCAATTGTAGGTACCGTAAAAAAAAACACTGGGTCATGCCACGTAGTTTTTTTATTTGTATTGTTCACATAAAGCTTGCACCACTTTAGGGATTCATTCCAATCGAATGTCTTGTTTGCAATGCAAACCATGGACTCCTTCATTAAATGATGCGCCCGTCCCAATCTCCCTAACGAAGAGGTCCACACTGTTATAGCGTCTTTCTATATTCAGGTTGTCGGTAAATTCGATGTATTCCTTACTTTTAAATTGACTCCCATTGTCACTTTGGATTGTCCAAAAGAATCCGCACATCTTGCAATACTGAACTATAGTGTCCATATAGTTTTTGCTGAGATGTTCTTGACTGGATGTGCTTCCAGATGCCTGGAGAACATATTCAGCATTATTAGAATATAACAATGGCCTCGGTTGCTCGACGGTAACTTCCCGACAATATCAATTTGGATATGCTCGGCACAAGCAAAAACCGGGCTCATTATTTGCGACTTTGCCGGTTGGTTATTTTTGTCCTTAATTCTCAGACACTTATCGCATAATTCAACAAAATTTTCCACGTCAGACAACATAAAGGTCCAATAGTATTTTTTGCACAATTTGCAATGTCTTAAGTATACCAAAAATGCGGAAAGTGAGCGAATTCAAGCACCTCCTTTCTCATCGCCTGTGGAATGGCAAATCTGTTCTCTTTATTACATTTAAATTTATCTCCTTTAATTTTTTTTAATCATAATTAGTTTTGTTGCGTCATCTATAAAATACTTTTTGTTATTTTGCCATACTCTGTCGCCTACCTGATTTTTCCTAATTTTTCATCCTTAAATTGTTCTTGTACAATTTGTTCTATATTAAATTCATTCATTTGCATTATATTATTTAAAATTTTCTCTTGAATTTTTTGTTCAAAAATATATCTGGAACTATAATCTGCTGAGGTATTCTCTCCAGGTTGGCGTTTAAATTGGAAAGTAAAAGTACTAATTTCCATTAGACATCTGACTATAATGCTTGGTTGCTTTTCCAGCATTAAATGATGCATGAGCGATTTTTCATCACTTAGCAAAATAAATTCCCTTCCAAAGAGATATTCGCGGAAGTGTTGCATTGTCTCATAAATTGCCAACAGCTCCAACTTGATGGCTGGGTAACTTTTCTCGGCTTCATGAAGCCCTCGTGAATAATATTCGATTACAAGCGGCACTCCATTTATTACTTGATATATATTTCCCGCTATCCCGGTATTACTTGCATCTGTGTTTAAAATGAACTGTTCCATAAATTCCGGAGTCCTAAACCTTGGTTCGCTGAAAATTGCTGATTTAAAATTATCAAATGCCTCCTCACTCTTGCTAGTCCAACTGCATTTTACATTTTTTTGTCAAGTTAATTAATGGCTTAGCAATTTGCGCATAATTTGGAAGCGATGATCTAAAATAATTTTAGGTACCTAAAAAACTTTTAACTTGTCTAATAGTAGTAGGATTTTTAAAATACTGAATCTTAGAACAATTACCTTTTATGGGCGAATGCTGTCCTTGTAAATTTTGTACCCTAAAAATTTTATTTCTCTCTTGAAAATTTGGACTCTATGAGGATTATTTCTGGACTACCCTGTGAAACACATTCTTAGGAGATCATCCTGGCATTCTGATCTCTGGCTGGGGCTTGGGCTCTGCAGCTCTTAATTGAATCTCGATCACTGCTCTCTCATTGTATTCTCATATCTAAAATTCTAGAACTTTCCATCTGTTGCCATCTTTTTTCGCCTGAGGTCTGACACGCCTCTTTGGCTCTTATTGGCAACCTTCATGGCGAAACCTCAAGTATCTTCTCCATTTGTAAACCTTTTACCCAATCTCGTCGCTTCACCTTATCCTTAGAGTCCTTCGACCCACCTGTCTTGACGCCCCTAAATTTATGGTTTTTGCTGACCTTTGGGTCAGGGTGCTTTTAAAAACTGGCGTCATTGAGAATAAAGATATTGTCTGACGTTTCAGACACAAATAACGTACATAAAACTGTCTCACTAAAATGGTGTAAGATCTATTTATGGTCTCACATTACCTATATAAATAAAAATGAAAATGTGTCTGGCTATCTGTCTATATGTAGGTATGCTTATCTTATCATCAAGAGAGAACGGCTGGACTGAATTTGATGAAAATTTGTGGTTAGCCTTGAAATAGCCCCGTTTAAGTTGAGTCCAGGTTTGGAGTTCGTAAAGAAAGGATAATATTGAAAAACGGAACCTTTCCTGGGAGTTCTACTCCCTGGTTCCTACAAACGAAATAGGGGTTTTCATTTATTAGTTTAGTATTTTAATTTAGTAGTTTCATTTAGTATTTTTTATTTAGTATATATGCGGGAGCGGAGAAAACGTCCAGCCGAGGTTCGTGGCTGAATATTGAGATCAGGGAAAGACGATCCGATGTTACTTTCCTTATATACATAATGTATAAGGAAAGTATTGTGACGGGGTCGAAAATTCGAATTCGATTTATCGACGGGAGATCACGTTTCAAGCATCCCTGATCACGAATAAAACATTTTTGAAGTGATGTCTGAGTGTGTGTGTGTGTGAAAGTATGTGTGTGTGTGCGTGAAAGTATGTGTGTGTGTGTGTGTGAAAGTATGTGTGCGTGTGTGTGTGTCAGTGAGACTGTGGAGACGATAACTGACGAACGAATGGACCGATTCGAACGGAATTTGGTACAAAAATCACAATCCGTAAACACTGGAAGCCTGTTGCTTTTATATGCAATCGAATGTTCAGAACCCTCCTAAATTTTTGAGGGAAATTTAGAAAAAAACGTTAAAAAATCAAAACCACTAATAAAGTTGCGCAAATAGATATTTCTTATGTAATTTCTTATTAGAAAACGATTGACATAAATTTTGAAACGCTAACATGAACCGTTCTCGAGATATTACACATTTTTCAAAAAAATTACCAAAAAGTCATATAAAAAAAAAAAAAATTCCTATTGAGAAACATGTTCACTTTTCATATGTAATACCATGCGATAAATTTGGTAACATCATTTGCGTGGAACTAGCTCGTTCCACTCTTGAAAAAAGATAATTTGAATAATACTTTTGTATTTGGATGCCAATAGTCATTTATCTGCAGTAAGAATAACTTATTTCTCCGTCCATAACGCTTGGCGATATTTTGGCGACGAATTTGGCAGAATGTCGCCAACTTGGGGACATTGTTAATTGTTGCCAAATTAACAAAAATCTCGCCAAATGGATAAAAATGACGCCAAATCAATGAAAATGACGACTAATTGAAGGAAATTCAATATCTTGGAAAGAATATAAGTATCTACTATAAGAATAACATTTTTTTAACCTGTAAAAGTAGTAAATTCATTGCATTATATAAGGAAAGTCATATGTTTCCCATATCAGATTTTTTGGATTAGGAGATTAGGAGAGGGGGCGACGAGCCATGTAGAGAGAAAGATAAGTTTAGGTGTTCGAGATGCCAGGGAAAGCAAAATGACAGAAGAAAGGGGAAGGTTACAAGTTTTCTTATAGTCCGACATAATATTAAAAAATCAGATGTGAACAGCACATAACTGTCCTTATATAATGCAATGAATTTACTACTTTTACAGAAAGAATAATATATTATATTTATAGTAGATATTTATATTCTTTCCAAGATATTGAATTTTCGTCAACGAGTAGTCATTTTCATTGATTTAGTGTTATTTTTATCATTTTGGCGAGTTTTTCGTTAATTTAGCAACATTTAAAGCCCAGCATTAGCCAAGTTGGCAAAATTCCACCAAATTCGTCGCCAAAATCTCGCCAAACGTTATGGACGGAGAAATAATTTATTCTTGCAGCAGATAAATGACTATTGGCGCTCAAATACGAAGGTATTACTTAAAGTATCTTTTTTCATGAATGGAACGAGCTAGATCCACGAGAATGGTGTCACACAATTTATTGCATGGTATTACATATGAAAAGTGAACATGTTTCTCTAAAGGAAATATTATTTTATTTTATATGATTTTTTGATAATTTTTTTGAAAAATGTGCAATATCTCAGGAACGGTTCACGTTAGCGTTCTAAAATTTATGTCAATCGTTTTCTAATGAAAAATTACATAAGAAATGTCTATTTGCATAATTTTATTATGGGTTTTGATATTTGGATGATTTTTTCAACATTACACTCGAAAATTTAATACCAAATTTCGTTCGAATCGGTCCATTCGTTCGTCAGTTATCGTCTCCATAGACTCACTGACATACACATACACACCCAGAAATCATCTCAAAAATGTTTGATTCGTGATTAGGGATGCTTGAAACGTGCTTTCTCTTCGAAAACTCGAATTCGGATTTCCGACCACGTCACAATACATTCCTTGGAATTATGTGTCTTATGATACTTATGTGTCCATCGAAAATTCAATCCCTCCATAGGATTGAAATTAATTCATTTTGGCATACTCTCACTGTTCACCACTGATACGCCGCAAAGACCCCAGGCCTCTCTCTGCAGTGCAGGAGCTCAAGTTCTCTCCAAACAGCAATGGGGTGATTTAGAAGCGGTCACTTCCGTAGTATGAAATTCGTGGAGAGGGAGAAATATTTTTCTGCTTGTCCTTGTTCCCTAGCTGGTTTTCCTGCTCACCTCCTAGAATGTATGGACGTCTCCTTGGGCAGCTGTCGGTTGAGCAGGATTTTGTCTGTGATTCTCTTTTGTGGCAGGGTCTTTTGGACTTGGTGTAGGCTTTCCTACGCCAAGCGGATTGGAAACTGAACAGTGGTTATTTTTATGAATCGTCATTCGACAATGTTACAGAGGAAAATATCGGTACGATGGAAGAAATCTGCATCCACTGTCAAGATCTGAAGTGGGAGGGGGAACGTAGAGGTATCTGCTGTTCTTTTGGAAAAGGGAAGTTATGTCCAATGCAAGAATCCGCCAGAGCCTTTAAAAGTGTTACTAAATGGTGAATATCCTGAGACGAAACATTTCCTATCCATTATTAGGGCTTACAACAGTGCATTTCAAATGACGTCTTTTGGGGCAAATAAAATCTCAGAAGGGAACTTTATGCCCACCTCCAAGGTTCAAGGACAGATTTACCATTTAATTAGCTCTTTATTTCCCCCAGAAAATCAATATTTCAAATATGTTTGAATATATTTTGTATCTGAAGTGAAAAGTCAAGCTGATATAAGGCTAAGTTATTTGCCAAATTTAAACCCTCAAGTATTTCAGGATTTGCGCAATATACTGCATGAAAACAATTCACATGTGCGTAGTCTAAAAATAGCTTTGAAGTCGTTCTTTAATGATAGTTCAAATTATAAAATAGTAATAAATACAGGCAAAAAACATGCTCAAGAGCACAGAGGTATTTTGAATGCTCCCACAACCGATGAAGTGGCGGTAGTTTTGATTACCCAAGAATGTGACAGATTAGATATTGTTCTACACACTCGAGACAAAGGATTGAAAAGAATAGCCGAGACACACCGATTGTATGAAGCTCTACAATACCCATTTATTTTCTATAGCGGAGAAGATGGTTGCAATTTTGCTGTTTATCATATAAACCCATCCACAAGTCTAAATAATAAGAATAAGAAAACATCTGCTCTTGAGTTTTGCTCTTACCGTATGACGGTTAGAAAATATCATTATAATCATTTACCCTTCTTCAGACAACTCTCAGACATTAAATCAAGAGTGTTACACTTGAAATTAAAGAACCTCATGGAAGGCAAAGATCTCTGAAAATTTCCAATGCTATATGCATTCTGTGGAGTAGCAGGAACGTGGTCGCCCTCATGCCCACATTCTGCTATAGCTCGAAGGATATATCCGACCCATTCAAGTTGACGATGCGATTCAAGCTGAACTACCAAACCCATCCTAGACCAAGATGTTTACAATATCTTTAAATCACATGTGGTACACGCTCCCTGTGGAGAATTTAATTAGCAGCCCCCATGTATGAAAGGTGGACAATGCTCGAAACGGTATCTTCAATGATTCGTTAACAAAACTATAACGGGCGATTATGGATACCGAACAAATAAGCGAAGACATCCCTTGGCAGGTGGAATCACTGCCACAATCAGAGTTAATAATCAGTGCGTCGTAGTAGACAATAGTAGGAATAGTATCTTAATCACCTATACTTTCAAAAACATTCAGTACCCATATTAATATAGAATACTGCAGCAGTGTCAAGTCCATCAAATGCATATGCAAATAAATAAATAAATATAATGACCAGGCATGCATTGAAGTAAGGAATGATCTTGATGACGTGTTGCGATACCAGAGTGGTAAATACATTAGCACATTGGAAGCTATTTCGAGAATCCTGTCTTTTCCCATACATGAAAGATACCCTCCTGCAATTCATCTAGACATACATATGGAAGACGGGCAGAGGGTGTATTTCAAACCACTTTATGTTCAAGAGAGTATGGAGAATCCTAGAAACACCACACTTATGGCATTCCTTAATCTTTGCAAAGAAGATGATTTTGCTAGAAATCTGCTGTACTAGGAAGTCCCTTCCTATTACACATTTAATAATCTAAGAGGAGGTTTTTGTCGTAGAAAACAGGTTAATCATATTTAAGGGCATCCTGGTGTACTAAGACAATCTACTATTGGAAGGGTTTACACTCTCCATCCCAACAACAGCGAGCGCTTTTATCCGGGAATGATTCTTCATACTTTCACTGGATCCAAGTTATTTAGCGATCTAAGCACGTTGATGGAATTGAAAGAACCAATTTTCATGCAGCTTACGAGGCACTGGGATAGCACCTTTTAGGAAGCAAGTGTGATTGACAGATCACCCAAATTAAGACAACTATATGCTATAACGTTAATTTTCTGCAACCAGTTTAATCCCATGCGTTTGTGGATATCATTTAGACATAACGTCTCTGAAGATATATCGAATGATATTCAGAGGAATATTCCAAACACACAAACTAATGCTGAGCATGTATACAATATATGCCTCTACAGTTACCTTACACCTTTCTGGTAGGTCGGACGGTCTGGGTCTCAACAACAACAACAACAATATATGCCTCGTACTGATTCAAGATATTATTTTATCTGTAAAGGGAGAAACACTTAATAAGTATGGCTTGCCGCTTCCCCATATATCTGATGGAAACGATCTTAATAAATACTATAGCAGATAAACATATTTCATCATGAAGACAGGATCACTTATGTAAATGAAAATGAACCGAAGTTGACTCAAGAGCAGAGATACTTTTATTCAAAAATACTGGACAGTGTTAAAAATCGTTAAAGACAAAAATGTTTCATGGACGTCCCTGGTGAAACAGGGAAAACATTTTCAATAACTTTTATCCTGGAAACTGTTAGAGGTGATGGCAAATTAGTGTTGGATGTGGCTTCTTCCGAAATCGCAGAGACTTTGCTTGCATGTGGAAGAACTGTCCATTCAACCATCAAGATCCCAATTGAAATTGAGCATACAGAATATCCTTTTTGCAATATATCTAAAAATAGCAACATGACTGCAGTTCTCAAAGATTGTTCTTTGATTACTTGGGACAAATATACCATATCTCACAAGAAATCTGTTGAAGCATTGGATGGGACATTGTGAAATCCTATCAAGGTAGGGGAAGTATCACAGTTTTATTTTCCGGTGACTTCCATCAAACTTTGCCATTATTTCCAAGAGAAACAAGAGCCTATGAAGTGAACGCCTCTCTTAAAAGATAGGGGCTATGGCTTCAACTAAAGAAGTTGTCTTTACCAAAAAATATGAGGGTTCTTTGGGTAGCAAACTCTGACAATGAACAATTTTCTTATTTATTGCTTCAAATCGGCCAAGGAACTATTCATTAAATAGGAGGTGAAATATATCTAACTCCCCCTCTTTGCACAGTAGTGGGCACTCTTAAGCAACTTATATCACCCGTTTACCCTGATGTCATGAATTTGGCATCTAAATCTAATAGCTGGATGTGCGAACGTTTCATATTAACACCAAAAAACGGTCAGGCGGCCACAATCTATAGCACTCCGTATAAGCCGTTTAAGCACTCCATATAAACCGTTTAAGCACTCATTATAAGCGGTTTAAGTACTCCGTATAAGCCGTTTAAGCGCTCCGTATAAGCCCATTCCCCGTAAGCCGTTTAAAAGCACAAAAATTGTATACATGTCCGGCAATACTGTAATAAATCAAGATGAAACGGTTCATTATCTAACAGAATTTCTTAATTCTATTACCACACCTGGCCTCACTGCTCATAAACTCGTGTTGAAGGTTGCGGCTCCAATTACGCGACTTTAAAATTTGAATCCTCTCAAACTCTGTCTCCGCTTTGCAATAACGATAAATAAGTCGTAAGGGTAGACATTTTACACTGTAAGCATAGATCTAAGTACTTGCTGCTTTTCGCATGGCCAACAGTATGTTGCCTGATCAAGGGCCATAAATGAAAAATCTCTATTCATGCCCCTAATAAAAAGACCAAATATGTAGTCCATATAGTAGTAATAATTGTTTAACTGTAAAACTGTTACTTTTTAATTATAAAATCATTATTGTTTGTATAAGTGCAATTATTGTATTGCAATATATGGCACTTTTCGTTTGGTGCGAATTATTATAAAACTTCAAAAAGGACCCCAAAAATTAAAATATTGCTGTAAATTGCGACTTCAAATTTTTTGCATTGTATACGAAGAACTGCTATACTGCTAGTTTTTGTATATACTTTTCTTAATTATTAATAAAATTTATAAGAGTATAATCAAGCACTTCGAATAAAATAATTTAACAAAATAGCCATATAAATTAATAATGCATGCTCAAACGTGAAGCAATAAGTATTCTATGTTTATTAAAGCTTAATATAAAATTAATAAATGAATAAACTGGTTTCAGAGGCAAGAAATAACTTCCTTTTTCAGGCTATAGAGCGAGAGCAACCATTAAATAGATAGGCAGGTGTCTGTCAATAAATAGTTTCATCATGTGACTTAGAAAGAAATTAGATCGAAAAGATACAGCTTGAGAGAAAGGATAAAGAACAGCAGAAGAACTAAAAATGTGTGTAAAATTAAATATAAATCTAACTGTTTTTTTAAGACAAAAGAACAACATCATCATCTAACTTATATGTTTGTGAATATGAATAAAAATTACATAGCATATAACAAAATTGAAAGACTAAAGCTATTACAAAACAATTTTCATTAAAACAAACATTCATTTAAATTACTGTGAAAATACCATTTTATGAAAGAGCATGGGAATTACAGGAATAAAGGAATTACCATTTTTGGAAAGCTACATGATCTAGCTCACCATCAATTAAATTTAAGTAATAGTCAATTAAATTACTTTAAAATTATCAATGAATTAAACAGGTCTATAACAAAATATGAATAAAAAACATATTTACTTTTAATATTTAAATCATGGAAATGTGCTACGGGCTTAAGCTTATCGTACGGGCTAAATTTCTATTAGATGTTTCCAATCTGGAGTAGGAACAAATTTAGATTTAAAATGGAGTTCAGGTAGGATTGTATTCAATACTTGAAAAATTAATAAATTAAATTCAGTAGAATAAATGACATTTTTGTTGATTCTTCTGAAGTTAAGACTTATGTTTAAAAACAAACTTTCAACTAACGATCAAAATATATCCATTTTAACTACACTTTCTTGGGGTTAATGGTTTGTACCATGGACCTCCAGATGGGTTAGCTTACCTCGCTGTTGAAATAATTGCAAGTCAGTCAATTAAAAATGCATATTAATTTTATAAAAAAAACATTTTGGGTGCAAATATATCAAATTCTAATTTATGCTCTCCGAATGTATTTCAAATGAGCCCAAATCATTCATAATGCTTAAATAAATAACGTTTTAATAACATGATAAAATTAACTTGAGGGTGGCTGAACTCGACTTTCTCATACCAGAATCCATTTCTAGCAACATTCTTTTTTCAAATTTTGCAAGAAAAGTTTTTAAAAATCTGGATTGTATTTCCTAATGATTATAACGATACATGGTGTCCCAAAAAGATTGAAACGCGCTTTAATTATTTACCTGTTGGAGATAAGTGGGCACTGTAAATTGCAAAAATGTTGAAAGTAAGATAGGAAATAAGACTACGTTAATGAAATAGTCATCCTATTAATTTTTAGAAAAGTACACTTTTTAAATTTTTATACGACCCCCTTAAACAAATTTGGTCAATCAGAATTTTTTTATTTTTAATGCAACATGATCATTAAAAGAACCGCATATCCATATCTTTAAGATTGAGCGAGTTGTATTTAATTGAAAATTGAACATTGTGAATGGGGACTATATATCAAATTAGAAATGTAAATTTCTGACATATCACAAAACAGATAAAACTGGATGATAATACTTTGGATACCCAACCGAATAGTGAGTACCACTGCTTTATATGATCTCTGCCTGTATAATGCTTTATTTAGATGCATTTGTGATAAAAAATTTTGACACATATTAACGTATTTTTTGTCTAAACAATTTTCATCGTCAATTAGTTTATGATCCCTATAACAGTCTTCCACATGGTACGGAAAGTGGCATAAGTCATTTTTTCCCCTTTATAATAATTCAGTTGGTTTTAAAAATACAGATATGAGTTTTTTTAATGATCTTGTTGCAAAATTTTTTTTTTCTGTTTGACCAAATTTGTCTAAGGGAGTCGTATAAAAATTTAAAAGTGTAACTTTTTGAAAATTAATGTGAATACTATTTTATTAATTTTATTAGTCTTATTTTATTAGTCTTATTTCCTACCTTACTTTCAACATTTTTGCAATTTACATTGCCCTCTTATCTCTAACAGCTGGATAATTAATATTTGTGTTTCAATCTTTTTGGAACACCCTGTAGTGTGTTACCCTTCACTTTAAGAAACTTGAAAAAATCCTTCGATTGACATCATACTTGACTACATACCCCTGGAGTTTTAACTTGCCCCCTAAGGCGGGTAAAGACGTGAAGAACAAATATATTGTATAGTGGCTGTTTTTCAGGACAATACTTAAACTTATTAAGTTTCGTGATCAGTCAGCGTTAAATAAACCATGATTATGTCAATTTTTGTCCTATGCTGCCATGTTGTTGTTGTTGAGACCCAGACCGTCCGACCTACCAGAAAAGTGTAAGGTAACCGTTTGGACGGCCGGGAAGTGCCAACCAATTTAAACAGGAACCCAGTGGGGGAGGCATCCATAGGGACCATACCCTCCTTCCCCTACCACCAACCTGTCGGAAGGACTTACTGACCCACATGTTTCACGTGATCGTACTCCGCATGAACATGGCGGCAGTTGTGGCAGCGTGCAATTATGCTGCCATGTTAAAGAAATATAAAATTTCGAATACATTTTAAAGTTTTGTGATAAGGCTTTCACACCAATGTGCCGTACTTCTGTAAGAGAAAGTATTAATTGTGCCATATAAATGCATTTTCGATATGTTTTCTACTCTATTAACGTTTGAGAGAAGCGAACTTTTAAATTGTGAATTGTTCATATTCCAGAATAATATTAATAAAATAATTTGGTATTTTCACTTTTCAGTTTCTTGGTTTGGACATGCCGGTTTTGCGCACGCGCGGCAGTTTTGAATTTTGTTAGGGAGATAGTGTAGAGGTAAGAACGATGTAGTGGTGCGTGCTGGATTCGCGTCTGATCGCGAGTTTCGGAATGAAACAAATTAGTATTGAAAATTAATGGATTGCGATTCTAAGAATGCAATGAAGTGTGAAAAAATAATTGTTTGGTGCCGGTTTGGCTCAGTTGAGGATAAGAATTTAGTTTATTTTAATGCAGCAGTTTGGTTTTGAAGGAATGGATCTTGTGCAAGTGGAATAAAAAGGTTCTCACCCCGGTTCGGCTTTGAAATACTAATAAAGCTAAGTGAAGCTAATTTACAGCGATTGCTTTTGCCTGACCCCTCTTCGTGATTTCCAGTGTAGATATCGTTGTTGAGTTTTGTGGAATAATTTCCATGGAGTTTGCTCTTTACCAGTAAGAGAATGTCGTTGAATGTTCCAGTGGTGTGACAAAATCCAGTTATTTTCGAGTACCTGTTCTGCCGTAAAACTCTATTCCTTTCATTCCTGGGGAGTGGAAAGATTCCTTGTTATCAGTCAAGATGCCGGATTCTACCAGAGTATTATGTATCCAATTTCCCGATTGCGCTATTCAATAACTGTGCTGTTTACAAATCCGAAAATACATGCGGGTATTCCTTCCCATAGTTTTGAAATGTTAGTTTATATATATCAAAAGAGATGGAGGTAAGCTTTTATTTATATGCATTCTTCCTTCTGATGAAATGGAATATTAATGCAAATCCTATCTGAAATTTGAATAACTGGTATATGTCTTGAGAATGAAATTGTTACTCTAAAATGTCAGATATGATGTAAATATATTATGAAGGATATTGATGTTTATCATATGTTAGGAAGTGTATATGTATGCTCTTTCTGTTTTTATTTCTCCAGTGGTGTTCTTAATTGTCACCCTACCGAGAGCGATTCTGTGTTATTGCTAATTTGTTTTGAAATGTACTTATTATACCACTATTTTAATCACTGAGCTGTTATTTTATAATTCAATAATAGTGTCTAAAATTCAAATTTGCATCTTCTCTGTGGTTTTACAAAACCGACGCCACAGTTTTCGTTGGAATAATTCTCTCTAGTTCTAAATTTTTGGATAACAAACCTGGATTTAAAGTAATATCTGCCTAAAATAATAAAATAATGTATCTCTGAAATTTGAAAATTAATGTTCATTATATAGAACAACTTCTTTAATTAGTGCAGCAATAAAGCAACATATCTGACACAAAAAATCAATATATTATAGTAACTAAGCTTCACTAGATTCCATCATAACTTAAGACTTTTAATCGTATTTGGAATTGAAGAATATCAATAATTATAACAATATTACATGACTCCCAGCCACAAACAGCATAATTCGTCAATAACTTGCAACAAAAACATAATGTTCAACAATGCTGAAGTCTTGAACAGATCGGCCACAAAAATAATAAAGCTGTATTGTGTGTTATTTCTTCAGGTATGAGTACGAAGAAGCAGACATTTTGTGTTCAGACGACGGTGTGAGGTCAGCTTCAATCAGTTAAGTATAAGAATCAAGTTTCAAGGCCATGGATGTAAAGGACAGATATTTATTTAATGATTCTATGCATTTCACAAAAACTTACATATTGCATTTGCATATTAGTTTAAGACATCAATTGCTCTTTCTTGATTTAGGAACATTCTGGCATATAAAATGACCTTGATAAGAAACATTATTAATCCAAAGGCGCCGATGATGGATATGAAAAATACATATCCATATAGACCAATGTCGCAATACTGCGGAGATGATGAGTCAAGTACATCTACTTTATTGAATATGTTAAAGGCCCAGTAGCATTCTGAAAGAAAATTAGAAAACCGCATTAAAGTACAGAACAATTTGGATTAAATAACAATGACGTACAGTTAAGCGAAATATGCCTATAACAGGGGGATCTTCCCGGTACCTTGATAGTATTTATTTTTATGCATATTACTAGAAATAATTACATGACGTTGATTGTGTCCTACATAAGCGCCGGCTGCATAAAAGACGCTTTTACAGAATCGTGTCACCAAACCACCGCTACATCAATTCTCGTTTCAAACCAAATCCCCAAGCACGATTGCCGCAGACGTGAAAAGAAATAAATCTGATGTGGGCAGTATATGACTTTCCTTATATAATGCAATGAATTTACTACTTTTACAGTAAAAAAAAATCTGATGTGGTCAACACATGACTTTCCTTAAATAATGCACTGAATTTACTACTTTTACAGTTAAAAAAATGTTATTCTTACAGTAGATTCTTATATTCTTTCCAAGATATTGAATTTTCTTCAATTAGTCGTCATTTTCATTGATTTAGCGTCATTTTAATTTGGCAACAATAAAAAATGTCGCCAACTTGGCGACATTCTGCCAAATTCGTCGCCAAAATCTCGCCAAGCGTTATGGACGGAGAAATAAGTTATTCTTACAGCAGATAAATGACTATTGGCGTTCAAATACAAAAGTATTACTCAAAGTATTTTTTTTTCATAAATGGAACGAGGTAGATCCACGAGAATGATGTCACCAAATTTATCGCATGGTATTATATATGAAAAGTGAGCATTTTTCTCAATAGGAATTTTTTTTTTTTAATTTATTGGATATTTTGATAAATTTATTTGAAAAATGCGCAATATCTCGAGAACGGTTCATGTTAGCGTTCTAAAACTTATGTCAATCGTTTTCCAATGAAAAATTGCATAAGAAATGTCTATTTGCGTAACTTTATTAGCGGTTTTGATTTTTTGACGATTTTTTCAAAATTTCACTCGAGAATTTAAGGGGTTTTGAACATTCGATTGCGTTTAAAAACAATAGGCTTCCAGTGTTTACGGATTGTGATTTTCGTACCAAATTTCTTTCGAATCGGTCCATTCGTTCGTCAGTTATCGTCTCCAGAGGCTCACTGACACACACACACACAAACACACACACACACACACACACAGACAACACTTCAAAAATGTTTGATTAGTTATCAGGGATGCTTGAAACTTGCTCTCCCGTCGAAAACTCGAATTCGAATTTTCGACCCCGTCACAATATTTTCCTTATACATTATGTATATAAGGAAAGAAAAAATAGATTATTTTTTAAATAGATATTTATATTATTTCCAAGATATTGGATTTTCGTCAACGAGTCGACATTTTAAATGGTTTAGCGTTATTTTTATACATTTGGCGAGTTTTTCGTTAATTTAGCAACATTTACAAAATAGTCAACTTAGCGACATTCCACCAAATTCTTAGCCAAAATTTCGCCAAGCGTTATGGACGGAGAAATAAGTTATTCTTACAGCAGATAAATGAGTATTGGCGTTCAAATTCAAAAGTATTACTCAAAGTATTTTTTTTCATGAATGGAACGAGCTAGATCCACGAGAATGATGTCACCCACTTTATCGCATGGTATTTTATATGAAAAGTGAACATGTTTCTGAATAAGAATTTTTGTTTTATTTTATATGATTTTTTGACAATGCTTTTGAAAAATCTGCAATATATCGAGAACGGTTCATATTAGCGTTCTAAAATTTATGTCAATCGTTTTCTAATGAAAAATTACATAAGAAATATCTATTTGTGTAAATTTAATAGAGGTTTCGATTTTTTGATGATTTTCTCAAAATTTCACTGAAAATTTTAGGCTTCTGTTCATTCGATTACGTATAAAAACAATAGGCTTCCAATGTTTATATATTGTAATTTGTGTACCAAATTTTGTTCGAATCGGTTCACTCGCTCATCAATTATCGTCTCCACAGACTCACTGACACACACACACACACACACACACACGCACACATATATTTTCACACACACACACACATACACATACAGACATACCTTCAAAAATGTTCGATTCGTGATCAGGGATTCTTGAAACGTGCTCTCCCGTCGAAAACTCGAATTCGAATTTTCGACCCCGTCACAATACTTTCCTTATACATTATTGTATATAAGGAAAGTAAAAATGAAAATAAAACAACCCTTTGTACAGAAGAGAGGGCGTGGCTTAAAATTCACTCTGAAATCCAAGTCAGACATGTGCAACTCTTACAGTAGAAAGAAGTGAATTAGTGGAAGAATGCAAAAATCACAAAAAATATAATAATAATAATAACAATAATAATAAAAATAATACTAATAATAAATTAATAAAATGGATTATTTTGATATTGATCGCACGTATCTATTGAATATTTGCAAATACACTTGTTTTTGTTTCTATTATATTTTTGATTAAAACTTTGGTCTGAATTTCTTCAATACATCGAACTGATTAATGTTCGATTTATATAAATAGGTCTAGTAGAACCAGAGATATTTGAAAAATGAATGTTACAATCGTAGTTCAGTCGTCTGTGTGAAGCATATTACTTGGCTGTGAGAAGCGTTAACAACACCTCGCTCCCGGAAGGTGGAGTTTCATTCATCTAACTTCTGTTTCTCACTAAACGTCCCATTTTCCCCCTTACTTGTTGAAAAATAGGACTAAAAGTTTTCCCTAGGATCCATTATTTGAAGAAACTTTTGGTCGGTCGAAACAAACATTTATTTCCAATAATTACCTAACTCAAAAATTGTACATTTTTTAAGGGTATACGCTTTTGAAGTACTTCTGATCGTCTAATATTTGAATTAATTGGGAATTATGTCATGAAGTACTTGTAAAAATATTTGTCTGTGAGATGTAAAATGCACTTATAACCATCAAATTTAATATTTAGAAAGTGTGTAAAAAGTATAACTAGACAAAAAAATGTAATTTTCAAAATTAAACGTTACCCAGTAATTAAATGGAAGCGGGGCACTTAGAGCTTGGCTTCGTATATCCAGTCGGATGACACTTATATGTGTATAAAGTTCCTCCTGAACATAGTTCATCAACAGTACAAAGATTGTACCTACGATTACGAAATTTAAAATTCTCACAATTTCCGAGTGGACGACAGAAAAGCACAACCTGCGCAAACTTTACCAAAACACAAACTTGCAAGATGAAAAAAGAAGCTTAATTACCAGTAATACACCAGCCAAAGAATACGAGCAGAACGATGCTGGTCGCGTAAAGAATGACGGCAGATTCAATTTCTTCGTCTCCGGATCCAAAAGCGTGTCGACATTGATATGGACTTATAAGCATTAAAAAGAGCATGAGTAAACTTCCGCTTACTATAGCACCGATAGGAATCCATGGTTGAACAGGGCAGTGATCAAAATTCAAGGCTCCTGTAATGAAGAAAAATCATATGGCGACATCACATACATTTTATGGATTTGATACATCTTCCTGTATAATTAAAAATGTTCTCTTTTTGATGTGAAATACCTTAGGGTGCTGGATTCTGTGACAATCTTGAAGGAAATGTGACGGGGAAGAAATGAATGTATGTATCAGAAGTGGCGACATATTGTTACAAATGTCTAACAGTATAATTGTTATAATTTGAAGGTTGCACGGTCCCTACTCAGTAATATTTTCGTATCCTGCGAACGGTTATCAAAATGCTATATAGTCATTATGGATATGATGAACAGTTTTATGAAATATGTTGAATAATCTCTTTTTACATCTCTTCATAAAACCAATTGGTGTTGTAGTATGCCTGCTATTCCGCATTAATCGCTTCAATTTTAATGACACCTATAATGTTCCTATTAATTGTTCGAATATCCTATATTAGCAGAAATATTTTACTCATAGTATATTTTCTGTGAAGTGCGCCTCTTGTTTCTTTAACCCTATTTCATTTAATTTAACCCTATTTCATGCAATAGGGTTAAATTGTTATTATTACTTCCCTGTACCATATTATGTAATGTATACGAGAAATATTGTTGCGAATTCGAATTTTCAACAGATACACATAGAGTAAGCTCGAATCGATTTAAAAATTTTCAGATGATAATAGTTTTGTTAGACCTCACCGTTTAATGTTAGGTTCGGAAACCAAATTACTGCGCGGCGCCGGTAAAAGATAATCACCCCATCTCCAAGAAGAACCGTAGTTAGGAGAAGCACCAGCAGGCCAACCAGACCCGACTGACCGGACGCACCTCACACAATGCAAAAAGCCAAAGAACACCCAAGGAACGCCAGACTACGCTCAGCCCAAAGCCTGCAAGCGCAGTCCACCCAAGGAAGATCGCAAACGGAGACTACTGCAATCCCAGTTTCTTTAATAAAAGGTTGGTCACTAAGCGCGGCAACCAATGAAAAACTTGTCAGCTTGACGTAATGGGAATTAAGATTCGTCATTCGTGATGTCTCGGTCCAGTGTAAACTTTGAGAGGCGTTGCCAAAACACACCCATTAAAATAGTTAAAATTATATTGCTAATTTTAAAGTGGCAATATCCAGGTTTAAACAACTTGCGCAAATATTTTAAATTGTGCAGTGCACGCAGGATGCAGTGACGTCCAAGGAAATTTAATAAAGTCGTTGTAGTAAGATGAGTGTCGCAGTTAATAAATTCGTTCCCTTATGAGAGTCTGAAAAGAAGATGCGGGGGTTCTTAATTCCCCTACCGTCATATACGCAGAGCCAAGATAACATACTTAAGTCAATTATGCCCCGAAATAAGCACTCCCTGACTGCACTCCACCAGCAAGCAGTTGATATTAGTGTTTATATCTATGAGTCAGTGGTTAGCATTTCTCTTTGTCGAATAAGACTTTCAGATAAAATTAAAATTACTTGGTTTGGGAAATGGCTCGTATAAAACACGATAGTGAACTCTAATTATTTATTCATTACTGAGGGGTTTATATTTTTGAAAATTTGCTGCAGGGTTTATACATCTGAAAATTTGCTAGAGGGTATATACATCACTAGATGATTTATATATGAGGGTTTATACACTTGAAAATTCTTCGTAACTCGTTTCGCGAGTTGCAGTCGTTATTCCAGATTTGCCGACTCTCAAAGAGTTTGCTTCATTAGCCCTTTTATGCTACCTGTTACGAAAGCGATCACTAACACCTGGAGCTCGTTTCGCGGTCTTTTCAACCCAGCCAGCGCACACGACTGCCCTTGTGCTCCCAATCAACTCGACCAATTATGTCCTCCCCATACTAAAATAAAATACATTTCACTTAAGAAGTGAAGAATAACTCATAACATTCAGAAGCAATTAGAATAACGCATAAACTAAAGGCATATTTTAAAATAGGTTCTCTCTTGTAAAAATTAAACTATGTATGCACGTACCTCCGAAAATTCGTGGTTCTTTTTAAGCTAAACTATTCAGGAGGCGAACTTTCAGATAAACTAATCTTGCCTTGACTTTAACATTAAATATCTCTTAAAGTAAAGTTTAAATTGCAAATTGTTTATTTTCGCATATTCCTCTACCAAATTTTATATATTTTTTATATGCTATAGTTTTTACAGTACCAGGCAGAGAAACTCGAAAGGCGCCAAAATTTGTCAATTTGATTTTGTTCATTCTGCCTGGCTGTCTGTCTGTTCGTTCGCACGATAACTACGGTAAAAATGACTTAATCAAAATGAAATTTTAGTTTGTTGTTGAGACGGTCAGCGGGACCTACGGGAATGTAAATTAATCATATAACCCAATTAGTTTTGGATTGAATCCTGGTTGAAAAATGAAATATATTGAACCCTATAGGACCTTGTTTTTCAAACATATTTTAAGCGAATTTAAAATTCACATATTACTTCGAAAATTTTAGGAAATATTGGAATTGTCCCATAAAATATATAAAAAAAATCAGCAAAATATGTTCGGCAGTTATTTCAATGCAACTTAAAATATTAATCGCGTCAATATTATATGAAGAGATCACTTGACCCACTTCAAAATAAAATATAGCATCCATCTTGTTTCAAAATCGTGATTTTTAAAGTTCATTTTAATTTATATTTAATGTTGCATCCACCCTAATACCGGTTTATTTTTTATTTTTTTCTGGGCAGCTATATACTGCGCCAACGCAATTGCAATATTTGAGTTTAAATGATCATCAAACTTTGATTATTTCTCTAACGAAGTCTAATTTTCACGTATTGAGAATATAGACTCATCAAGCTGTAAGATGAGTTGAATAGGAACTGCTGAATTACTTTAACGCAAAATTATTTAGCTGTAAAGTCTGCAATATAGCTAATATGAATTAAATATTAATTGATTTTACATAGAGAAATAGACTATTCTATGGCTTTGCATTTTTCGATAAAGTTTTAAGCATGAAGTTAGAAAGCACTTTTTGCTCCATGGTTTAATGTTTTTAAGTAAGATTAATCATTGTAGTATTGTGATAATTTTAAAAATATCGCCGCTAAATGAAAGTAAGTGAAAAAAGTTTATTTGCTGCTTTTATGCAGAAAGCCAGATGACTTATATTTCAATGGCGTTATTTGAATAATGCTCATTTGTCTTCGATGATGTTTTTAAATATAATAAATAATTGTATTATTGAGATAATTTTAAATATATCACAGCTGAATGTATCAAATTTGAGAGATGTTTAAATAAAATTGCATTGCAGTTGGAAATTTTTTCAATGCATTATGCATGCTAGTTCTTTCTTGTTTAATTTAGACAGATTTTCATATGCAGGGTGATTCAAATGAATGTGAGGTGGTTAGACATTTTATAGGAAAAACTGAGCGAATTGCAACCAAATTTCGAACACATACTTTCCTGTGAATGCGGTTTCGATACCTGAAGAAACAATAGATCACATTTCGGTCACTCGAGTGAAATCTGTCCTCTGAATTTTCATATTACAAAGTATATATTACATTCGCTCCGTGTAAAATGGGTCACAAAGCCAGTGGATGCTTTCTCATATGGGCCTGTATTGGAATGACACTACAGGTAACTTAACAAAAGAGTTATACACAGTCACTGAGAATCCTTCGGGAGCGTTCACATTATAAGAAATTGCGTTCAAGAGTTTTCTCTTGGAACACAGAATAACGTTTTGAAAAACCCACATCCTCATGAATGGTGCAATGGGAACCATCCAGGAGCAGAACTGTTGTTTAGGAGCGATAGGGCTACGCAAACTTCCCTATCGAGATTCATCAGTGACCATATTAATATGCTGTCTATTGTTCGGGGCGATAAGACTTTTTTTGTGCGTCAAAAATGCAGTTTGGAACCGGCTTCACCCAGTCATCTTCTTTCTTGACTAGGACTGGATATGCAGGATATTTTTAGAGCGACTATTCTGGTGATGGCATTCTTGAGGGTGCATGACTTCACGGATTTGTTCTAGTATATCCTAGGCCAAGATGAATAAGTAACAACAACACAAAGTATTTAGCACAAATCCACTATTAGCGAAGTGTCATGAAGCTCAGCTTACCAGATAGCCTTACAGCAATGCAAAATAGCAATGCTTCTGCTGCACTTAGGCATTTCGACAGTTAAAGTGTTTGCATAGAGGTGCACTCACCATTTGTAATCTTCGGAAGTCTTTATGGTGATATTTGTTAGATAAATTAAGCAATATGCAAATTGCGGAAACTGCATCGTCAAATTGCACCCCTGGTGGCCAAAATTTCAACTATTTTTTTTTCTTCAGAAATCTAAACCGCATACTTACTTTGGTATACGTACAAAATTTGGTTGAGTTTCTCTTAGTAGATTTTCCTACATGGAGGTCTACATCACATTTAATTTGAATCACTCTGAACATACAGCATACTATTCTTGATAAAAAAAAATCAATTTAAATGTTTTGAGTTATTCTGGATGTGCTATAATATAGTGCAAAAACATAGATACAAGCCCGTACTGCGTTCTACACAGATAAAATATAAAATGGATCATTTTTAGTCGTCACACTTTTGCAACGTCTAATATTCTACAAAATTTTGTAAAAATCGTTTAAGTTGTTTCGGAGATGTAAAAATATCAATAGACACCCAGAAATATCGCACATTATAGGAGAAAGATATGTGAGAGTGTTTTACATTTACATTTGTGTTATACCTTAAAATTGTATCAAATCTAGATTCAATCGCTTAAGTAGTTTTGGAAAAGAGACACTTAAAAATATACAACACACAAAGGAACAAAAATCTAAATATATATTTTTAGAATCAGTATCCCCATAGAACGTATAAATTTTCAATTTCTGTGAAAAGGGATTTGTAAAAGACTCTACATATTACTCCATTTTAACGAAGGAAGTAATAATTAAAATATTTTAAATTACTATAGTTAAATAACGTGCATCCATGAAAAAATATTACTTGCTTACCTAAACCGATAAGCACAAGAGAAATCACATAACAGCTGAGAAGACCGGTCAATTTTTTTATCTGCAACGTGAAAGTAATCCATCTCAATATTGCAATGCAAGGGTTGTGCATAAATAAAAAAAATCTGAAACGCAAATGATGTACGACTAAACGTTAGAATTATAGACAGTTTAAAAAATATTATATTTTGAAGTATGTGTAGTTAACAACATTAACTAGATTATTTTGTTTAGTTATAGAATTAATGACAGATTTTAAAAGATATTCAGTTCAAAATACTTCATAAACTTATAAGAATGATCATTTTCTGAAGGAAACTCAATATTCTCCTCTTCTTAATTTGAGGGTGACAGTTGTCTAAATACTACATTGTTTTACACTTTTTTTCACTTTGTCAATACTTTTATATCAGCACTTTACTATATGGCAGGTACCTGTGCTAAACATTTGCTTCAGTGTGACTTTTTAACAGAAAAAACACGAAACTGCGAAATGCCACAATAGCACAAAGAAAACATTTCTTAGAGAGAGCGATATTATTAAATTAAAGACGAGAGATCCAATATTTAAAATGCATCACACTAAACAATATCTATGTCAAATACTATACTGTTCCTCCAAATGAGCACAAGTATCCATAACTCACAATATGAATAAGAAATGCTTTAAAATTAGGAGGACATTTAGAAGTGGTATGGGATAAATTAGCCTGATCGTTATTATCTTACATGACACGACCTAAGAAAATCACTAATACAAAATGCTCCCGAGTAAATAAACGCTTTTTATTCTTAGCAACTATGTCTGTATTTAAATATATTCATTTTAATCATGCTTCTTTGATAACTTCAAAGGTGGAAGAAATCAGCACTAAGAATACCGACCGTCCAAATCTGAGATGGCGTGGCATTTAAATGTGCCAAAAATGGCTTTCAAGATTCTGGAGATAATGTCATTAAACAGTATACCTAATCGATACCATAAAAAGGTAGGTACGATGGTTACATTATTGATTGCTGGTATTAATATTCACCATATTATCATTTTAGATTCTCTATGTGGAAAACAGTGAATCTTGCTCACCACACTTTTGTTTTAATGTGTAAATTGTGCTAACGTGGTTTTATTTTTCTTCTATAACGTGAGTAATTCCGCTTTAAGGCTTTATAAAATTGTACTTCGTGTTCTTGCAAACATCCATAGTTTTATACTCGCTCAAAACTCATCTCATTCTGTATTTTTAATTTGAAATAATAGCAAAGAGACATATAATATGACCTGAAAGAACAGCGGATTCATTGTTTTTTTTAGGATTTTATTTCTATTTTGGTCGTTGGCTAAATCAGCATTTTGATCTGTAGCAAGTAGATAATAGTAGTAGTAAATATTTTGTAAACTAAACCCTACGAAAAAATGAAGAATCGGTGCTCTGAAGGAGTTTTGTGTACTTTGATCATCTCATCACTTACCCATTTTTGAAGAGTCTCAAATACCTAGAAATAGCCCATGGGTGATGTAAGGTAACATTTATGAGAAATTATGAGCTATTTAATGAAAGTATACACTCTTCCCACTCTGTGAAATATTTGGGCGTCATATTGTACGTCCATACGATTTACACAGAGCATATTGTCACGACATTAACTGCTGACAAAAAGTCCTATACCGTTCTGCTTTCTTCTCCTTCTCGGTATAAAATTCCAACTTTCCTTCCTTAATGAAATAATTGTTTACAACCATATTATCACACTAGCAGTTTTACATGCTTGGCCCGCATGGGGATCATCTGCAGAAACTCATACTGAGATATTGCAAGTAGTCGAAAATAAAGTTTTATATTGCATCATTAATGCTACTCGATATGTCCAAATTGAAACTACTCATCACGATCTCTTGCAAGAGGATTAGGTGACACACTCAAAATTTCTACATAAAAATTTCTAGTAGACCGTGCATGCGGGACGTGGATCAAAGCTACATTGTCTCTATGCATCCGTCAATCGGAAACATAGACCCACGTATTTACTGATTGACCAACAAGGCACGAGGTAGAATCGACCAGGAATCTCTGGAATGTGTGATTGAATGCAATGTAGATGGGGCCGCCAATCTATTTCGGTGAACAGGCAGAAAAATTTCGTCATTCGCTGTTTGACAACTGACAAGGTGAGATTGTTACTTTAGTTCGCGTTTATTTAACGGTTTTAAACCACTTCTTGCTCTTTACTAGTTCTTAGTTTTGTGTTTTTCTGCCCCTCACTTGCCCTTTTTATAGCCACCACCAGTAGTCAAACGCCCAAGTCAAGTTATGCACTATCCATCTACATCCTGATCAACTCATATCATCCTGTGGTTTAAAGTGCCAAAGCTTACCTACAACTTAAGTGACTTTATAAAATTAACATATTGTTATTTTCTTATATGGGGATATGTATCGATGATTAAGGAAGCCGGTAAGTATTCGTTTTGCCTTGGTTTTGGGAGAAATAGTATCATTACTAGCCGAATGCCCGTTGAAATTCAACGGTATCACAATACGCAATCTTCAAATAATGTGACATTTTGAATGATTCGATTTTTCCAGTGGTCCTTTTCATACTGTCCAACTGTGTACCAAATTTCAAATATTTGTCTCACTTCAGACTGGGCATTTCTTCTTTTCTCAGCCAATTAAACATTGAAGTGTGCGGCATCCCTAAATAAGCAAATATTAGAAAATTGAAATTACGTTATTGTTATCTAACGATCCATCTTTGCACAGATTTTACAATCTCTATCTTATTGAAAAATCCGTTTTACTATCATTTCACATTTCGAACGTTTTGACGCAGAGCACCCATTAAATGAATTTTTTTTAAAAATGCACATTTATTCTGAGGTATTATCGATTGATTGACTCATGTGTCAAATTTTATTCTGTATCTCTCAATTCACCTTTCGAACGTTTTGGTGTGGATCATCCTCCTCTACAGAACATTTTAGAAAAACGCGGCTTTTTCAAAGGGTTATATTGAACGATTGGTTAGTGTACCATATTGCAAGACTCTTTCTCATATAAAAAAGCGTTTTTCATTTATTAGGCAAATAGTACATTTTTAGCGTGTAGTACCCCAAATGTGTCACATTATGAAGAACTGATATTGTACAGATTCTTTTTTTCCAACTATCTACCATTACGTCAAACGTAAAGTCTCCATCTTATCGCGAAGTGTTTTTTTTATCCTTTCAATTTTCAAATGTTTCTGTGTTTTTCGTCCACTCCCTTAAATGGAATTTTTGAAAAAAAATTGAAAATTCCTTTTTTTGTCAAATGGTTATCCCATATACCAAATTTCAAGCCAAATTTCATATTGAAAAGAAAGCGTTTTAAATTTCTTCGTCAAATCGAACATTTTAGTGTGCGCACTTCGTACAATAGCAAATGTTGAAAAACTGAAGTTGCACACTTTTTTCCTTTTCAGCTATTTACTCGTACACCACATGGGGAGTATCTATCTCATCGCGAAGCATGCTTTTTCTGTCATTTCAAATTTCGAATGATTGTATCCTACCCCCATAAATGAACATTTTTGAAAAAATCCATTCTTCTTGGGTTTTCTATCAGATGATTGGTCCCTATACACTCAGGCCTCTATCGCTTTTTAAAAAGGATGTTTCTCATTTTTTCCTAAAATCGGAATTTTTGTTGTGCGGCATACCCTAATGTAGAATATATTGGAACACTGAAATTGTAACCTTTCTTCCTTCCAAACTATCTACCCGTTCACCATATTTGAAATCTCCAACTCATCCCAAAACATGTTTTTTTATCAATTAACTTTTCGAACGTTTTAAACTTAGAGCACCACTTGAACGAATATTTTTAAAAATCTATATTCATAATGGATATTTTCATTAAATGATTAGTACATATACCAAATTTCAAGCTTCTATCAAATTTAAAATTAGCCGTTTGTCATTAATTCGAAAGATCGCACATTTCGGTGTGATGCACCCTCTTAATTAAAACATATTGGAAATCTGAAATTGCACACTTTCTTCCTTTTGAACGGTTTACCGATGCACCAAATTTGAAGTGTCTATCTAATTGCAAATCGTGATTTTCTATTACTTCACTATTCGAACGTTTTGGTGTGGAGCACCTTCTTTTCAGAACATTTTCGGACAATACGATTTTTTTAAGTTTTCTATCGGACAATCTACCCGTGTAGCAGATTGCAAGTCTGTATCTATTCGGGAAGTGAACAAAAGCGTCACAGATGTACAGACAGACAAACGAACTTTTGACAATCAGTATGTACTAGCCCAATACCTATTGCAATTCAACGGTCTCATAATAAGCAACCCCGAATAACGATTATTATATAATAATTCTATTTTTCAGGTGATGCTTTTCAAATCAGTGGCCCTAACCAAATTTCTGTTTTACTTCAGACAGAACATTTCTTATTTTTTCAGCCAATTAAACACTTCAGTGTGCGGCATCCCTAAATAAGAAATTATTAAAAAGCTAAAAACCATACACTTTATACCTATCTAACCATCTAGACTTGCACCAATTTTAAAGTCTCTATCTAATTGTAAATTTCATTTTGCTATCATTTCACATTTCGAAAATTTTGGTGTGAAACACCCATTAAATGAACATTTTTGAAAAATACAATTTTCTCTTTAGGTTTCATCGATTGATTGACCCGTGTATCGAATTTCAAGTCTTTAACTCCCAATTCACCTTTCGGACGTTCTGGTGTAGAGCATCATCCTCTACAGAACATTAAAAAAAACCTCTTGTGTTTTTTATCAGATATACCAAATATATACTAGTCCATATACCAAATATCTAGCCCGTATCCCATTTTAAATATCGTGTTTCTCATTTATTTCGAAAATCGAACATTTTGGTGTGCAGCATCCCGTAAAGTAAAACGTTTTTGAAAAACTGATATTGTACACTTTCTTCCTTCTAATTATTATATACCTGTACACCAAATTTAATATCTTCATCTCATCCCGAAGCGTGTTTTTTTATAAATTTAACTTTCGAATGTTTTCCTTTGGAACATTCTCTTAAATGAACATTTCTGAAAAACTTTATTGGTCTTTGGTGTTTTCCTTACCCCATTAACCCATGTACCAAAATTCAAGCCTCTTTCAAATTTTAAAGAATTCGTTTCTAGTTTATCGAACGATCGATTTGGATTATAGAACATTTTGGTGTGCCGCACCCCCTTAAGTAGGAAATATTAGAAATCTTAAATTGCACACTTCCTTCATTTTAAACGATTTATCCTTACACTAAATTTGAAATATCTATCTGTTCGTAAAGTATGCTTTTCTATCATTTCACTTTTCGAACGTTTTGGTGTGGATCACCCCCTCTACACTACATTTTCGAAAAATTCGATTTTTCCAGGGTTTTTTATTGAAGAATTGACCCGTGTATCAGGTTGCAAGTCTCTATCTATTCGGGAAGTGCCTAAAAAGCGTGTCAGACAGATGGATAGACAGACAGACGGTCATTTGGCAATTAATATATAGAGATAGATAGATTGATGTGGCATTAATTTTTATATGTGATTTTTATATATTACATTTATTAATTAATGGAGTTGTAGTTAAAATGAAAATGATGTGTAGCATTGCGTACGTAGTCTACGTAAATCCTATATTTACTGCACCATACTGTTCCCTGAGATATTTAGGTACCTCTGTAAGATAAATTTTATTAGCAGACAAGTTAATAACTGCGAGTAATTTTGATTTAACGTATTTATTAGTTTTACTTAGTATTTTCAACTTTAACAAAATTACAGCTTAGTGACATGGACATCAAGGGATATAGAAATGTAATGTCCGATCATGATGGGGTATGTGACAATCATTAGTACGTAGAGTGTTTTACTCCATATGTCATTGCTGCTAACCTTATATTTCATCATTGTCGTTGTTTTTCAGGATCACTGGTAACACAAAATAACGGCACTTAGCTTATTCGTCAGATTCAGTGATGACTGATCTTGTTGGTGTCTAGTGATCATCATATCTTTCTCTTCACCTTTCCCTGTGCATCTTTAAAACATTTTCTGAGAGTGGTAGTTCTTCGGTTTCAGCCAATTTGACGGAGGTTAAGGAATGGCTAGGGAAACGATGCCTCCAATTCTGTTTGACCCGGAAGCTGGTTATTCCATATGTGTTGCATCCTTCAGGATATTTACCTTTGGGATGAGGGTCTACCTGATCATAAAAAATACTATAAATTCAAATATAACGCCATATATTAAGTCGAAGTGGCACCACAATCATATGTTTCTTAGCTGCATTTTTAATTGCAATGGTATAAATAGTACACCGCACATTTTAGATTGTAGGTACGTGTTTGGAAATGTTTTATTTCTGGCATCGCATTTGATTACGGAGGATTAAGTGAACTATATTTAGCAAATATGAAATATATTGGCTTATATTAAATTATATATTTCGGGAGGAGTAAACTATGTGATTTTTGTTACAGAAGAAAGTATAATTATAAACCACATTAGTTTCTCGTGCATATCTATATTGAAAGGAAACTTTCTTACATTTACTTTTTCTTTCTTCTGCTAGAATTAATGGAGTGGCTATTACTTTAGTTTCACTTTTTGTTTGCTGGAAGAAAAAATGGAATAGTTTTATTTAAATATCTAGCTTTTTTCTATTTCCTTATATTATAAGGTATATATTTCACAAAAACCTGGAACATAACCCCCACGCTAAGTATTGAAAGCAAAAACAGACGTCTAAAAAATTAGGGAATGCCAAAATGGTTTGGTCTAAGTTCTCGCAAGAACAGAGATATACAATCAGGTCTAGGATATCTTACTGAAAGGTCCTAACACTGTTTCCAATCACCTGCAGTCCTTTTTAGGCATAGTCAATTAAAAATAAAATTGATCACGACTTAAAAGTGGTATATCTGGTTTGGAGGTGGGTTCGGATTGTACAGCAGGGTGCAATACACCCTGAAAGTACAGCTCCTGTCTTACATGAACTTAATGAATCATTTTCAAATCTCATATCACTTTACAATGTATGTTTCTATATTTTGTATTTTACGAGACGAAATTACAATGAAGTGGTGTTCTGTGAAAATTAAAATATTTTTGTAGAAATATTTATCAACGTGATTACGCAGCAATAACCTATCATGTATTGCAAATTTCCCTCTAGTGCAAAGTATTATGTATATTTTCAGTTATTGTAATTCATAAATTTTCTGTTTTAAAAGAAATCTATTACCTCTCTCCAGAGCACACAAATTGAGCCATCATTCATTAAATTAGATTGAGTAATTAAGACTATAGGTAAGCCGACATTGAAACAAGTAAGGCCGTGCCGAATATCGAAAAAGTTCTATTTTAAAGTCCAGTTTCCACGGGTGTTAAAGCACCAATTAATTATTTTTATTTTGTTTGTCTCAGCTTCGTGAAAATACCGGGTGTCTCACGAGTTCGTAAATATTTTAAACATTCATAAAAATTGAAGGAATTGGTATATTTGAATGCAGTTTGCGGCAAATATATTCTTGTGAACGGAGATTGCCTCTGGTAAAAAAATAGTTGAAATTTTTATCGATAGGGTCGCTGCAGGCACTCCAATCACAGTAAATATGCAAATCAGCGTCTTATAAAATACATTGTATACGGCTAACAGTTCATATCTCATTTTTCCTGTTACTGGCGCAGACGTATGTTTTTCAATAGTGTGGCTTTCCTGCGGCCATTATTGTGGATCCTGTTTTTTCGAAGGTGGGAGTAACTAGCTGTTTCAGCGGTCGGATGAAGACCCGTGTGGCAGGCTAGAAGATGTGCTTAGTTAATGCAAAACGCTACTTGAAAATGTTCTTGGAGAAAGTGATACCGTGTTTATTGGAACGTAATGCCTTTTATATACTGACATTCATGCAAAACGGGGCACCTCCTCATACCGCATCACCAGTGCAGCGTCTGACCAGCACGTTTGGTGATGAACGACTAATCAGCCGTAACTGTAAGAATGAATGGTCCTCTCGCTCACCGGACTTCTTCTTCGACCCAGACCGTCCTACCTACCAGAAAGGCGTAAAGTATTGGTTTGAACGTCTGGGAAGTGCCACACAATTTAGACCGGAACCCAGTGAGGGAGGCATCCGCAAGAATCGTATCCTTATTCCCCTACCACCAACCTCTCTAAAGGACTTATGGGACCCACATGTTTATCGTGATCGTACTCCGCGTAAACACGGCGACAGTTTTGGCAGTGACAGGAATCGAACCCGGACAGACCGAGTGCTATTCCTGCGTGCTAACCACCGGGCTGTCGCGCCCCACTCACCGTACTTGACCGCAGTTGATTTTTGGCTCTGAGGTTACGTTAAGTCAGGACTGTTCCGCAGTAACACGCTTTCTTTAACGGAATTAAGGGATGTCATTCGCCACGAAATCTCCAGAATTCTATATGCTGTATACTTCAGTTAACGGTGTTTCCACTCACTGACAAAGTGTAATTCCATGTGCTGGCGGACACATAAAGCAATTACTGCTGTGACATGCTAGTAAACATTTGCCTAAATTATATTAAATGTAGCTTCTCACGTATTTGTTTTTTTGATATGAGTACCTGCAGCGCCTCTTATCAACGAAACTTGGAACTAATTTTATTTTCAACCCCCCCCCCCCAAAAAAAAAAAAAATTCAAATATCATTCTAATATGCGAATTCCTTCAATTTTTATGAATTTTTAAAGTATTTACGAATTTATGGGAAATCCGGTATTACAGAGCTTTTATATACTTTACTTATTTTAAGGGCTGATCTATGAACCCTTGAAAATCGGGGTTTATCACGTTAACTAGAGAATATATACAGATCGGCTGCAGATTCGAACTTGGCGACTTGGAGGGATGGAACTTAGCCGAGTTTTGAAAATTAAGGATATTATTATGATGATATCAAATTTAAGAATCTCGAATATTAATCGATCTGCCGTTTTAAGCATCCTTTAAAATATCCCCGATAATTTTGATACATTTTTCACGCTCACTGTCAGCGTATTCAATAGATATATTTATCTTTTAGGAAATACTTCAGAACATTAAATTTGTATAGAGGTTGACTTGCCTCTTGTCTGTGACATGATTACTTTTAGAAACGCGGATTTATCTTCATTAGGTAATGCATTCTTTCTTGCAGGCCATTACAATGCACATAAAAATGGAAATTAGCATCAACCACATTTAAAATAGCACAATATATGTAGAGAATGAGATAAACTATTTTGAAGATGAATATTGCGAAATTTCATACAATTTTGTTCTTGTATAGGCCATTCATTTTGTCTCTTCAGCTTCTTTAGATTCCTTTTAATAAGATATATTAAGTCCCTCTTTGAAATTATCTGAAAATATATAGAAATATATAAATTAAAAAAAAAATTATATGGACAGCAAACGACATTCTCAACACACCGCTATGACTAATTATTTTTATGGTTGTGTACTCTTGAAAGTATATATTTATATAATCACAAAATTTTGATCTCTTGTCCTTGTTTCATAAATTTTTGACGCTTCTTTTACACTCTAATTACGTGAAGCTTATTATTTGCAGTAAAGACCTACGTTTACATTCTTCTTGTGCACATAAAAATGGCAATCAATCTTAATGTCATTTAACCATGCTGTTTCTAATTCAATTCTTATTATTTTCTTGATGTATTGTATAATTACAGATGCTTATTGCCAAGATTCACGAGTTTAAAGACATTCAAAAGCAATAAGCCACTAGTAAGAATTATTATTAATTAATTATATTTCTATAATTATATTAATTATATTATATTTATTATTATAATATATTTATAATTTTGCGGGTGGAATTTCCGCGATTTTTTCTTAGCGGGATTTCTGCAAAATTTCATCCTTTTTTTTTGTATAGGTCATGCATTTTGTCTCTTCTGCTTCGTTAGATTCCTTTTAATAAGATATATATATATATATATCTGTCTCTCTTTAAAATTATCTGGAAATATATACAAATATATAAATTAAAAAAAATTCATACGGACAGCAAATGACATTCTCAACACACCGCTATGCATAATTATTTTCGTGCTAGTGTACTTTTAAAAATATATATTTACACTTTTACAAAATTTTAATATCTTGTCTTGGTTTCATAAACTTTTGGACGCTTCTTTTAATTACCTTTAATTACTTGCAACTAATTTTTTGCGCATACATTTTAATAAGCATCATAATAAAGACCTATCATTAAATTCTTCTTGTGCGCATACTAATAGCAATCACACTTAATTCTATTTATAGATGCTATTTCTAATTTTATTCTATTAAATTTCTTGCTGTATTTTTTAATTAGAGATACTTATTGCGAAGATTTATGAGGTTTAGTGACATTAATTAAAATAAACCACTAGGACGAATTATGATTAATAAATTATGTTTCTATAAATATATTAATTAAATTACATTTATAATTATATTTATAATTTCGTGGCATGAATTTCCGCGATTTTTTTACCGAATTTTTAGGGGATTTCTGAAATTTCACGAATAGTAAGTATATCTTCGAATTTTAAGGGGATTTCTGAAATTTCTCGAATAGCAAGTATATCCTCGAATTTTGGATTTTGTCTTCTTATTATTGTCTGATTCTTTTGTAATTTTTAGATTATTGATTGGAGGTACGAATGTACTCGCTTTTTTCGCGAAATTTAGGGAATTTTTTTCATAACATTTTGCGAATATCAATATAATTAAATCTTTCTACACTTTAAAACAATACTACACTTTAAACTTTAAAAGCCTTTCTACACTTTAAAAGCCTTTAACAATAACGCTCCCTTTTCTTTCACAATTATTCTTTCAAATTCCTATTTCATGCCCAGCACATATTGCAACTATAATAAATTATATACCACCCAACTAATATTAGCAAAGTCTGCCTTACTTCCTCTTTTCCTTGACCATACCATATATGGTCACTAATCTTAAACTTTGCGTAAACTTTCTCATATGAAACCGCCAATCACATTTTAAAGCCTAAAACACAAAGACAGAATGCGGCCCTGGCCTCATATCCCCCCCCCCCTCGGGTGTAAATGTAATTTATGCTTGTGTGTGAACCAACGGCAGACGACAATGGTATTCTGTGAGAGCAGGTCGACGATTTGGAGCCCGGCCTATGTAACTACGTATATTTTATGAGTGTCATATTTTAGAAACATTGTTATAGTAGTGTCATATATTAGAAGTTGATTTTAGTAACGTGTAAAAGGTCTCTTCCCTGGACTATTTTCACCAATATTACATATATATATATATATATATATATATATATATGTATATGGTATTTATAAGTTAAAACTATGTATAAACTACTGTAAGTATAAAAAACGTCATCTCTTGCACAAAACGTCCATTACAAAAAAAAGTGTTATTCTAAGTAACTATAGACCAATACTAATTGGATAAAACTATCGCTACACTACAGAATTATTGGTAACTTATCGACACGATGGTATTATTAATTAATTGAATGATATTATAATTAATTACACGAAATTATAATTAATTGAATGATAAATTACAATAGAAAAGGAATATTTATATACACATAATACACTAAATGACATTTTAAATCAAAATATACTGTTAAAATATTTAATTTAATGCTTCTAAAAAGAAGTTTAAGTATCTCTGTTCTCGCTATACAAATATATCAAATTTAAAATATCAAGTTAAAATTACCAAATTCTTTTGGAAATTTTATAAAATACTAGCAGCATACCCGTTCTTCTTACGGAGTATATAATATAAAGAAACTTAAAATTCACAATCATGTGCAAATCTTATAGTATACTAAATGACATTTTTAATCAAAATATTCTGTTAAAATAGTTAATACAATGCTCCAAAAATAAGTTTAAAGATCTCTGTTCTCGCCATAGAGAATTATCTTCACGGGCAGATCTGAAGAATAAAACATCCTGGCCTGTTTTGTAACCAAATTTACAAAAACTATGAAATTGAATCTATATATGCAAAATGAAAGCGTTAAAATTGCATGGGACCCATACTACTTATATAAGCGAATATTTGAAGATATAATCTGTATTAGTAGATTGCATGCGCAAATTGAAAATATCAATAAACCCTTAATCTTTAAACTTGAAGGCAGTAATTGATTTCAATATATGCCAAAATGAAAGTGCCAAAATTATATGGGATTATATATCTGTACTACGTATAATGTCGTATATTAGAAGATATGCCCTTGTGTTAGTAGAAAATTACCCGTATTAAAATATGAGTCTCGAAAATCTTTGCTAAAATACAAGAGTAGTAATAAATTGAAAATATCAATAACCCCAGAAGGCTTGATTTAATATATCCCAATATGTATTAAAATATATGCCAATATAAATGCAATACTTATATTCTCGTAGATTGGAAGATACATCCGTGCATTTGTAGAAGATTATTCGTACAACTGACAATATATGAGATTCAATAATTTTTGCCATAATAAAACAAATGCATAATAACTTGAAAATATCAATAATCCCCGAATAAATAACACCCGAAAATACCAATAATAATAATGTTTAAACCTGAAGACCGTAATTGATATTATCCAAACAAAAGTGCAATGGCAATGACATTTAATTTATATACATATCTTCATTATTCAAATCGAAAAAGATTTAATAAAAACTGTCTGCTGCATTAACACACTGGATTTAAATCCGTTGCTAAGCGATATGATATCATTTGCTACAAATAAATTGGTGGAAAAAATATCGTCTGAATACTGCTATCTGTATTGAAGGTTTGTCGCCATTTTCGTCAATTTAGCGACATTTTAAAAAATTGCCAAATTTTTCGCCAAGTGGGACTAGAGTACTGACAGTCCCACTTGTCCACAAATTAATGAAACATTATTACAATACTGTCCCATAAGAAATCACAATTTCAGTTACTGAGCGCAATTTAATAAATTTCAAGTTATTTTATGGATTTGCAAACATTTTTATCAATTTGATGACATTTAAAAAATTCGCTAAATCTGTTACTAAGTATGGCAGTTGGACTGACAGAGAGATGCTATCGAAACAGCATTTCAGTACTTTCTTCTAACGAAACAAGCTAAATTTCATTGATTTGCGTCGTTTTTATCAATTTGGCGAAATTTCCGTCAATTTGTCAACGTTTAAGAAAAGTTGCCAAGTTAGCGATATCCCTCCAAAATCGTATCTCTGAATTTTTCAGTTCTTAAAAAAACTTCAAGATCCCGTTTGTATATACTAAATGAAAACACTAAAATTGTATTATAAGATATACCCGTCCGACTCTTATTCTGTTTCAACAACTGGCTAAATGACTTTATTGGCTAGACACAATATATGAGTTTATGGCTAAACACAATATATGAGTTTGAAAACTCTTCGCCAAAATAAATGAAAGTGATGTAGACAGTCCCTAATTAATACAATTAAAAAATTCAAACCGTTCATTTATAAGATATATTTTTATATCCATTTATTTACTATTTAAATCGAAAAAATAATAATAAAAATTAACAAACACATTTGATTTAATTATGTTGCTGAGCAACATGAGCAACTTGATATAAGAAAGAAACTTTCTTATAAAATGCTGATAATTAAATAACCATTTTGATTTCTAAATATCAGGGAAAAGTTCATTCTTCATGATACTTTAATTAACCGGAATTGAAGAGAATAGCCTAAACAGCATATATGCTAGCCTAGGAGCAAAAGCCACCGAAACCGCATACCTAAATAACCGTTTTGATTCCTTAAATTTTTATATTTTGGAGTAAGAGCTTGTGAAAAATAAACCCTGGTGTTAGATTTTCTATTTAAATTCATGTTCCAAGCATTCATGGTTTTAAATAATCCATGTTTTCAAATCGTGACAGATTAGCGCAATAAACTCCGATCAAGCTCAGTCATATAGTTTTAATTTACTTTCACATTTTGAACCAGCTATTTCCAAACTTTTTCGTTTGGAGGAACCAGGGAGTAAGAGAGTAGAACACCTATGAAAAGTTTCGTTTCCATTAATATCTCGACAGCACCTGGTCTTATAAACTCGAAACATGAGCTAAATTTAGATGGTTTATTTCAAGGTTACCCACAAAATTTCATTAAATTTGGTTCAGTCGTTCTCCCGCGTTGATGGGACAAACAAACAGATAGACAGATTTTCAATTATACTTGTATATATATATATAATAAATTTAATTACTTGTACATTTTAATTACCTGGCTGGGACTTATCCCTTATCGAAAGTTTTATGAAGAGCACATGTAAAAATGAAAATGAAGTAGACCTAATGTTTAGCTTGAGAATAATTAATTTATAAATAAAAAAATGTACTAAACAGGTACAAAATACCCCTCGTTCCCTGTTTCATATATAAGGTGATATATATATATATATATATATATATATATATATATATATATATATATATATATATATATATATATATATATATATATATATATATATATATATATATATATATATATATATATATATATATATATATATATATATATGTATATGTACCAAATTGCAAGTCTATATCTATTCGGGAAGTGCCTAAAAAAGCGTGACAGACAGACAGACAGAAGGACACTTGGCAATTAGTATATATAGATTATAATACGGGTAATCTTCTACTAAAACACTGGCACATTTTCTAATCTACGACAATATATATATACATATATATATATATATATATATATATATATATATATATATATATATATATATATATATATATACATATATATATACATATATATATATATATATATATATATATATATATATATATATATATATATATATATATATATATATATATATATATATGTGTATATATATATATATATATATATATATATACATATATATATATATATATATATATATATATATATATATATTTGAAATGTAATAATAAGAATTATGTAAAAATAAAAAAAGAAAAAAAAATACAATTCAAGTAATATTAACATCACCATAGAAGCAAATTCACGGCCATAATGCCGATAAGAGAAAAGAACAGAACCTTCCCAAATTCGATGATTAATCAGAATAAAATTCCTCTTCAGGTCTGAGTATTTAATTCTAATTAACCCAAACAATATAGTACATAGTATATATATATATATATATATATATATATACTATATTCGTCTAGGGTGTTTTCATCATATGATTAGTCCATATACCTAATTTCAAGCTTCATCAAATTTTAAATGAGCCGTTTCTCAATTATTCGGTAAATCGAAAATTTTGGTGTGCGGCAGCCCCTTAAGTAGAAAATATTAAAAATCTGAAATTGCAAACTTTCTTTCTTTCCAACAATTTACCCATACACCAAATTCGAAGTCTCTATCTGATGACAAAGTATGCTTTCATATCATTTTACTTTTCAAACGTTTTGGTGTGGAGAACCCCCTCTAGACAACGTTTTCGAAAAATACGATTTTTCCAGGGGGTTTTACTGAACAATCGAGCCGTGTACCAAATTGCAAGTCTCTATCTATTTGGGAAGTGCCTAAAAAGCGTGACAGACAGACAGACGGACAGACAGACAGACGGACGAACAGACAGACAAACAGTCAGACGGACGGACACTTGGCAATTAGTATATATATATAGATTATAAAACGGGTAATCTTCTACTAACACACTTGCATATTTTCTAATCTGCGACAATATAAGTAGTACAGTGATATATATATATGTATATATATATATATATATATATATATATATATATATATATATATATATATATATATATATATATATATATATATATATATATATATATATATATATATATATATATATATATATATATATATATAAATTCCTAAATAGGACAAGTAGCAATGTAGTCGTAAAATTTCTAGATGAGTGATGGAATTAACGGTCGGTGGGAGTTCCGTCCCCCAACACTCCGGTTAAAGCTTTTTTCCGTCATGGCAAACGCTCCCGGTAGCCGATACTCCCTACACTATTTTCTTCATGACTCTTATAAAACCGTAAAAATTACATACATACATATACACTTTCAATAACAAGTAACAATTTAAATGTTTACTGTTCTACGCTAAAACAAACCAAAAAGCCCACTGTAAAAATATAACAATCAATATAAAATACTAATGTATGAAATTACTTCACACGTGGTTATTTAATACCTTAATATCAATATATTCGAAAATAATGTTTGAAAACCAAGTCCATAGAGAGGTTATATTTAAAAATTTGGATATAAGACCAATTGGCAACAATATCGCCATATAAATACTAGTGTATGAAGTTACTTCACTCGTGGTTATTTAATACTTTAAAATCAATTTATTCAAGACTAATGAAATCCAAGTCTAAGAGGTTATTATATAATTGGATATAAGACCTATTAACAACATTATTGCCATATAAATACCAATGTATGAAATTACTTCACTCGTGGATATTTAATCCTTTAAAAACTATATTTTCAAAACTAATGTTTGAAATACAAGTCAGAGTAGTTGTTTTTTTTCAATATGGATACAAGACCTATTGGCAGCATTAATGCTGCCGATAGGTCTTTGTATCTTTAGGTAAAAGCTGTTTTAAACGGGAAAGGGGTGTCGCAATCCACCTCTACCATTTTATGAAAGACATATGGTCACCCTCATTCTATACTTTACATTTGTATCTTTATATATATATATATATATATATATATATTATATTCGTCTAAACTATATTCGTCTTGGATGTTTTCATCAAATGATTAGTCCATATACCTAATTTCAAGCCTCTCTCAAATTTTAAATGAGCCGTTTCTCCTTTATTCGGTAAATCGAACATTTTGGTGTGCGGCACCCCCTTAAGTAGAAAATATTGGAAATATAAAATTGCAAATGTTCTTCCCTTCTAACGATTTACCCATACACCAAATCGAAGTCTCTATCTCACGGCAAAGTATGCTTTCATATCATTTCACTTTTCAAACGTTTTGGTGTGGAGCTCCCCCTCTACAGAACGTTTCCAAAAAATTCGATTTTTCCAGAGGGTTTTATCGAACAATCGAACCGTGTACCAAATTACAAGTCTTTCTCTATTCGGGAAGTGCCTAAAAAAGAGTGACAGACGGACCCTTTTCAATTAGTATATATATAGATTATAATACGGGTAACCATATACTAACACACTGGCATATTTTCCAATCTGCGACAATAAGTAGTACAGTGATATATATATATATATATATATATATATATATATATATATATATATATATATATATATATATATATATATATATATATATATATATATATATATATATATATATTCCCATATAATTTTAGTGCTTTCATTCTGGCATATATTGGAGGCAATTACGGGTTTATTGATATTTTCACTTTATTCATGTAATGTACTAAAACAGGTTATATTTTCTAATATTCGCTTATATAAGTAGTACGGGATCCATACAATTTGAATGCTTTTATTTTTTTGCATATATTGACTCAATTCCTTTTTTTTTTTTGTAAATTTGCTTACAAAAGTAGCCAGGATGTTTTATTCTTCAGATCTGCCCATGAAGATAATTTTCTATGGCGAAAACTTCTTAACCTTATTCGAGAAATTCTTAAACTTATTTTTGGAGCATTGTATTAAATATTTTAACAGAATATTTTGATTAAAAATGTCATTTAGTATACTATAGGATTTGCACATGTTTGTGAATTTTAAGTTTCTTTATATTATATTCTCCGTAATAAGAACCGGTAGGCTGTTAGTATATTATAAAACTTCCAAAGCAATTTGTGAATTTTAACTCCGCTTAAAATATTTTTGAATAAATAAGTCCTATAAGGTTCAATGTATTTCATTTTTTCAACCAGGATTTAGTACAAAGCGAATTGGGTTATCTTATTCTTTTACATTCCTATATGTCCCATAGATTGCTTCAACAACATACTAAAATTTCATTTTGATAAAGTTTTTTTTATGCAGTGCGAATGGACAGAGAGACATGATGAACAAAATCATAAACACTTCGCAACTATGTTGGAAAGTGTAAATATTTTTTTATAATATGTCTTTTCAAATACATCCCCCAAATCCCTCTTTATACCTACAAAACTGAATTTTTGCATCTTTATATTATCGACCGTCAGACTGAACCTCATCTAGTTCGTTTTTCCATTCTTCATTTCGAGGAGGAAACTACGTTTTTCAATGACATTCTAGATCCTTACGCAGTATTCCGGTGGTTTAGTAGGCTAAAGCTTATCCCACTAAATAGATTCAATCTTTCAAACGAACATAACTGAGCTGGATTGTTTTTTTCCCGCCTAGAGTGCGCAATATAGAGGGGAGGATATGGTGTATAAATTCTCTCAGGACTCCCACGAACACTCCACCTTAGACACAAAAATCTAAAACTTGACCACGAGTCCGAACTAAACTCTGCCAATTTTTAATTGAGAGAACTACTTGCCATGCTAACCGTCTACTAAATAAATTGTTAAAATGTTGTTTACAAAATAAAACTTTAAAATGTTGTTTATAAAATAAAACTTTAAAATGTTATTTACAAAATAAAACTTTAAAATGTTGTTTATAAAATAAAACCTTAAAATGTTGTTTACAAAATAAAACTTTAAAATAAATAAACAAAATAAATGAAATAAAATGTTGCAGCTTACTTTTTCAAGGATGTGTTTCTTCCTTGTTGTTTCTAGGATTAAATAGTAGGATTCATATAATTGGAACATAGGATATTCAGAAGAAATATCATTTATATAAATTCGAATATTGTAAAACATGTTAGAGCTGAAACTGGGTTATTTATCATGAAAATACAATTGCAATATATTTATCTGTTCCCAGAAGAAAATGCAGCATTTCTAAAGAATAATACTGTTATCAGCTGATTGGTTTCTTTTTTCTACAAATAGGTTAATAACAGTAAAGTCCATCTAATACAATTTAAAATGATAGCTTATCAGTTTCAGCAGCAGAGACAGCATTTTACCTGATAAAGTGCTTGTAGCATTAAAATTCCCGGTTTTGATGCGGATATACAGACTTGTAGAATAATATGTCAGTAACAGCCACACATTTGAAGACGATTCTATAAACATTTTTTTAAAAACATATTCTGATATCTGAATTACTAGTTCAGGAAAATATTCAGTTATTTTTGCCATTCCCTGTTGTACAAAACATTTTACTGCATGTTCTACGCTGGTGGAAAACTTTAACTTTTGTAAGTAATCAGTAACCCTATCCGTACCGAGAGTTACTAAATAACTGACTAAGAGATGAACATTACACATCCCAAATTACTCAAGGTGGAGACTTGAAACTGTGCATACACGTGGAACTTGGTCTATAATTAATGAGGATATAATATATTGGAATTTTTATCTTTAAATTTTAGAAACGTGGAATTTTCTGTTCAAACTGCTAGACACAAATTCATCTTCACCCCATCACGCGCAAAAAAAATCTCCAAAATGTTCTTATTTAACTCTATGAGTGTCAGTGTACAATCAGCCATTTTTGAGACATTTTATGTTTAGTTACAGCAGACGATTTTGAAGATTTTTAAGATACTTCAATTTTCTGGAATTTTTCCAACATCACTAATTTAAAAAAATCTGATGTGTGCAACACATGACTTTCCTGATATAATGCAGTGAATTTACTAATTTCACAGTTAAACAAGAAAGATCAATCATGCTTAAAGCATTGATTATGAAACACGTTCCAACTTCAATGCAATTTTATTTAAACATCTCTAAAATGCAATAGATTCCACGGTAATATTTTAAAACTTATCACATTACTACAATAATTTATTATATTTGAAAACTTAAACCTTCATCGAAAAAAAATCGAAATTTTTAATCAAAATATTATGTTAAAATATTTAATTTAATGCTCCTAAAACAAGTTTTAAAATCTCTGTTCTCGCTATACAAAATTATCTTCACGGGCAGAATTTGAAGAAAAAACACCCTGACCCCCTTTGTAAGTATATTTACAAAAAATATGGAATTGGATAATATGCAAAATAAAAGTGTTAAAATTGTATGGGACCCGTACTACTTATACACATAAATAATAGAAGATAAAACATGCATTCTTAAATTACATGTATAAATTGAAAATATCAATGGACCCCTAGTCTTTAAACTTGAAAGCAGTAATTGATTCCAATATATGCCACAATGAAAGTGCTGAAATTTTATGGGAAGATATGTATATCCGTACTACGTATATTGTCGTAGATTAGAAGATATGTCCGAGTATTAGTAGAAGATTACCAGTATTACAATATGAGTCTGAAAAATCTTTGCCAAAATAAAACAGATGACGTAATAAATTGAAAATATCAATAATCCCCGTAATTTTTATACCAGAAGGTCTTAATTTATTCCAATAAATGCCAATATATATCAAAATATATGCCAATTTACCTGATCTACATATATTCTCGTAGATTAAAAGATATACCGATGCATTTGTAAAAGGTTACTTATACAACGTACAATATATGAGTTTCAACAAGTTTTGCCATTATAAAACAGTGACATAATAACATGAAAATATCAATAATCACCTCAAATATCAATAATAATAATGTTTAAATCTGAAAATCGTAATTTATATTATCCAGTCAAAAATGCAATAGCAATGAAATTTATTTTATATACACATCTTCATTATTCAAATAGGAAAACATTTAATGACAAGAAAGATTAATCATGCTTAAAGCATTGATTATGAAACACTTTCCAACTCCAATGCAATTTTATTTAAACATGTATAAAATGCACTACATTCGTCGGTAATATTTTAAAACTTATCACAATACTACAATAATTTATTATATTTCAAAACTTAAACCTTCATCGAAAAAAATGAACTTCATTTAAATGACGGCATTGAAATATAAATTGTCACGTTTAAACATCTCTAAAATGAGATACATTCCTCGGTAATAATTTTAGAATTATCATAATACTACGATAATTTATTATATTTGAAAACTTCATCGAAAACAACTGAAATTCATTCAAATGACGCCATGGAAAAAATAACACGCCTGTTTCTCTCTATAAAAGCAGCATTTTATTCATAAATAATTTCCCATTCATTTCATTCATCACAATACTATAATAATTTATGTTATTTAAAAATTAAGACCATGGAGCTACAAGTAATTAAACTCTATGCCTAAAACTTCATCGAAAAAAATCGTCCTTCACTTTGTAAAATCAATGAATATTTCATACATATCAGCTATGCAGACTCCATGAGCTAAATCATTTTGTGTTAAAGAAATACAGCAATTCAAATACAACTCATTCTACATATTTTGCTGCTTATATTTTACATAAGTGAAAAATAGGCTTCTTTGTAGAAATAATCGAATTTGGATGATCATTTAAACTCAAATATATTGTAATTGCGTTGTTTCAGTATGTAGTTGCACAGAATAAGCAAAAATAAAGTGGTTTTAGGACGGATACAACACTCAATAACTTGAAACAACACTCAATAATTTGAAAACTTCATCGAAAACAACTGAAATTCATTCAAATGACGCCATAGAAAAAATAACACGCCTGGCTCTCTCTAAAAAAGCAGCATTTTATTCATAAATAATTTCCCATTCATGTCATTCATCACAATACTATAATAATTTATTTTATTTCAAATTAAGACCAAGGAGCTACAAGTAATTAAATTCTATGCGCAACTATGTTGGAAAGTGTAAATATTTTTTTATAATATGTCCTTTCAAATACATCCCCCAAATCCCTCTTTATACCCACAAAACTGAATTTTTGCATCTTTATATTATCGACCGTCAGACTGAACCTCATCTAGTTCGTTTTTCCATTCTTCATTTCGAGGAGGAAACTACGTTTTTCAATGACATTCTAGATCCTTACGCAGTATTCCGGTGGTTTAGTAGGCTAAAGCTTATCCCACTAAATAGATTCAATCTTTCAAACGAACATAACTGAGCTGGATTGTTTTTTTTCCGCCTAGAGTGCGCAATATAGAGGGGAGAATATGGTGTATAAATTCTCTCAGGACTCCCACGAACACTCCACCTTAGACACAAAAATCTAAAACTTGACCACGAGTCCGAACTAAACTCTGCCAATTTTTAATTGAGAGAACTACTTGCCATGCTAACCGTCTACTAAATAAATTGTTAAAATGTTGTTTACAAAATAAAACTTTAAAATGTTGTTTATAAAATAAAACTTTAAAATGTTATTTACAAAATAAAACTTTAAAATGTTGTTTATAAAATAAAACCTTAAAATGTTGTTTACAAAATAAAACTTTAAAATAAATAAACAAAATAAATGAAATAAAATGTTGCAGCTTACTTTTTCAAGGATGTGTTTCTTCCTTGTTGTTTCTAGGATTAAATAGTAGGATTCATATAATTGGAACATAGGATATTCAGAAGAAATATCATTTATATAAATTCGAATATTGTAAAACATGTTAGAGCTGAAACTGGGTTATTTATCATGAAAATACAATTGCAATATATTTATCTGTTCCCAGAAGAAAATGCAGCATTTCTAAAGAATAATACTGTTATCAGCTGATTGGTTTCTTTTTTCTACAAATAGGTTAATAACAGTAAAGTCCATCTAATACAATTTAAAATGATAGCTTATCAGTTTCAGCAGCAGAGACAGCATTTTACCTGATAAAGTGCTTGTAGCATTAAAATTCCCGGTTTTGATGCGGATATACAGACTTGTAGAATAATATGTCAGTAACAGCCACACATTTGAAGACGATTCTATAAACATTTTTTTAAAAACATATTCTGATATCTGAATTACTAGTTCAGGAAAATATTCAGTTATTTTTGCCATTCCCTGTTGTACAAAACATTTTACTGCATGTTCTACGCTGGTGGAAAACTTTAACTTTTGTAAGTAATCAGTAACCCTATCCGTACCGAGAGTTACTAAATAACTGACTAAGAGATGAACATTACACATCCCAAATTACTCAAGGTGGAGACTTGAAACTGTGCATACACGTGGAACTTGGTCTATAATTAATGAGGATATAATATATTGGAATTTTTATCTTTAAATTTTAGAAACGTGGAATTTTCTGTTCAAACTGCTAGACACAAATTCATCTTCACCCCATCACGCGCAAAAAAAATCTCCAAAATGTTCTTATTTAACTCTATGAGTGTCAGTGTACAATCAGCCATTTTTGAGACATTTTATGTTTAGTTACAGCAGACGATTTTGAAGATTTTTAAGATACTTCAATTTTCTGGAATTTTTCCAACATCACTAATTTAAAAAAATCTGATGTGTGCAACACATGACTTTCCTGATATAATGCAGTGAATTTACTAATTTCACAGTTAAACAAGAAAGATCAATCATGCTTAAAGCATTGATTATGAAACACGTTCCAACTTCAATGCAATTTTATTTAAACATCTCTAAAATGCAATAGATTCCACGGTAATATTTTAAAACTTATCACATTACTACAATAATTTATTATATTTGAAAACTTAAACCTTCATCGAAAAAAAATCGAAATTTTTAATCAAAATATTATGTTAAAATATTTAATTTAATGCTCCTAAAACAAGTTTTAAAATCTCTGTTCTCGCTATACAAAATTATCTTCACGGGCAGAATTTGAAGAAAAAACACCCTGACCCCCTTTGTAAGTATATTTACAAAAAATATGGAATTGGATAATATGCAAAATAAAAGTGTTAAAATTGTATGGGACCCGTACTACTTATACACATAAATAATAGAAGATAAAACATGCATTCTTAAATTACATGTATAAATTGAAAATATCAATGGACCCCTAGTCTTTAAACTTGAAAGCAGTAATTGATTCCAATATATGCCACAATGAAAGTGCTGAAATTTTATGGGAAGATATGTATATCCGTACTACGTATATTGTCGTAGATTAGAAGATATGTCCGAGTATTAGTAGAAGATTACCAGTATTACAATATGAGTCTGAAAAATCTTTGCCAAAATAAAACAGATGACGTAATAAATTGAAAATATCAATAATCCCCGTAATTTTTATACCAGAAGGTCTTAATTTATTCCAATAAATGCCAATATATATCAAAATATATGCCAATTTACCTGATCTACATATATTCTCGTAGATTAAAAGATATACCGATGCATTTGTAAAAGGTTACTTATACAACGTACAATATATGAGTTTCAACAAGTTTTGCCATTATAAAACAGTGACATAATAACATGAAAATATCAATAATCACCTCAAATATCAATAATAATAATGTTTAAATCTGAAAATCGTAATTTATATTATCCAGTCAAAAATGCAATAGCAATGAAATTTATTTTATATACACATCTTCATTATTCAAATAGGAAAACATTTAATGACAAGAAAGATTAATCATGCTTAAAGCATTGATTATGAAACACTTTCCAACTCCAATGCAATTTTATTTAAACATGTATAAAATGCACTACATTCGTCGGTAATATTTTAAAACTTATCACAATACTACAATAATTTATTATATTTCAAAACTTAAACCTTCATCGAAAAAAATGAACTTCATTTAAATGACGGCATTGAAATATAAATTGTCACGTTTAAACATCTCTAAAATGAGATACATTCCTCGGTAATAATTTTAGAATTATCATAATACTACGATAATTTATTATATTTGAAAACTTCATCGAAAACAACTGAAATTCATTCAAATGACGCCATGGAAAAAATAACACGCCTGTTTCTCTCTATAAAAGCAGCATTTTATTCATAAATAATTTCCCATTCATTTCATTCATCACAATACTATAATAATTTATGTTATTTAAAAATTAAGACCATGGAGCTACAAGTAATTAAACTCTATGCCTAAAACTTCATCGAAAAAAATCGTCCTTCACTTTGTAAAATCAATGAATATTTCATACATATCAGCTATGCAGACTCCATGAGCTAAATCATTTTGTGTTAAAGAAATACAGCAATTCAAATACAACTCATTCTACATATTTTGCTGCTTATATTTTACATAAGTGAAAAATAGGCTTCTTTGTAGAAATAATCGAATTTGGATGATCATTTAAACTCAAATATATTGTAATTGCGTTGTTTCAGTATGTAGTTGCACAGAATAAGCAAAAATAAAGTGGTTTTAGGACGGATACAACACTCAATAACTTGAAACAACACTCAATAATTTGAAAACTTCATCGAAAACAACTGAAATTCATTCAAATGACGCCATAGAAAAAATAACACGCCTGGCTCTCTCTAAAAAAGCAGCATTTTATTCATAAATAATTTCCCATTCATGTCATTCATCACAATACTATAATAATTTATTTTATTTCAAATTAAGACCAAGGAGCTACAAGTAATTAAATTCTATGCGCAAAACTCCATCGAAAAACATCGTCCTTCTCTTTTTAAAATCAATGAATATTTCATTCATATCAGCTATGCAGATTCCATGAACTAAATAAATTTGTGTTAAAGAAATACAGCAATTCTAATACAACTCATTCTGCACTAGCCGAATACCCGTTGAAAATCAACGGTTTCGCAATAAGCAACCCTGAATAATGTAAATTTTTGAATAATTCGCGTTTCACATTTATTCGGCAAATCGAATATATTAGTGTGCAGAAGCCCCTAAAGAAGAAAATATTGGAAAATTTAAGTTACGCACGTCGTCCTTTCGAATTATCTACCAGTACACTAAATTAAAGTCTCTATCTCATCCCGAAGCATACTATTTTATCATCTCCCTTTCGAACGTTTTTCTTTGGAGCACCATAGATGAACATTTATAATGAACATTTTCGAAAAACTCTGTTCTTGTTGTGTTTTTTATCAGATGATTAGTCCATTTACCAACTATCAAGCCTCTATCACATTTAAGAGCAAGAGTGTCTCATTTATTCCGAAAATCGATCTTATTAGCGTGCGACACCCCCTAAAGTAGCAAATATTGGAAAACTGAAATTTGCAGACATTATTCCTTTCAAAGAATGTACCAGTACACCAAATTTGATATCTCTATCCTATTTTCTGTCTACGTTTTTCTGTGTTGCACCCACTTAAATGATCATTTTTGAAAAACCGTATTATCTTAGGGTTTTTTTATCAAAAGATTAGCCCATATAATAAATTTCAAGCTTCTATCACACTCTAAAGGATGCGTTTTTCAGTTGTTCGTGGAATCGAACATTTTAGTATGTGGCACCCCCTACAATAACAAATGTTTGTAAACTATAATTACACACTTTCTTCCCTTCAAACTATATACCCATATACCAAATTTGAAGTCTCTAACTCATCGCGAAGTATACTTTTTCCATCATTTCACCCTTCGAATGTTTTTCTGTGGAGTACCCACTTCTATCACGTTCCTAAAGTTCCTCACGTTCCTAAGCCTCTATCACGTTCTAAAAGGGATATTTCTACATCATTCCGAAAACCGAACATTTTTGTGTGCAACACCCCCTAAAGTATAAAATATTGGAAAACTGAAATTGTATACTTTCTTCCTTCCAAACTATCTACCAATACACCAAAATTTCAAATCTCTAACTCATCCCGCAATATGTTTTCTAATCATTTCACTTTTCGAAAGTTTTGGTGTGCGGCACCCCCTTAAGTAGAAAATCTTGGAAATCTGAAATTGCACACGGTCTTCCTTTCAAACGATTTACCCATGTACTAAATTTGAAGTCTTTATCTCATTGCAAAGTATGCTTTTCCATCATTTCACTTGTCGAACGTTTTGGTGCGGGGCACCCCCTCTATAGAATGTTTTCGAAAAATTCGATTTTTCCAAGGGGTTTTATCGAACGACCGAGCCGTGTACCAAATTGCAAGTCTCTATCTATTCGGGAAGTGCCTGAAAAAAGCGAGACAGACAGACAGACAGACAGACGGGCAGACGGATAATTGGCAGTTAGTATATACTAGCCAAATACCCGTTGGAAATCAACGGTCTTGCAATAAGCAACCCCTGAATATTGTCATTTTTAATAATTCGCGTTTCACATTTATTCGGAAAATCGAATATTTTAGTGTGCAGAACCCCCTAAAGAAAAAAAAATATTGTAAATTTTAAATTGCGCACGTCTTCCTTTCGAACTATCTACCAGTACTCTAAATTAAAGTACGTTTTTCTGCGGAACACACCCATAAATGAACATTTCTGAAAAATCTGTTCGCCTTGGGTTTCTTATTAGATGATTGGTCTATATACCAAATATCAAGTCTCTATCACAATTAAAGGAAACGTGTCTCATTTATTCCGAAAATCGAACATATTGGTGTTCGGCATCCCCTAAATTTGCAAATATGGAAATTTGAAATTGCACACTTTCTTCCTTTCAAACTATCTACCAGCACACCAAATTTGATGTCTCTATCCTATCGTGAAGCATGTTTTTCTATCACTTCATATTTCAAATTTTTTTCTGTGTTGCACCCTCTTAAATGATCATTTTTGAAAAACCGTAATAATCGTAGGGATTTTTTTATCAAATGATTACCTCATATACTAAATTTCAAGCCTCTATCATATTGTAAAGGAGGCGTTTTTCATTTGTTCGTCAAATCGAACATTTTAGTGTGTGGCACCCCCTACAATAGCAAATGTTGGAAAACTGAAATTGCACACCCTCTTCCTTTCTAACTGTCTACACATATACCAAATTTGAAGTCTCTATCTCATCGCGAAGCATGCTTTTTCTATCATTTCACCTTTCGAATGTTTTTCTGTGGAGTACCCACCCCCTTAATATACATTTTTGAAAAACTCCATTCTTGGGTTTTCTATAAAATGATTCCCCCATATACCAAATATCATGCCTCTATCACGCTTTAAAGGAGTGTTTCTACTTCATTCCGAAAATCGAACATTTTTGTGTGCGACACCCCCTAAAGTAGAAAATATGGGAAAACTGAAATTGTACACTTTCTTTCTTCCAAACTATCTACCCGTACACCAAATTTCAAATCTCTATCTCATCCCGAAGTATGTTTTCTTATCAATTCACCTTTCTAAAGTTTACCTCTGGAGCACCCCTTTAAACGAACGTTTTGGAAAAATTATAATCGTTTTGGGTGTTTTTATCAAATGATTATTCCATATATCAAATTTCAAGCCTCTATCAAATTTTAAAGGAGCCGTTTCTCATTTAGTCGGTAAATCGAACATTTTGGTGTGCGGCACCCCCTTAAGTAGAAAATATTCGAAATCTGAAATTGCACACTTTCTTCCTTTCGAACGATTTACCCATACACCAAATTTGAAGACTCTATCTTATCGCAAAGCATACTTTCCTATCATTTGACTTTTCGAGCGTTTTGGTGTGGAGCACCCCCTAAACGAACGGTTTAGAAAACTATATTCGTTTTGGGTGTTTTCTTCAAATGATTAATTAGCCCATATACCAAATTTCAAGCCTGTATTAAATTTTAAAGTAGCCGTTTCTCATTTATTCGTTAAATCGAACATTTTGGTGTGCCGCACCCTCTTAAGTAGAAAATATTCGAAATCTGAAATTGTACACTTTCTTCCTTTCAAACGGTTTACCCATACACCAAATTTGAAGCATCTATCTCATCGCAAAGCATGCTGTCCCATCATTTCACTTTTCGAACGTTTTGGTGTGAGGCACCCCCTCTATAGAATGTTCTCGAAAAATTCGATTTTTTAAGGGGTTTTTATCGAAGACCGAGCCGTGTACCAAATTGCAAGTCTCTATCTATTCGGGAAGTGCCTAAAAAAAGCGTGGCAGACAGACGGACACTTGGAAATTAGTATATATATAAATATTTTGCTGCTTACATTTTACATAGGTGAAAAATGGGCTTCATTGTAGAAATAATCAAGTTTGGTTGAGCATTTAAACTCAAATATATTGTAATTGCGTTGTTTCAGTATGTAGATGCACAGAATTTAAGCAGAAATAAAGTGGTTTTAGAACGGATACAACACTCAATATAAATTAAAAAGAACTTTAAAAATCACGATTTTGAGACAAGATGTATGCCATATATCATTTTGAAGTGGGTCACGTGATCTTTTCATATCATGGTCACCTGATCGCTTCATATAAGAGGTGTTATTAATATTTTAACTTTAATTTAAAAAACTACTAAATATATTTCTCTGAATTTTTTTATGGAACAATATGAATATTACCTAAAATTTTTGAAGCAATTTGTGAATTTCAAATACGCTTAAAAATGTTTGAAAAATTAGGTCCCATAGGGTTCATTGTATTTCATTTTTTCAACCCGGGCTCAATCCAAAACTAATTGTGTGATATTATTCATTTATGTTCCCATAGGTCTCACAGACCGTCTGAAAAACATACTAAAATTTCGTTTTGATTAAGTTATTTTTACGGCAGTTATCGTGCTAACGTACAGACAGACAGACAGACAGAATGAACAAAGTCATAAACACTTTTCAACTTTGTTGTAAAGTGTTAAAAAAGACATATTTCTGTTAGGTGATTGTAGGGAGGAGGCATATGGCAATTGCTTGACCATATGGATTTTCATTTTTTGGGAAGTTATTCCAAGCAGCAGTTTTATTTATACGTTTCTAATCATAATTAGGTTAGGGAATTGAAAAACTTGTATAAAGTTGAATCTCGTTCCTGAATTGGTTGATCTGGATCTGTAACAATGCTCATTAAATGTGATTTTTACTTTTTAATGTTCAATGTAATGTTCAATGTTTTTAGTAATTTTTATGAAGAATGCATTGATGTAACCAGTCTCATTAATATCTACCTACAATCTAAAAATATGAAATGTAACTATATGAGAAAGTCGACTGGAAACTCACATTTCCGTAATATCGACCGTAGCAGCGTAATCCAATTTAGAAAGGATGAGATTTAAGTGAAGAGTAATAACTTCCAGAACTTCTCAAAGAAATTTTTTGACGTATATTGCTAGATATCAGGGAAATATCTTGGCACATATTTCTTTATAAACGTACGGTTTAAGAATATAAATATTCAGAAACGAAATAAATTTAAGATATAGTGTTTGTTTATGATTTACATGTCACCATGTGACATTTTGTTTTAAAATGTATATAATTATAAATATGGAATTACATGCAGTTACTTGATTTTTCGTGAAATATAATTTTCATAAATGTGTAAAAAGTATTCAGTTGAAAAGCAAAGGAGAGATAAAATTTACAAGGCTGTTAGAAAAGTAATTATATTTAATTTTTTATACAAATTATTTTGGGATAGCTATACTGTACATACCACAATATAAGAATTCAAGAATGTTATAGAAAATCTAGTTTAATTACTTGAAAACATATGGAACGTTTTGGTTATGTCTGTGAGACGTAGATAAATTGTAGCATATATACGAAATGCTGTGTTTTTATCTTAATTAATGTTCAGTTCCTTTTGTGTAAGGAACCAGAACTAGATATAATTTGCATCCATTAGAAAGATTATCTTTATTTCCTACTGATAACAATGATGACAGTAATAGTATGTATATAATATAGCTGAATGAGATTGACAGACTAAGATATAAAGTTACAGTTCAAACTGATTAAGCTTGAAGCTTGAACAATTGCGTGTTTATGGGATTTGAGCTATAAGTAGTGCAAAAAATTAAATTTTGGAATTTTATTCACAAAATTTTTAACCTCTTATTATTTCGTTCCAGCCCTCTTCCATAAAATGTCCTAAATTTTCTTTAAATAGTAGAAAATGTGTGTGGAGTTGCTGGGAATTTATAGAAGGGTAGCTGTATGAAATAATAAAATTACAGTAATCATTATAACCCACATCATTTTAACACATATAAACTCATGGCACTTAAAGCATACTTAATAACAGCTGTAAATTTCGTATAATTGTCTGAATTACAAAACATGATTTATAAGTATGAATACTTTACTTTTTGAAGTTCAAATTTGACACTTTTCCTCAAATGCAAGTGAAGGTAAATAGATTTAAAACATTCTCATTTAGTTTCTTTTTCTGAAACCCCTACACAAATCCAATTAAATGAATTTCCGAAAATTAAGTTTAAAAAACAACTTTTGTTAACACTTTACAACAAAGTTGAAAAGTGTTTATAACTTTGTTCATTCTGTCTGTTTGTCTGTCCATTAGCACGATAACTGACGTAAAAATGACTTAACCAATTGAAATTTTAGTATGTTGTTCAGACGGTCTGTAGGACATAAGGGAATATAAATGAATAATATCACCCAATTAGTTTTGGATTGAACCCGGGTTGAAAATACGGATTTAAAATTCACAAATTGCTTCGAAAATTTTAGGTAATATTCAAAATATTCCATGAAATATATAAAAGAAAATTCAGCGAAATATATTCAGTAGTTTTTTAAATAAAAATTAAAACAATAATTACACCTCTTATATGAAGCGATCACGTGACCCACTTCAAAATAAAATATGGCATCCATCTTGTCTCAAAATCGTGATTTTTAAAATTCTTTTTAATTCATATTGAGTGTTGTATCCGTCCTAAAACCATTTTATTTTTGATTAAATGTTGTGCATATACATACTGAAACAACGCAATTATAATATATATGAGTTAAAATGCTCATCCAAATTTGATTATTTCTACAACGAAGCCTATTTTTCACCTATGTATAATGTAAACAGCAAAATATGTAGAATGAGTTGTATTAGAATTGCTGTATTTCTTTAACACAAAATCATTTATTTCATGGAGTTTGCATAGCTGATATGAATGAAATATTCATTGATTTTACAAAGAGAAGGACAATTTTTTCGATGAAGTTTTAAACATTGAGTTTAATTATTTGTAGCTCCATGGTCTTAATTTTTAAATAAAATAAATTATTATAGTACTGTGATGAATGAAATGAATGGGAAAATGTTATGAATGAAATGCTGCTTTTATAGAGAGAGTCAGGCGTGTTATTTTTTCTATGACGTCATTTGAATGGATTTCAGTTGTTTTCGATGAAGTTTTCAAATATAATAAATTATCGTAGTATTATGATAGTTTTAAAAATATTAACGAGGGATGTATCGCAATTTAGAGATGTTTAAACCAGGCAATTTTTTTTCAATGCCGTCATTTGAATGAAGTTCATTTCTTTCGATGAAAGTTTAAGTTTTCAAATTTAATAAATTAATGTAGTATTGTGATAAGTTTGAAAATATTACCGAGGAATGTATTGCATTTTAGACTTGTTAAAATAAAATTGCATTGAAGTTGGAAAGTGTTTCTTAATCAATGCTTTAAACATGATTGATCTTTCTTGTTGTTAATTGCAATAACTATGTTATTTATGTTTATTATATGAAAACAAATGTGTTTACCAATTTGTTAAATAAAGGAATTACAAATTAAGTACTTTCACCAAGGAATTAGTCCAAAGAATTAGTCCTAACAATGATATAATTTTAAATGTGTATATATAATAATATGTGTAGTTATGTGTTTAAATGTGTAGTTTTAGCATTTATACATATATTTATATGCATTAAAATTTGGATGTATGTATTAACTCAATTCTAAAAAATATAAATATCAGAGATTTATAAATAAAGTTGTCTAGGGAGAAATTTTCTAGTTCAGCTTACGCCCTTGTCTGCCTGACTCACAAATAATCCTGACAAAATAAACAACAGGAAAATAAATGCAGCAGGATTCCTATAAATCACTAAAATACTAAATTTTTGAAATTTCTTTATATACGAGGCGCATCCACAAAGTAAGTTTCCCACTAGTCCCGCAGCTAGCAAACCTTATATTACGCGAAACGACTGCACGTACGTGATAGAGCAATGACGTAGCATGGCGCATGCACTAACGGTACTTCCCGCGTTCTCACAGTAGCATCGTTGCAGCTGTTGAAGATGGAGGCTCTTATTCCAGCTCCCGCCGACTGTGCGCTCAGTGATAACCTACTGGAGTCAGTGATAAAGTTTCTGAATGCACAGCGCCGATTTTGACAGCATAGCGCCGATCGAAATTCATCGCCAGCTGTGCCGGGTCTATGGGCCTAACGTCATAAGCAAGCAGATGGTGCGTCGCTGGTGCAGAGAATTTTCAGCAGGTCGACAAAGTGTGCATGATGAGAAGCGCGGAAATGACTGCCGATTTCCGTAATTGTGAAGCGACGATTCTCCATAATGCGTTTCCTCACAAGGTCGTCCATAAGATGGATGGCCTCCCACTGCGCTTCTCATCATGCACACTTTGTCGACCTGCTGAAAATTCTCTGCACCAGCGACGCACCATCTGCTTGCTTATGACGTTAGGCCCATAGACCCGGCACAGCTGGCGATGAATTTCGATCGGCGCTATGCTGTCAAAATCGGCGCTGTGCATTCAAAAACTTTATCACTGACTCCAGTAGGTTATCACTGAGCGCACAGTCGGCGGGAGCTGGAATAAGAGCCTCCATCTTCAACAGCTGCAACGATGCTACTGTGAGAACGCGGGAAGTACCGTTAGTGCATGCGCCATGCTACGTCATTGCTCTATCACGTACGTGCAACCGTTTCGCGTAATATAAGGTTTGCTAGCTGCGGGACTAGTGGGAAACTTACTTTGTGGATGCGCCTCGTTAAATTTGGAGCTGGAGCGGATATATATATTGCTTACACACACACATACAGACACCACACTGAAAATGAGATAGCCGTATTATGAGAGCTCTAACGTGTGGATCCGTCGAAAATTAGATTAGAAATTTTTCACCCTCTCCCAATACTTCCCTATACATTAAAATATATTGCAAGTATATGAAAAATAGAATATTGTTTCATTACATACAGTACAGATGAATAGTATAAATGTTGGAACAGTGAGCAAGCATATTTATTTTGAACTTAACTGCAGTCTAAAAGATTTTTTTCTTCGAGTTTTCGACGGAAATGTACATGTCAAGCATACCTGAACACGAATCAGACGTTTTTGAAGTGATGTGTGTATGTGTGTGTGGGTTATTTGTTTGTAAGTGAGTCTGTGAAAAAGATATCTCGCGAACGAATGAAGCGATTCGAACAAAAGTTAGTACAACAAACACAATCACTAAATACTGGAATCCTGTTACTTTTACACGCAATCGAATGGTCAGAAAACACCTAATTTTGAAATGGAATTTTGAAAAAATCATCAAATAATTCAAACATTCAATAAAGTTACGTAAATAATCATTTATGTAGTTTTACATTAGAAAACTATTGACGCAAACTTTAGAACGATAGTATGAATCGTTCTCGAAATATTGCACATGTTCCAAATGCATTTATCAAAAAAATACCTTAAATTCATAAAAAGTATTAACTATTGTGAAATCTATTCAGTCTTCATATGTAATATTAAGCGATAAATTTATTATCATGATTCTCGTAGATCTAGCTACATCCATTCACAAGAGAAGACTCTTTGGGTAATAGCATTCAAATGTGAAGCCATTAGTCTTGCATCTACTATAAGAATAACATATTTCTGCATCTACAATGCTTCTCCAAACTTTGGCAACGAATTTGGCGGAATATCGCAAAGAATATCTTCAAGTATTTATCTCTGTATATATATATATATATATATATATATATATATATATATATATATATATATATATATATATATATATATATATATATATATATATATATATATATATGAAGGTACATACAGTAGTTTATGCATAATTTTCGATTAAAATCTTTCAATTTTTATTTATATATATATATATATACAGAAAGAGAGAGAGAAGAGAAGTGTAGATGTATATTATACGTACTTTAAATTATTTTATAACAATAGGAATGTGGAGCTATAACGTGTTTTCGCGGGCCATTTCCCAAATGTATGGTAAAAATTCTCTCAATAAAGTTCTAACACACATCCGGACCCCCGGCCGCCCTAACGGCTGCTCATGTCCTCAGGACGAGCCGGACGGTCTGGGTCTTCAACACATCCGGACCCGGACAGACAAACATCTGTCATGACGAATTCAATAATATATTTTATAAATGTTTAATTGGATTTCTGGTAAGAAATAGATTTCGAAATCCCAAAATACACTAAAAAGTATGAATCAAAGTTTTAGAAGAACACTAAGTTTAATAAAATGCCCTGAAGACTGCCAATAAGAGCCAAAGAGGCGTGTCAGACCTTAGGTGAAAAGAGGTGGCGACAGATGGAAAGTTCTAGAATTTCAGATTTTGTTTAATATATTATTTTTAATTTTCTCTATTTTTTTACTCCAAGCTCATTTTGCTAATATCACTGTCTTCATTTTTATTCTGAATATTATCTCTTGGTAATTGTAGGTACCGTAAAAATGAAACACTGGTTCATGCCAGGTAGTTTTTTATTTGTATTATTCACATAAATCTTGAACCACGTTAGGGATTCATTCCAATCGAAGGTTCTGTTTGTAATGCAAACCATGGAATCCTTCATTAAATGATGCGCCCGTTCTCATCTCCCTAACGAAAACGTCCACACTGTTATAGCGTCTTTCTATATTCGGGTTGTCAGTAAATCCGATGTATTCCTTGCTTTTAAATTGACTTTCATTGTCATTTTGGATTGTCCCAAAGAGTTCGTACCTGGTACAATACAGTAATATGGTGTCCACTATAGTTTGTGCTGAGGTGTTCTTGACTGGATATGCTTCCAGATGTCTGGAGAACATATCCAGCATTGTTACAATATAACAATGACCTCGGTTGCTCCGCGGTAACTTCGCGACAATATCAATTTGGATATGCTCGGCACAAGCAAAACCGGGCTCATGACTTGCGCCTTTACGGGTTGGTTATTTTTGTCCTTAATTCTCAGACACTTATCTCATAATTTAACAAAATTTTCCATGTCAGCCAACATAAAGGTCCAATAGTATTTTTTCTGCACAATTTGTAATGTCTTAAGTATACCAAAATGCGGAAAGTGAGCGAATTCAAGCACCTCCATTCTCATCGTCTGTGACATCTCATCGTAATGACAATTTTGTTCTCTTTATTACTTTTAAATTTATCTCCTTTAATTTTTTTTTGTAATCATGACAAGTTTTGTTGCATCATCTATAAAATACTTTTTGTTATTTTGCGTTCTTATTTGCCTTCCTTTTTTCGCCTTCCTGATTTGTTCTAATTTTTTATCCTTAAATTGTTCTTGTACAATTATTAAATTCTGATTTAAATTCTGAATCTTAGCACAAATTGGTTTGATGGGTGAATGCCGTCGTTTTAAATTTTGTACCCTAAAAATTCGATTTATCTCTTAAAAATTTGGACTTTATGAGGATTTTTTCTGGACTACATTGTGGAATACATTCTTAAAAGATCATACAGGCATTCTGATCTCTGTCTGGGGCTCAGGCGTTGCGGCACTTTCGCTCTGCAGCTCTTAATTGAATATTGCACACTGCTCTCTCATTGCATTCTCATATCTAAAATTATAGAACTCTCCATCTGTTGCCATCTCTTTTTGCCTGAGGTCTGACACGACAATTTTGCTCTTATTGGAAGCCTTCAGGGCGAAGCTGCAAGTATCTTCTTAATTTGTCAACCTTTTACCCAATCTCGTCGCTTCATCTTATCCGTAGAGTCCTTCGACCCACCTGTCCTGATGCCCCTAAATTTATGGTTTCTGCTGACTTTTGGGTCAGGGTATTGTAAAAACTGGCGTTATTGAGACTGAAGGTATTGTCTGACATTTCAGACACAATCAACGCACATAAAACTGTTTCACCAAAAACTGGTGGGAAATCTATTTCTTTCTGATCTCATATTACCTATATAAATAAAATTGAAAATGTGACTGCCTGTCTGTCTATATGTAGCTACGTTTATCTTATCATCACGAGAGAACGGCTGAACCGAAGTTTATGAAATTTTGTAGTTACCCTTGAATTAGCCGCATTTAAATTGAGTCCAAGTTTTGAGTTTCTAAAGCCAGGGGTTGTCGAGATATTAATGAAAAACGTAACTTTTTCCTAGTCCTACTCCCTGGTTCCTACAAACGAAACAGGGATTTTCATTTTTTAGTTTAGTATTTCCATTTAGTAGTTTCATTTAGTGTTTTTATTTAGCATACAGAAACGAGATCAGGATGTTTTATTCTTCGGATATGCAAATTAAGATCTAGGAATTCGGCGGGATATCGCTAACTTTGCAACTTTTCTTAAACGTTACGGAAACGTTACGTATTGACGATAATATCGTCAAATTGATGAAAACGACCCTAAATCAATGAAATAAATTTTGTTTTATTAGAAGAGTGCATAAATGATGCTTCGGTAGCATTTGCTTGTCAGTCTAACCGTCCTAATTAGTTACACATTTAGCAAATTTTTGAGAAGCTTCGGCTGATGCAATAACGAGTGCGGAGTGAAAAGAATGATGGATAGATGCCAGAAACGTCGATATACGCAACTGACGGACTTCAAGAGAGGCTTGATCATCGGGCTGGAAACCGTAGGTGGTCAGCGCGCTGGTTAACCAGTCATGTGAATCGTTCGTAATATACAGTCCGACGATGTTGGGAGCACTGGTCATGGGACGCCACCTAGGCACGGAGGACCGGCTCTTGACGGACCAGGCTTACCATGAGTAAAGAAGATCGAATGATCGTGCGGCGGGCGTGTATAGATCCCACTGCGATCGTACGTACACGTACGGAGCACAGATACATGTAGCGGATCCTGCGTGCCCACGAACCATAACTAGACCCCTGAAAGAAGCGAATCTGCGATCTCAGCTTCCCTTGCGTGTGCTGTCGTTAACACGGGACCATCGGTGGTTCCGGTTACAGTAATGCCGGAGCAGAGCAACACGGAACGCCGCAGATTGGCGATGTGTTTAGCGATGAGTGCAGCTTCGTGTTGGAGACCGATGATCAGCGTTCCGGGTATGGAGGTCCCCTGTACAATGCTACAATCCCAACCTTGTTATCGAGCGCCACACAAGCTCCACTGTAGACATCATTGTCTGGGGAGCCATAGCCTCCGACAACCGATCCGTTCTAGTAGTGGTACCTGGAACTTCGATGGGCCAGCGGTACGTGGATGAGATTCTACAGCCCCATGTGCTCGCATTCGTTGCTAGGATTCCAGGTGCGCAATTCCAGCAGGTTAAGGCCCGACTGCGCACTGTTCGAGTCGCCCAGGCCAGGGCCACTCCCTCATAAGACGTTTTAAAGCACAAGAAATGGTATACATGCCTGTCAATACTGTCATAAATCAAGATGAATCGGTTCATCATCCAACAGAATTTCTTAATTCTAGTACAGCACCTAGACTCCCTGCTCATAATATCGTGTTGAAGGCTGAGGCTCCAATTATGCGACTTGACCGCCAAAATGCGATTTGACCGCCAAAATCCGATTTGACCGCCAAAATCCGATTATGCGATTTGAATCCGCCAAAACTCTGTCTCTGCTTTGCTACAACGATAAATAAATCGCAAGGGCAGACATTTTACACTGTAGGCAATGATCAAAGGACTTTCTGCTTTTCGCATGGCCAACTGTATGTTGGCTGATCAAGGGTCATAAATGAAAAATCTCCCTTTATTTATGCTCCTAATAAAAATACCAAAAATATAGTCCATATAGTAGTAATAATTGTTTAACTGTAAAACTGTTATTGTTTTATTGTAAAATCATTATTTTTGGTATACATTCAATAGTTGTATTGAAATGTATTGCTCTTTTCTTTTAGTGCGAATTATTATAAAACTTCAAAAAGGACCCCAAAAATTAAAATATTGTTGTAAATTGTGACTTCAGATTTTTTGTATTATATACGAAGGACGGATATACTGCTAGTTTTTGTATATAATTTTCTTTATTATCAATAAAATTTATAAGTGTATAATCAAGCACTTCGAATAAAATAATTTAACAAAACAACCATATAAATTAATAATTAATGCCCAAACTCGAATCAATAAGTGTTCTATGTTTATTAAAGCTTAATGTGAAATTAGTAAAAGAATAAACTAGTTTCAAGGGCAAGATATAACATCCTTCTTCAGGCTATAAAGTAAGAACAGCCATTACATAGATAGGCAGGTGTCTGTCAATAAATAGTTTCATCATGTGACCTAGAAAGAAATTAGATCGAAAAGATAAAGCTTGAGAGAAAGGAAAAAGAACAGTAGAAGAACTAAAAACATATTTTTAGGCAATAAGACTACATACAAGTAACATTAAATATAAATCTAACTGGTTTTTTAAGACAAAAGAACAACATCATTATCTAACTTATATGCCTGTGCATATGAATAAAAATTACATAATATTTAACAAAATTGAAGAACTAAAGCTATTACGGACCAATTTTCATTAAAACAAACATTCATTTAAATTAATGTGAAAATACCATTTTATGAAACAGCATGGGAATTACAGGAATAAAGGAATTACCAGTTTTGGAAAGCTACATGAGCTCTTCATCAATTAAATTTAAGTAATAGTCAATTAAATTACTTCCAAAATATCAATAAATAAAAGAGGACGATAACAAAATATGAATAAAAACATATTTACTTTTAATATTTAAATAATGGAAATGTGTATTACCACGGGCTTAAGCTTATCGTATGGGCCAAATTTCTGTTAGATGCTTCCAATCTGGAGTAGGAACAAATTTAGATTTGAAATGGAGTTCAGGTAGGATTGTATTCAATACTTGAAAAATTAATAAATAAAATTTAATAGAATAAATGACATTTTTGTTGATTCTTCTTATGTTAAGACTTATGTTTAAAAACAAACTTTCAACTAACGATCAAAATACATATCCATTTTAACTACACTTTCTTGGGATTAATGATTTGTATCATGGACCTCTAGATGGGTTAGCCTACCTCGCTGTTGAAATAATTGCAAGTCAGTCAATTAAAAATGCATATTAATTTTATAAAAAAAAACATTTTGGGTGCAAATATATCAAATTCTAATTTATGTTCTCCGAATGTATTTCAAATGAGCCCAAATCATTCATAATGCTTAAATAAATAACGTTTTAATAACATGATAAAATTAACTTGAGGGTGGGTAAACTGGACTGTCTCATACCAGAATCCATTTCTAGCAACATTCTTTTTTCAAATTTTGCAAGAATTTTTTTAAAAAAATTGGCATTGTAGTTCCTAATGATTACAACTATAGTGTATTACCCTTCACTTTAAAGAACTTGAAAAAATATTTCGATTGACATACTACTTGACAATATACCCCTGGAGGGTTAACTTGCCCCCGATGGCGGGTAAAGACGCGAAGAACAAATAAATTGTATAGTCGCTATTTTTTACGTCAATGATTGAACTGATTAAGTTTCGTGATCATTCAGCCATAAATTAACCATTCCATCATTGGTTTTGTCAATTTTTGTCCTATGCTGCCATGTTAAAAAAATATAAAATTTCGAATAAATTTCAAAATTTTCGTCGGAATAATTCTATCTAGTTCGAAATGTTTGGATTATAAAGCTGGTACACAAAAAACATCAACCTCCGATATATATACATACAAACATGCGCCACTCCAAATTAATCAATAAGTGTACATGAGGTGCTGGAACATATATATATTGGGCATCAAAATTTCGAATCCGTAAATTTTCGTAGAAACAATACTTTATCCATATTGCATAGTGTAAAAATATCTCTGAAACTTGCAAATCAGTGTTCATTTTATAGAACATCTTCCTTAACTAGTGCAGCAATAAAGCAACATATCTGACACAAAAATCAATATATTATAGTTACTAAACTTCACTAGAATCCATCATAACTGAAGACCTATGATCGTATTTGGAATTAAAGAATGTTAACTATTATAACAATTTTACATGACTCACAGCCACAAACGACATGATTGGTCAATAGCCAGGGTTAAAAACAAAATGTTCAACATTGCTGAAGTCTCGAACAGATCGGCCACAAAAATAATAAAACTGTATTGTGCGTTATTTCTTCTGGTATGAATACGAAGAAACAGACATTTTGTGGCCAGACGACGGTATGAGGTCGGCGTCAATGAGTATATCGTAAGAATAAAGTTTCAAGGCCATGGATGTAAAGGAAAATAGTTAAAATATCGTCCCGGGAAAACACCAAAATCGTTTCTGACATTAATATAGATGGCGCTGGGAGTAAGATAAATCCCACTACATTGTATGTATTTCTATAGAACAAGACACGTGTTTAATTAAATACTATTTGAAAGATCTGTTAATCTTGCCGAAAAAATAAAAAGTGTAAAGCAAATTAGAATTCAAATAAAATTAAACAATACTATGTATTCACGTTGATTTTACCTTTCAACCGATACATGTTTTGTTTGCAGCCAAAGGCTGAACTGAATTTGTAATATAGAAACGTTATGTTGTACATATTGTAAAGTTTATGTGTGGAAGATTGTAAAATGTCCTATAGTTATTATGTGTATAGTTTGTAATATATTCTATACTGTTTACTTGAGTGTTGGGAAAAAATGTATATAGAGAGAGTGTATAGAAGGTATACCGTTTGGTGTACGAGAGTGCAATTATAACTTTTTATATAATTTGTGAAATGCTGTTAATTCATGTTTTTATTATTGAACGTTTGTATAGAGTGAAATTTGTTGTTACAAGGTAGTGTTGGAGTGACTCGATCAATTGAGATACTTGTTTGAGAATTGTTTATTTGAGGCAGATATTATAATGTTTGGTATCGAAATGTATTTTGTTAATATCTTTGTTGTATGGAAAGTGCATGTACTTTGATAACTTTTGTGAAACTTTGTAATGTTGGTGATTGAGAGATTAGGGAGTTTCTGTTAGAGACTCTGTCTCTTAGTGCATGTTTATGTTTGTTGTTTGTTTGTTCGGCAAGTTGCCGTTTCTAGTGAGAAGATGAGTCTGGACGTAGGCAGTCTGGTGGTGTTGCGTTTTTGTTTCGGTTCGTTCTGGCTTTGGCCTTTTCCTTGGTGCCTTGTGGTTCTGGGGGGATATCAATTTGGTTCCGCGGTTGGGCCTTGTTGGTGGCCGCGTCGCGGTCTTGGGCCTGGCTGTGTGCCGGGTGTGCGTTGTTGTCGCAGCGATTGATCGTCTTTCTGAATACCTTCGGGTGGGACGTATATTTCAATGCTTACCTTTCAATTTACTTTTGTCTTTCTCCATTAGGTACCCCGCTCGACAACCAGAAAATTATTACTTCTGCTCATAATTAGAGTAAATTACTTTTAAAACAATAAACAATTCTTATACTAAAAAGGATGCTTTACTCTTAATATTTCTACTCATAATTTGGGAACTTGAACTGGAAATAATCACAAATACAAAAACTAAATACTGCTGTTGATTAAAATGATAATTTTGTTGATTCGGAGAATTTCCTGTTGAATAAAATGAGAAAAGTAGAGATTTTATATCTCTAGAGACACCTAGATATAATTCTCAAAGCAGTGTAACATTTTTAACCTTTGATTTATAGAAGTTTGATCTCATTCTCCATGTTCAGGGCCCTCTTCTAGCGGTATATCAGTAGATTGCTCTAAATACTGATAATATACTTTGAAATACCCTGTAAATACAACAATAGGAATCACAGGGTTAAGACATATATTTTACATTTCTATGTATTTCTCAAAAACTTACATATTGAATTTGCATATTGTTTATCTCCCTAAATTGCTCTAAATACGGATACTATACCTTGAAATACACTGTAAATTTAACAATAAGAATTATAGAGTTCAGATATTTATTTAACGATTCCGAGAATTTCTCAAAAACTTATATTGAATTTGCATATTGGTCATCTCAGTAGATTGTTCAAAATACGGATACTATATCTTGAAATACACTGTAAATCTAACAATAAAAATTATAGGATTTAGACATTTATTTAACGGTACCATGCATTTCTTATAAACTTACTAATTGAATTTTAATATTGGTTATCTCAGTATATTGCTTTCTAAACAGATACTATATTTTGAAATATACCGTAAATCTAACAATATTGATTCCATGTATTTCACAAAAACTTACATATTGCATTTTCATGTTAGTTTAGGACATCAATCTTCGTTTTCGTTCTTTAGGAATATTATGGCAAATGAACAGACGAGGAAAATGACAGAAACAAGTAATAGTCCAATGCAGCCGAAGATGCAGGACCAGAATAAAAATCGATATAGATAAATGTTGCAATAATGTGAAGATGATGAGTCAAGTACATCCACTTTATAGAATATGCTAAAGACCCAGTAGCATTCTGGAAGAAAAAATAGAAAACCGCATTAAAGTACAGATCAATTTGGATTAAATAACAATGGCGTGCAGTTAAGCGATATATGCATATAACAGGGGGATGTACCTGGTACCTTGGTAGTATTTATTTCTATGATTATTACTACAACTAATTACATGACGTATTTTGTGTCCTCTATAAGTGCCCGCTGCATAAATAATGCATTTACAGAATGGTCTGACCAAATCAATCTAGGTTTCAAACCAAATTTTAACCCAAGATTGATTTGGTCAGACGCTTACGACTGCGGTAAGCACGCTTACCGCAGAGTTGAAATGAAAAAAAGTAAATAAAACAGTCCTTTCTACAGAAGAGAAGGCGTGACTTAAAATTCACCCTGAATTCCAAGTCAGGCATGCGCAAAAAACTCCTACAGTAGAAATAAGTCAATTAGTGGGCGGAATACAAAAATTACAAATAATATAAATAAAAATAATAACAAGAAAGATCAATCATGCATAAGTATTGATTATGAAACATATTCCAACTGAAATACAATTTCATTTAAAATTTCTCAAAAATGTGATACATTCTGTGGTGATATCTTTTACATTATCACAGTACTACAGTAATTTATTATACTTAAATATTTAAAACTATATCGCAATATAAATCATCTGATTCTCTATGCAAAATCAATGAATATTTCAATCATATAACTTGTATTCCAGACTCCAGAACTAAATAATTTTGAGTGAAAAAAATTCAGCAAATCTTATGTAACTCACCTTACAATCGCTTGAGATATTTGCATTCTGCATAAGTTAAAATTAGGCTTCGTTGAAGAAATAATAAAAGTCTAGGGATCATTTAAAATCACAACTATTGTAATTGCGTAGGCACGCAATTTAGATACACAGATAATACACAGATACACAGATAATATATGTGTGTGTTTTTGTGTGTGTATGTATTCAATGTATTGGAATCGTGCCGAAGATTGGAACTCGAATTTTCGAAGGATCTACACGTTTTGGGACTTCTAGAACACGAAAAAACCATTTTTAGAAAGACTTCTGTGTGTGTAACGGTGTATCTGTGTGTCTGTGAGGATATTGCATCCAATCTAACTGAAAAACTAGTGGAGTGAATTTCATAAAATTTGGTAGGTAAGTTTTTTGTAGGGAACCCTGATGTTCATTAGATTATAGTACGATTCGTAATAAAAGAATCCGCCTTTTTTGCGAAATGGCCGGCAGAAATTGTCTTTATCCACTCTAGCTAAAATCTAATGGACCAAATTTAACAAAATTTAGTGTATAATATTTCAATAACCTATAAGTGATTTATATACCAAATTTAACAAAATTTGGTATATAAATCACTTGTAGGTTATTCTAGTACGATTCGGGAAAAAGGAACGGGCTGTTTTTGCGAAATGGCGTAAAATCGTTAAATATAAAAATAAAAGACTACGTGTGCTCAATTATATCAATTAAATTCCTATTTCATACGTGATTTTTTACAACAAAAAGAAGAAGACTAACCCCATTACTCTAGGACTAGCCGTTCTTGAGATATTTTAGTTTTTTCGCGTTTTCGCTACGCCACCTTTGACAATAAGTCCAGCTATCAAATGAGAACCAAATTTAAGTTTAACGTGCAAATTCGATGTCATTTAAAATACTTATGGCTGTTATATTGTGCAGATAAACTGAAATTATTATTGAAGATATAAAGAGAACGTGAATATGAGTCTGTAGGGAAAGAAATGTGCTGACCACATCAGAATTTTTAACAACATTGCAACAATGATCTATAGAAGTGAACGGGGATTCTTTGCGGGCTATTTCGAGAAAAATGTAGGATCTATATTTAAAGATCCACCAAATTTTTGTAGAATAAAATGTTCTACAAATTTAAGCTATGTACCAAATTTTAACTCTGTAGGACGTAGGAAAGTGCATTAAAAATGCCATCAAATAAGTATATCATGAAGAGTTATATAAAATTTAAAAAAAATTGAAAAATTGTTATCTACCACATTTATTTTAAAATGTGAAGCCTCTCTCATATACAAAATAGTTCTACTCTTGGAAAGATATTTATTATATAAAATATTTCTTTTTTCTTTCTGGAGGATATCCCAAAAGTCAGAATTTAATTGAATTTGTTTTTCTCCCTTTATTAAACAATTTTTAATTAAAAAACTACCTAACATATTTTACTGAATTTTTTTTATATATTTTAGGGGATAATGAAAATATATCCTAAAAATTTCGAAGCGATTTGTGAATTTTAAATTTGCTTAAAAAATGCTTGAAAAATTAGATCCCATAGGGTTCAATGTATTTCATTTTTTCAACCCGGGTTCAATAAGAAACTAATTGGGTGATATTATTTATTTATATTCACATAGGCCCTACAGACCGTTTGAAAAACATACTAAAATTTCATTTTGATAAAGTCATTTTTACGGCAGTTATCGTGCTAACGGACATAAGTGAAAAATATATTTCGTTGCAGAAATAATCAAATTTGGATGATCATTTAAATTCAAATATATTGTAATTGCGTTGTTTCAGTATGTAGCTGCACAGAATTTAAGCAAAAATAAAGTTGTTTTAGGACGGATACAACACTCAATATGAATTAAAAAGAACTTAAACAAGAAATATCAATCATGCTTAAAGCATTGATTATGAAACACTTTCCAACTTCAATGCAATTTTATTTTAAAAAGTCGAAAATGCAATACATTCCTCGGTAATATTTTCAAACTTATCACAACACTACATTGATTTATTATATTTGAAATCTTAAACCTTCATTGAAAAAAATGAACTTCATTCAAATGACGGCATTGAAATATAAATTGCCTGGTTTAAATATCTCTAAAATGCAATACATTCCACGGTAATATTTTTAAAACTATCATAATACTACGATCATTTATTATATTTGAAAACTTCATCGAAAACAACTAAAATAAATTCAAATGACGTCATAGAAAAAATAACACGCCTGGATCTCTCTATAAAAGCAGGATTTCATTCATAACTTTCTCCATTTCATTCATCACAATACTATAATAATTTATTTTATTTGAAAATTAAGACCATGGAGCTACAATTCATAAACTTTAAGCTTTAAACTTCATCGAAAAAAATTGTCCTTCTGTTTATAAAATCAATTAATATTTCATTCATATCAGCCATGCAGACTCCATGGACTGAATTACTTTGTGTTAAAGAAATACAGTAATTCTAATACAACTCATTCTGCATATTTTGCTGTTTACATTTTACATAGGTGAAAAATGGTCTTAGTTGTAGAAATAATCAAATTTGAATGAGAATTTAAACTCAAATATATTGTCATTGTGTTGTTTTAGTATGTAGATGCACAGAATTTAAGCAAAAATAAAGTAGTTTTAGGACTGATACAACACTCAATATGAATTAAAAAGAACTTTAAAAAATCACGATTTTGAAACAAGATGGATGCCATATATCATTTTAAAGTGGGTCATGTAATCGTTTCATATCATGGTCACGTGATCGTTTCATATAAGATGTGTAATTATTATTTTAATTTTTATTTAAAAAACTACTGAATATATTTTGAATTTTTTTTATATATTTTATGGCACAATTTGACTATTACCTAGAATTTTCGAAGCAATTTGTGAATTTTAAATCCGCTTAAAAAATGTTTGAAAAATTAGGTCCCATAGGGTTCAATGTATTTCATTTTTTCAACCCGGGTTCAATCCAAAACTAATTGGGTGATATTATTCATTTATATTCCCGTAGGTCCTACAGACCGTCTGAACAACATACTAAAATTTCATTTTGATTAAGTCATTTTTACGGCCGTTATCGTGCTGACGGACAGACAGACAGACAGACAGACAGACAGAATGAACAAAGTCATAAGCACTTTTCAACTTTGTTGTAAAGTGTTAAAAATCACGATTGTGAGACATGATGGATGCCATATATCATTTTGAAGTGGGTCAAGTGATCTTTTCATATTATGGTCACGTGAGCGCTTCATATAAGAGGTGTAATTACTATTTTAAATTTTATTTAAAAAACTACTGAATGTATATCGCTGAATTTGTTTTTCTAATTTATGGAACATTTTGAATGGTACCTAAAATTTCCGAAGCAATTTGTGAATGTTTGAAGATTTAGCTACGATTTGAAGATTCAGCTACGGTAGAAAAATGTTTAAAGATTTAAGTACCATAGGGCTCAATTTATTTCATTTTTTCAATCCGGGTTCAATCCAAAACTAATTGGGTGATATTATTTATTTATATTCTCATATGTCCTACAGACCGTCTAAACAACATACTAAAATTTCATTTGGTTAATTTATTTTTACGGCTGTTATGGTGCTAAAGGACAGACAGACAGACATACAGAATGAACAAAGTCGTAAACACTCTTCAACTATGTTGTAAAATGTTAATAAGATTAAGAAGAAAAATAATACTAATATTAAATTAATAAAATAGATTATTTTGATATTGGTCGACAGCATCTATTAAATATTTGCTAAAACACTTGTTTTTGGTTATATTAAATTTTTGATTAAAATTTTGGCATCAATTCCTTCAATACGTCAAACTGATTAATGTTCGATTAAAGCAGATCCAGTAGCACCAGAGATATTTAAAAAAAGAAATAAACGAGTGTTACCGTAGTAATTCACTCGGCTGTGAGAATCATATTACTGTGTGAGGAGCATATTACTCGACTGTGGGAAGTGTTAACAACACCTCGCTCATGGAAAGTGTAGTTTTATCTAATGTCTGTTTCTTACCAAACGTCCCAATTTTCCCCCTTAGTTGTTGGTAAATAGGACTAAAATTGTCCCTAGGAGCTATTATTAGAAGAAACGTTTGGTTGAAACGTTGAAACTTTTTGGAAAAAAACCCCATTTATTTCCAAGTATTTCCTAACTCAAAAATTGTGCACTTTTCAAAGGAATAAGTGTTTTAAGTACATCTGACACAAACTTGAAAGTTGTGAAAAAGGAGCTTAATTACCAGCAATATACCAGCCAAGGAATATGAGTTGAACGATGGCGTTCAGGCAGGGAATGGAGGTAGATTTAGCTTCTCCGTCTCCGGATCCAAAAGCGCGTCGACATAGATATGGACTTGCAAGCAGAAAAGATAGCATCGATGTACTCCCGTAAACTATAGCACCGATGGGAATCCATGGTTGAACAGGACAGTCCTCTAGATACAAGGCTCCTATAATGAAAAAAACAGTTGCGGGTATCACATACATTTTATGGATTTGATTCATCCTCCTGTATAATTAAAAACGTTATCTTTTGATGTGAAACATCTTAGGGTGCTGGGTCCTGTGTAAATCATAAAAGAAATGTGATGGCGAAGAAATGAAAATATTTAGAAGAAAGGACGTCATATTGTTACACATGTCTAACAGTATAATTGTTATAATTTGAAGGTCGTGCAGTCCCTTCTCAGTAATATTTTCGAATCCTACAAACACTTATTAAAATGCTAAATATTCATAATGTATATGCGAAATAGTTTCATGAAATATGTTGCATAATGTCTTTCTACATCTCTTTATAAAATCAATTGCTGTCTTAATGTGCCTGCTTTTATTAATTCATAATTCAGCTCTTCAAGTATAATGGCACCTATAATGCCCATTTTAATTGTTCAAATATCCTATACTGGTAGAAATATTATACTTATAGATATTTGCTATGAAGTGTGCCTCTTGTTTCTTGCAATTAGGATAAATTGTTATTATTACTTCCCTGTGCCATATAATGTAATGTATACGAGAAATATTGTTGCGAAATTCAAAATTTGAATTCGAATTTTTAATGACTACCCATAGAGTATACCAGATGATAACAGTATTTGTCAGTTTGCTGATTAAACCGCAGCACATAATGGTAGGTTTGGACCTACTTACTGCGCAGCCGCTGAAAGATAGTCACCTCATCCCCAGGAAAAACCGTATATACAATAACAAGAAAGATCAATCATGCACAAATCATTATTGATTATGAAACACTTTCCAACTTCAATGCAATTTTATTAAACATTTCCAAAATGCGATACATTCCTTGGTAATATTTTTAAAATTATCACACTATTGCATTAATGTATTATATTTGAAAACTTAAAATTCATCGAAAAAAATGGACTTCATTCAAATGACAGAATTGAAATATAAATTGCCTGGATTATACAATTGTAAAATGCGGTACATTCCTCGGTAATATTTTTAAAATTATCATAACACTACAATAATTTATTATATTTGAAAACTTCATCGAAAACAAATGAACTTTTTCAAATGACGTCATCAAAATATAAATCGGCTGGCTCTTTAAATGAAAGCAGCATTTCACTCATAAACATTTATCCATTCATTTCATTCATCCCAATACTATAATAATAAATTTTATTTAAAACTTAACACAATGGAGGTACAAGTAATTGAAGTATATGCTCAAAACTTCATCAAAAAGTCGTTTGCTTCTCTGTAAAATCAATGATTGTTTCATTCATATCAGCTATATTGCAAACTCCATGGGCTAAATAATTTTGCGTTAAAGTAAAGCAGCAATCCTTATACAAGTCACTCTACATCTTTTGGTACTTACATCTTCCATAAATGCAAAGTAAGCTTTGTTGTAGAAATAATCAAAGTTGGATGGTCATTTAAACTCAACTATATTGTAATTGCGTTGTTTCAGGATGTAGATGCAACGAATTTAAGTAAAAATTAAGCGGTTTTAGGGCGGATACAACACTCAATATGAATTAAAGAGAATTTTAAAAATCAAGATTTTGACACAAGATGGATGCCATATTTTATTTTGAAGTGGGTCATGTGATCTGTTCATATAAAGGATATAATCATTATTTTAATTTTTATTTAAAAAATTACTGAATATATTTTGCTGGATTTTTTTTGTATATTTTATGGGATAATTTTAATATTTCCTTAAAATTTCGAAGCAATTTGTGAATTTTAAATCCGCTTAAAAAATCTTTGAGAAATTAGGTCCCATAGGGTTCAACGTATTTCATTTTTTTAACCCAAGTTCAATCCAAAACTAACTGGGTGATATCATTAATTTATATTCCCATAGGTCCCACAGACCGTCTGAACAACATACTAAAATATTATTTTGATAAAGTCATTTTTACGGCAGTTATCGTGCTAACGGTTGGATGGTCATTTAAACTCAACTATATTGTAATTGCGTTGTTTCAGGATGTAGATGCAACGAATTTAAGTAAAAATTAAGCGGTTTTAGGGCGGATACAACACTCAATATGAATTAAAGAGAACTTTAAAAATCAAGATTTTGACACAAGATGGATGCCATATTTTATTTTGAAGTGGGTCATGTGATCTGTTCATATAAAGGATATAATCATTATTTTAATTTTTATTTAAAAAATTACTGAATATATTTTGCTGGATTTTTTTTGTATATTTTATGGGATAATTTTAATATTTCCTTAAAATTTCGAAGCAATTTGTGAATTTTAAATCCGCTTAAAAAATCTTTGAGAAATTAGGTCCCATAGGGTTCAACGTATTTCATTTTTTTAACCCAAGTTCAATCCAAAACTAACTGGGTGATATCATTAATTTATATTCCCATAGGTCCCACAGACCGTCTGAACAACATACTAAAATATTATTTTGATAAAGTCATTTTTACGGCAGTTATCGTGCTAACGGACAGACAGACAGGCTGACAGAATGAACAAAGTCATAAACACTTTTCAACTATGTTGTAAAATGTTAAAAACCAGCAGGCCAACCAGACCCGACTGACGGGCCACACGAGAGAGAGCACGTCACACAATGCAATCAACCAGGGAACACCAAAGGAAAGGCCGAACTACACTCAGCAGCCTAACACGCGCAGGCGCAGGCTGCCAAAAGAAGAGCACCAACGGATTCGACTGCAACATAAGGTTTTTAAATACAAGGCTGGGCCTCAGAGCAGGCGGCAAGCAATGAAAAACTTGTCATCTTGAAGTAATGGGAATTAAGGTTTGTCATTCGTGATGTCACGGTCTAGAGTAAATTTTGAGAGGCGCTGCCGGAACTCACGCAATAACATAGTTAAAAGAATATTGTTCATTTTGAAGTGGCAATATCCAGGCTTAAACCACTTGCGCAAAGATTTTAAATTTTGCTGTGCACGCAGGACATTGACGTCCAAGCAAATTGAATAAAATCGTTGGAGTAAGATGGGATACGCAGTTTATAAATTTGCTCCCTTTTGAGAGCCAGAGAACACGATGCGGAGTTTCTTAATTCCCCTGTCGTCACATAGGCAGAGCCAAAATAACATAATTGAGTCATATATATCCCGAAATAAACACCCCCTGACTGCACCCTCACCAGCAAGCAGTTGATATTAGTGTTCATATCTAAGTCAGTGGAACGCATTTTTCTTTGTCGAATAAGGCTGTCAGTTAAAATTAAAATTAATTGGGTTGGGAAATGCGCTCGTATAAAACACTATAGTGAATTCTAATTATTTATTCATTAGTGAAAGCTTTATACATCTGCTTGCTGTACTTGCAAACCTTCGTAACTCGTTTCACAAGTTACGGGTTTCACTCCAGACTCTCGAAGATTTTGCTTTATGAGTCCTTTTATGCTACCTGTTACGCAAACAGTTACCTTTAAATTGAGGTATACCCCTAGTTCTCTGGCACTCACCAACAATTGGATCGATCTCGACCTTTCGCGATCTTTTCAACCCAAGGCACATGACTGGCCTCTTTGTTGAGAACCTGACCGTTCGACCTACCAGAAAGGAGTAAGGTAACTGTTTATGACTGCCCCCGTGTACCCAATCAGCCCGACCAATTATATCCTTCCCTTACTGAAACAATATACATTTCATTTAAGAAGTGAAGAATAACTCACAACATTCAAAAGCAATTAGAATAACGCATAAACTAAAGTCGTATATTAAAATAGGTCTCTCTCTTTTAAAAATGAACTATGTATGCAAATACATGCGAATATCCGCGGTTTTTTTTCTGCTAAACAATTCAGGGCGCGAACTTTCAGCTAAACTGATCTTGCTTTGAATTTAAACATTAAATACCTCTTAAAGTTTAAATTGAAAAGGTTCATTTTCGCATATTCCTATACCACATTTCATATTTTTACTTTCCTTATATACATAATGTATAAGGAAAGTATTGTGACGGGGTTGAAAATTCGAACTCGGGTTATCGACGGGAGAGCACGTTTCAAGCATCCCTGGTCACGAATCAAACATTTTTGAGGCGATGTCTGTCTGTGTGTGTGTGTGTGTGTGAGAGAGAGAGAGTCTGTGGAGATGATAACTGACAATCGAATAGACCGATTCAAACGAAATTTGGTACAAAAATCCTAATTCGTAAACACTGGAAGCTTATTGTTTTTATACGCAATCGAATGTTCACAACCTCCCTAAATTCTCGAATGAAATTTTGAAAAAATCGTTAAAAAATTAAAACCGCTAATAAAGTTACGCAAATAGACATTTCTTATGTAATCTTTCATTAAAAAACGATTGACATAAATTTTAGAATGCTAACATGAACCGTTCTCGAGATATTGTACATTTTTCAAAAAAAGATATCAAAAAATCATAAAATAAAACAAAATATTTCCTATTGATAAACATGTTCACTTTTCATATGTAATACCATGGGATAAATATGGTGACACCATTCTCGTGGATATAGCTCGTTCCATTCATAAAAAAAGATACTTTGTGTAATACGTTTTCATTTCAACGCTAATAGTCATTTATCTGCTGTAAGAATAACTTATTTCTTCGTCCATAACGTTTGGCGAAATTTTGGCGACGAATTTGGTGGAATGTCGCCAACTTGGCCACTTTTTTAAATGTTGCTAAATTAAGGAATAACTCGCCAAATGGATAAAAATGACGCTATATCAATGACGACTCATTGATGATGACGACATGGAAAATGACGACTCATTGACGAAAATTCAATGTCTTAGAAAGAATATAAATAACTACTATAAAAATATTTTTTTTACTGTAAAAGTAGTAAATTCATTGCATTATATAAGGAAAGTCATGTGCTGCCCACATCAGATTTTTTTTTTATATGCTATAGTTTTTGCAGAACCAGGCAGAGAAACTCGAGAGACGCATAATTTGCCAATTTGACTTCATTTTACTTAATTTGTCAATTTGACTTTTCATACCGTCTGTCTGTCCGTTCGCCGGATAACTGCCGTAAAAATGACATGATCAAAATGGAATTTTTGTATGTTGTTGAAACGGTCTGTGGGGCATATGGGAATCCAAATGAATAATATCACCCAATAAGTTTTGGATTGAACCCTGGTTGAAAAAATGAAATTCATTGAACATTATGGTATCTTATTTTTCAAACATTTTTTAAGCGAATTTAAAATTCACAAATTGCTTCAAGAATTTTGGGAAATATATCACGTGATCCACTTCAAAATAAAATATGGCATCCATCTTGTCTCAAAATCGTGATTTTAAAGTTCCTTTTAATTTATCTTTAGTGCTGAATACGTCCTAAAATCGCTTTATTTTTTCTGTGCATCTATATACACCGTCAACGCAATTACAATATTTTTTAGTTTAAATGATCAACAGACTTTGATTATTTCTCCAACGAAGTCTAATTTTCACGTATTGAGAATATACACTAATGAAGCTATGAGATGAGTTGTATAGAAAATGCTGAATTTCTTTAAAGCAAAATTATTTAGCTCTAGAGTCTGCAATATAGCTGATATGAATGAAACCTTCATTGATTCTGCATAGAGAAGTAGACGATTTTATGGTTTTGCCTTTTTCTATGTTTTAAGCATGGAGTTATAAAATACTTTTTATAACTTTTATAACATGGTTTCAAGTTTTTAAGTAAAATTAATGATTGTAGCATTGTGATAATTTTAAAAATATCGCCGCTTAATGAAAGGAATGGAAAAAAGCTTATGATTAAAATATTCACAACTTTTATATACAGAGCCAGACAATTTATATTACAATGGCTTTATTTGAATAAAGTTCATTTGTCTTTGATGAAGTTTTCAAATATAATAAATTATTGTAGTATTGTGATAATTTTTTGAATATCACTGCTGAATGTATCGAATGTTAGAGATGCTTAAATAAAATTGCATTACACTTGGAAAGTGTTTCATAATAAATGCGTTATGCCCGATTAATTTTTCTTGCTTAATACAGACATATTTTCACATACAGGGTGATTCAAATAAATGTGAGGTGTTTGACATGTGTATAGGATAACTACTGGGAGAATTGCAACCAAATTCCGTACATATACTTTCCCGTATATGCGGTTTCGATTCCTGAAGAAACAATAGTTCAAATTTCGGCCACTGGGGTGAAATCCTTATTTGCATATTGTGAAGTATATATTACATTCGCTGCTAAAATGGATCACAAAACCAGTGGATGTTTTCTCATAGGGGCCAGTATTGCAATGACATTACTGATGGCTTAGCAATAGAGGCAACCATAGTCACTGAGAATCCATCGGGAACGCTTACATTATAAGAAATTGCTTCTAAGAGAAAAATCACAATTAATAAAGTTTGGAACATACCACTTCCGCGTGAGTAGTATAATGGGCAGTGAGTGGTACAATGTTCAGAGGCAGCACTGGAGTTTGGGGGTGAACAAGGAACGCAAACTACCTTACCGAGATTCATCAGTGGCCATATTATTTCGCTGTTCTTTGTTCGGGGCGATAAGACTTTTTTGTGTGCCGAAAATGCAGTTTGTAACAGGCTTGACCCAATCACCTTCTTTCTTGACTGGAACTGGATAAGCAGGATATTTTTAGAGCTACTGTTCTGGTGATGGACTTCTTGAGAGTTTATGACTTCACGGATGGATTTGTCTAGTATATCCTAGGCCAAGATGAATAAGTAACATCAACACAAAGCCTTTTTTAACAAATCCACAATTAGTGAATTGACATGAAGCTCACCTTATTAGATAGCCTTACCACTGCTTGTTAAACTTTACTGTCAGGAAAATAGCAATGCTTCTGCTGCACTTAAGGCATTTTGAAGTGTTTACATAGTGACACTTACGGCATTTAAGCATAATTATAGTGACACTTAAGGCATATAGCATTTAAGGCATTTAAAGTGTTTACATAGAGGTCCACTCACCATTTGTAATCTTCGGAAATATTTTGTGGTGATATTTGTTAGATAAGTCAGACAATATGCAAATTGCGAGAACTGCATCATATAATTGCACCCTGGTGGCCACAATTTTAACTATATTTTTCTTAAAAAATCTATACCGCATACTTGATTTAGTATGCGTATAAAATTTGGTTGATATTAATAGATTTTCCTTCATAGCTGTCTACATCACGTTTAATTTGAATCACTCTGAACATACAGCATGCTATTCATGACAAAAAATTAATTTAAATTGGTTGAGTCGTTCTGGGTATGCTATATAGTGCAAAAAAAGTACAGGCGCGTTCTACACAGGGAAAATAAACAAATGGATCCCTTTTAGTCGTCACACTTTTGCAATAACTAATATTCTACAAAATTTTGTAAAATTCGGTAAAGTTGTGTTCGGAGATGTTGAAATATCAATAGACACATATGAATATCACACACTATATGATAAAAATATGTGAGAGTATTTTACATTTGCATTTGTATTATACCTTAAAAGAGTAACAGATTTAGATTGAATGGCTTAAGTAGTATTGGAGAAGAGACATTTAAAAATATACAAGAGGCAGAAAGAAAATCTAAATATGTATCTTTTGGAATCAGTAACACAATAGAATGTATAGATTTCAACTTGTCTGAAAAGGGATTTGTAAAAGAATCGAAATAATATTCATTTAATGAAGGAAGTAAATATTAAAAGATTTTAAATTTCAGTATTTAAATAACGCGCATCCATGAAAAAGTATTATTTTCTTACCTAAAACGATGCATAGAAATGCACCCGCAAACCAGCTGAGAAGAGTGATCCTACTTATATCTGCAAAGTGAAAGTAATCCATCTCAATATTGCAATGCCTATCTTAATATATCAATATTGCAATTAAGATTGTGCATAAATAAAAAATATCTGAAACGTAAATTATGTACGACTAAGAGTTGGAATTATAGACAGTAACAAAAACATTATATTTTGAAGTAGGAGTAGTTAAGAACTCCAACTTAATTATTTTGTTTAGTTTTTCAATTAGTGGCTGAATTTTCCAGGTTGTTGAGTTCAAAATACTTGATGAATTAATTAGAATGCTGATTTTCTAAAGGAAACTCAATATTCTCATCTTCTGAATTTGAGGGTGACAGTTGTCTAAAGACAACTTTTTTTACACTTTTTTCACTTCGGCAATACTTTTGTATCAGCATTTTACTAGTTGACGTGTGCTCGTGTTAATATTTGCTTCAACCTGACTTTTTAACAGCAAAAACACGATATTACGAAATGCTACAATAGCATAAAGAAAACATTTCAAAGACCAAGCGATATTATAAAATTAAAGCCGAGAGATCCAATATTTAAAATGCATCACGCTAAGGATTATCTATGTCAAATACTGCACTGTTCCTCCAAATGAGCACAAGTATCCATAACTCACAATGTGCGTAAAGAAATGCTGTAAAATTAGGAGGACATATAAAGGTGGTATCGGATAAGTTATCCTTCTCCCGATTGTCTTAGATGACACGACCACAGAAAATCACGAATACGAAATGCTCCCAAGTGAACAAACTCTTTTTTTTTTTGCAACTCTGCCTATATTTAAATCTATTCCTTTTTAATCATGCATCTTTGATAACTTATGATTTTCAAAGGTGGAAGAAATCAGCACTAAGAATACCAACCGTCCAAATCGGAGATGGTGTGGTATTTAAATGTGCCAAAAAAGCCCTTCAAGATTATGGAGACAATTTTATTAAACAGTATACCTAGTAGATAATGATGACAAGGTCGTAACAATAAATGATGCTTTAGAGTATTCGTTTATACCTATAAATTCCATTTAGAATTTCGTTAAAAAAGTATGCATGACAGTTACATTATTGATTGCTGATATTAATATTCACCATATTTTCATTTTAGAATCCCTATGTGGAAAACAGTGAATCTTGTTCACCACACTTTTGTTTTAATGTGTAAATTGTGCTAATGTGATTTTATTTTTCTTATGTAACTTGAGTAATTCCATCTTAAAGCTTCATATAAAATTGTACGTCTTGTTCTTGCAAACATTCATAGTTTTATACAAGTATTCTTCGCTTACTAATAATCTTAATCTGTATTTTTAACTTGAAATAATTGCTAAGAGACATTTAATATGACCTGAAAGAACAACGGATTCATTGTTGCTTCTAGGAATTTTACTTCTAATTTGGCTAAATTAGTATTTTGATCCGTAGCAAGTAGAGAGTAAATATTTCAAAAACTAAACCCTACGAAAAAATGAAGAATCTGTGCTTTGAAAGAGTTTTGTGTACTTTGATCATCTCACCCATTTCTGAAGAGACTCAAAGACCTATAAATAGCCCATGGGTGATGTAAGGTAACACTGAAGAAGAATTATGAGCTGTTCAATGAAAGTATACCCTTTACCCACTCATTGAAATATTTGGGCGTCACACTGTAAGCCCAAATGATTTTCAGAGAACATATTGTCACGACATTAACTGCTTCCAAAAAGCCCTGTACCATCTGCTTGTTTCTCCTTCTCGGTATAAAATCCCATCTTTCCCTCACTAATGAAATTATTGTTTAAATCTATATAACCACACCGCCAGTTTTGCATGCCTGCTCCACATGGGGTTCATTTGCAAACATTCATACTGCGATATGAGTATTCGAAAATAAAGTTTTACATGGCATTGTTAATGCTCCTCTATATGCCAAAATTAAAGTTGTTCACCACGATCTCAAAGTTTTTGGCGTTGCAGAACATCTTATGCGACACACACAAAATGTCCACTTAAAGCATTCTAGTAGACCGTGCGTGAGGGAAATGGATCAAAGCCACATTGTCTCTACCCTTCAGTCAATCGTAAACATAGACCCAGGCATCTGCTGATTGATCTACAAGGCAGGAGGTAGGAGCGACCGGGAATCTCTAGAATGTGTGATTGAATGCACTATAGATGGGGCTGGCAGTTCATTTCAGTGAACAGGAAGAAAATTTTCGTCATCTACTGTTTAACAACTGACATGGTAGGATTGCTACTTTAGTTCATGTTTATTTGATCCCGGTTTTGAACCACTTTTTGTTCCTTACTAGTTCGCTGTTCAGTATTTTTCTGCCCCTCGACCGCCTTTTCTATAGCAACCACCAGTAGTCAGACGCCCAAGACAAGTTAGGCAGTATCCATCTACATCCTGATCAGCTCATATCATCCTGTGGTTTGGAGTGAAAAAGCTTACGCTACAACTTAAGTCACTTTATAAAATTCACATATTGTTATTTTCTAATATGGGAATATGTAAAGATGCTACAGGAAGCCCGTAAATTTTGGTTTTGCCTTGGTATTGGGAGAAATGGTTTTATTACCAGCCGAATGCCCGTTGAAATTCAACGGTATCACAATAAGCAACCTTCGAATAACGTACAATTTTGAATGATTCGAATTTTCCAGTGGTCCTTTTCAAACGGTGCATCTATGCACCACATTTCAAATATTTATCTCACTTCAGCCTGGACATTTCTCATTTTTGCAGCCTATAAAACAATGAAGTGTTCCATTAAGCATCCCTAAATAAGCAAATATTAGAAAACTGAAGTTACTTTATTCTTATCTAACGATCTATATCTTTACAGAAATTTTAATATATATATTTTATTGAAAATTCCGTTTTACTATTATTTCACATTTCGAACGTTTTAGTGTGGAGCACCCATTGATTGAACATTTTTGTAAAATACAATTTTTTCCTCAGATTTTATCGATTGATTGACCCATGTATACAATTTTTGATCTTTATCTCTCAATTCGTCTTTCGAACGTTTTGGTGTGGAGCCTCCTCCTCTACAGAACATTTTTGAAAAACTCTTTTCCAGAGGGTTTTATTGAGCGATTGATTAGTGTACCAACTTCCAAGTCTCTATCTTATATAAAAAGACGTTCTTCATTTTTTCGGCAAAACAGAACATTTTTAGCTTGCAGCACCCCTAAAGTGTCACATTTTGAAGAACTGAAATTATACAGATACATTTTTCCAACTATCTAATGTACCATAATGTCAAATGTAAATTCTCCATCTTATCGCGAAGTGTGTTTTTCTATCATTTCAATTTTCAAATGCTTCTGTGTTTTGCACCCACCCCCTTAAATGAAATTTTTGAAAAATTCAATCCTTCTTCCTTTTTTTGTCAAATGATTAGCCCATATACCAAATTTCAAGCCAAATATCACATTGTAAAGAAGGCTTTTTTCATCCCTGAGTCAAATCGAACATTTAGTGTGGGCACGCCGTATAATAGCAAATGTGGGAAAACTGAAATTGCACTCTTTCTTCCTTTTCATCTATATACCCGTACACCACATGTGGAGTTTCTATCTCATGGCGATACATGCTTTTTCTGTCATTTCAAATTTCGAATAATTTTATGTGGAGTATCCAAACACTTAAATGAACATTTTTGTAAAACGCCATTTTCTTGTTTTTTGTATCAGATGATTGGCTCATATACCAAATATTAATATTCTACTCACATTTTAAAATGGGTGTCTCTAATTTTTTTTCTAAAATCGAATATTTTGGTGTGCGTCATACCCTAAAATAAAAAATATGAGAAAACTGAAATTGTACACTTTTTTCCTTCCAATTTATCTGTGAGACTAGATTTGAGATAAGGTTTAGTGGAAAGAGTTTTATGTTCTTTATTTATTAAGACTGTATTGTTGGTCAATGGCAGCAGACGTAACGACGCCAGTTTCTACAACATTTTGACCGGAGAGGTGAATTAGTCCATAAACCTAAGAGGCTACATATAGCCAAGAGAGTGGTTAAGGATGTTAACCAATGTTTTAGATGTCTGGTCGCATTGCCGTAAGGTCGGTTAATAAAAGCGATAAGAGGTGTGTCAGACCTCAGTCAAAGGAGGCGGCAACCGAAGGTGCTAGCGTGATATACAGGACTTCTGCGTGAGATTCAATAGCAATTTTTCATAGAGAGATGCCAGGAGGCTTCTGCGACGATTCGTGAGAGCGATAGCACAAAATAGCCTCAGAGATGCAGTAGAGAAATGTTACGGACGGTTTTTCAAACAGAGTGTTCCGTAGAGATTCCACAGAAATGTCCATGTCCTGATATATAGAACTGCAAAGGCAGATTTCAAGACGCAACAGAACCAAAGTACGAGCTGTGTGTCAACGTCTAAAGACAACCAACATGTATGTGCGAGTCAAGTATTGTTGACGGTCATAAATGCAATTTAGGCATTTTAATTAACTGATCTCACATTTTCTCTCTCCGCAGTAATTAATCTATAAATGTTGTAATTAACTTATAAGTAATCTATGTTATTAATAAATAATTTTATTACTTTCCTTATATACATATAATGTATAAAGAAAGTATTGTGACGGGGTCGAAAATTCGAATTCGACTTTTCGACGGGAGAGCACGTTTCAAGCATCCCTGAATACGAATAAGACGTGTTTTAGATGATATGTGTGTGTGTGTCAGTCAGACAGTGGAGACGATAACTAGCGAACGAATGAAGCGATTCGAACAAAATTTGGTACAAAAATTGAAAAAATGACGTTAAATTGATGAAAATTACACATAATTGATGAAGTAATTATTAATGTATTTTAATATATGGACTATATCGCTTATTCTGGTTGCTATCATTATTGATGATTGCATATTTAGATTTGCGCGAAGTATAAATTAATTGTGTATTTTGAAATAGTTTTACATGTTGTCACCCGGAAAATCGTCAAATGTGCAATTCAGCAATAAAAACACAGAGCCGTGGAATTTATACATTAATTTTTGACTGTAAAGTTAGTAAATCCATTGCATTTGTATAAGGAGAGTCATGTGCTGCACACAGCAGATTTCTTTTAAAGTTAAGATGGTGCAATTACTTGCGTTAGTATGTTAATGTTTTCTATTTCAGGAACTCGCACTGAAGATTAATACTGTGTGTTTAATGAGTGGCACACTACTCAATGTGTTTAGTGTTATACGGATTAACGATTTACGATAATTACAGCCATGATAGTTATGAATGAGTTAATAAGAAGAAAGCCAACTCCAAAATATATTTTTAAATGTGCGCCACACTATCTACCTGTTCAACTCATTTGAAATCTTTATCTCATCCCGAAGCATGTTTTTTATCAATTCACCTTTCGAACGCTTTTTTAGAGCACACCTTAAACGAACATTTTTGAAAAACTATGTTCGTTTCGTGTGTGTTCATCAAATAATTAGCACATATGCCAAATTTCAAGCCTCTATCAAATTAAAAAGGTGTCGTTTCTCATTTACTCGGAAAATCGAACATTTTTGTGTGTGGCACCCCCTTAAGTAGAACATATTGGTAATATTAAATAGCACATGTTCTTCCTTTTGAACGATTTACCCATACACCAAATTTGAAGTTTCCATATTATTGCAAATCATCATTTTCTATTACTTTATTATTCGCACGCTTTGGTGTGGGGCACCTTCTCTTCAGAACATTTTCGGACAATACGATTTATTAGGGGGTTTTATCCAACGATCTAACCGCGTACCAGATTGCAAGTCCTTATCTTTTCGGGAAGTGCTCTAAATGCGTCACAAATGTACAGACAGACAGACGGACACTTGGCAATCACTATATACTAGCCGAATACCTATTGCAATTCAACGGTCTCACAATAAGCAATCTCCGAATAATGATTATTATTAAATAATTCGATTTTACAGGTGGTGCTTTTCAAATCAGTGGCCCTTCCCAAATTTCAAATATGTGTTTCACTTAAGACAGAACATTTCTTAATTTTTCAGGCAATTAAACATTTAAGTGTGCGGCATCCTGAAATAAGAAAATATTAGAAAGTTAAAATTATACACGTTATTCATATCTAACGATTTAGACTGAAAAAAAATAGTGACATACAGACAAAAGGACGGGCAAAAGACGGAAATTTAGAAATTAGTATATATAGATATATATATAGATGTGGCATTAATTTTATATAAGGTGATTCTTATGTATTACATTTATTAATTGATGGGGTTGTAGTTAAAGTAACGATAACGTGTAGCATTACGTACGTAGTCTATATAACTCCCATATTTACTGTATCATACTGTACCTTTAGATACTTAGGTACCGCTGTAAGATAAATTTTATTAGTAAACAAGTTAATAACTATGCGTAATTCTGATTTAACGTATTTATTAGTTTTACTTAGTACTTACAACTTTAACAAAATTACAGCTTATTGATATGGACATCAGGAGATATAGAAATGTAATGTCCGATCGTGATGGGGTATGTGACAACAATTAGTATGTAGAGTATTTTACATCATATGTCATTGCTGATAATCTTATCTTTCATCATTGTCGTTGTTTTTCAGGATCATTGGTAACACAAAATAATGACATTTAGCTGACTCGTGCAGACTCAGTGATGACTGATCTTGTTGGTGTCCAGTGATCCTCATGTCTTTCTCTTCACCTCTTCCTGTGTATCTTTAAAATTATTTTCTGGGGGGTGGTACTTCTTCGGCTTCACCCAATTAGTCGGAGATTAAGGAATGGCTAGGGAAACGATGCTTCCAATTCTGGTTGACCCGGATACGGGTTATGCCATATGTGTTGCATCCTCCAGGATATTTACCTTTGGGATGAGGGTCTACCTGATCATAGTAAATACTATAAATTCAATTATAACGTCATATATTACGCCAAAATGGCGCCACAATCATATGTTTCTCAGCTGAATTTTTAATTGCAATGGTATAAATAGTACACAGCACATTTTAGATAGTAGATACGTATTTGGAAACGTTTTATTTCTGGCTTCGCACTTGATTACGGAGGATTAAGTGAATTGTTTTTAGCAAATATGGAATATATTGGCTTACATTAAATTATATATTTTGGGAGGAGTTAACTACGTGATTTTTGATACAGAGAAAGAATAATTATAAACTGCAGTACTTTCTCGTGTATATCTATATTGAAAGGAAATTTTCTTACATTTATTCATTTTTCCTTCTGCTGGAGTTAATGGAGTGGCTACTACATTAGTATCACTTTCTGTTTTCTGGAAGAAAAAATGGAATAGTTTTAATTAGTTAAGACACCACATCTTAGAACATAACCCCCACGCTAAGTTCAAAAAGCAAAAATAGACTTCTAAGAAATTACGAAATGTTAAAAAATGGTTTGGTCTAATTTCTCGCAAGATCGGAGCTATACAATCAGGTCTAGGGTATCCTACTGAAAGGTCCTAACACTGTTTCCAACCACCCTCAGTCCTTTTCAGGCATAGTCAATTAAAAATAAAATTGACTACGTCTTAAAAGTGGTATGTCTGTTTTGGAGGTGGGTTCGGATTGTTCAGCAGGGTACAATGCACCTTGAAAGTACAGCGCCTGTCTTATATGAACTTATTGCTACCCATTTTCAGATCTCATAACATTTTCCAAAGGAACTTTTTATATTTTGTATTTTGCGAGGCGAGTTTACCATGACGTGGTGTTCTGTGAAAATTAAAATATTTTTGTGGAAATACTTATCAACTTGATTACGCAGCAATAACGTAGTATGTATTGCAAATTTCCATCTACTGCAAAGTATTTATGTATTTTTTCAGTTATTGAAATTCATAAATTTTCTGTTTTAAAAGAAATCTATTACCCCCCACCAGAACACACAATAAGAGCCATCATTCATTAAAATAGGTTCAGTAGTTAAGACTATAGGTACGCCGACATTGATAAAAAAAATGTAAGGCGTGCAGAAAATCGGAAAAGTTCTATTTTAAAGTCCCTCTTTTACGGCACCAATTAAAGCACCAATTAATTTTTTTTTTGTTTTGTTTTTCTCAGCTTCGTGAAAGTATTGGGCGCTGCAGGCATTCCAATCACAGTAAATATGCAAATCAGCGTCTTATAAAATACAGGGTGCACGGCGAACAGCTCATATCTCATTTTTTTCCTGTTACTGGCGCAGACGATTGTTTTTCAATGATGTGGTTTCCCTGCGGCCATTTTGGTGGATCCTGTTTTTTCGAAGGTGCGAGTAGCTAGCTGTTTGAGCGGCTGAATGAAGAGCAGTGTGGCAGGCTAGAAGATGTGCTCAGTTAATGCAAAACGATACCTGAATATTTTACAGGAGAAAGTGATACTGTTCTTATTTTCTTCACATAGGGACATTCATGTAAAAGGGGACACCTCCTCATATCGCATCTCCAGTGCAGCAGTTCCTGACCAGCACGTTCGGGGATGAAACGAATAATCAGCAGTAACCTTAAGAATGAATAGTCTTCTCTCTCACCACCCCAGTTGATTTTTGGCTCTGGTTTTACGTTAAGCCATGAGTGTTCAGCAGCAACCCAATATTTAGCGTATTAAAGGATGTCATTTGCCAGAAATATCCGACGTTCCATACGTAATATACTTCAGTTAACACTGTTTTCACTCGCTTGCAAAGTGTAATTTTTTGTGCTGGCAGACACATAAAGCAATTACTGCTGTGATATGCTTGAAGACATTGGCCTGCGTGCGAATAAATGCTGCTTTTCACAGACATTTATAATATAAATGTCTAAAGCGCTTCCTATGAACGATAATTTGAACTAATTATATATTTTACCAAAAGAAAAAGAAAATGAAATAAAACCGCATTCAAATATACCAACTCATTCATTTCTTACGGCTTTTTAAATTATTTTAGAATTTATGGGAAACCCGGTTTTCCAGAGTTTTTTATATACTTTATCTATTTTAAGGGCTGCTCTACGAACCCTTGAGAATCAGAACTAATTATTTATTTTACCAAAAGAAAAATAAAATAAAATAAAATCGCATTTAAATATACCAACTCCTTCACTTTTTATGACGTTTTAAAGTATTTAAGAATTTGCTGGAAACCCGATATTCCAGAGCTTTTTATAGACTTTATCTATTTTAAGGGCTGATCTACGAACCCTTGAACATCGGGTTTTGCCACGTCAACTGGACAATAAATAATTGTCAGCTGCAGATTCATTCAAACTTCACAGCACGGAACGTTGTTAAGTTTTGAAAATTAAGGATAACATTATGATGATATCAAATTTACGAATCTCGAATATTAATCGATCAGCGCGTTTTAAGCATCCTTTAAAATATCCCCGATAATTTTGATAGATAGATATATTTATCGTTCAGGAAATACTTAAGAACATTAAATTTTTATAAAAGTTTGTTTGCCTCTTGTCTGTGACATGATCACTTTTAGAAACGCGGGCTTATCTTCATTAGGTAATGCATTCCTTCTTGCAGGCAATTACAACGCACACAAAAATAGAAATTAGCATCAACAACATTTAAAATAGCAAAATATATGTATAGAATATGATAAATTATTTAGAAGATGAATATTGCGAAATTTCATACAAATATGTTCTTGTATAGATCCTCCATTTTGCCTCTTCAGCTTCTTTAGATTCCTTTTAATAAGATATATCTGTCTCTCTTTACAATTATCTGAAAATATATACAAATATATAAATTAAAAAAATTTCTTATGGACAGCAAACGACATTCTCAACACACCGCTATGACAAATTATTTTTATGTTAGTGTACTCTTGAAAGTATATATTTATATTATCACAAAATTTTGATTTCTTGTTCTGGTTTCATAAATTTTTTGACGCTTCTTTTACACTCTAATTACTTGCAGCTAATTTTTGACATATATATTTTAATAAGAATCATAGTAAATACCTACGATTACATTTCTATTGTGCACATAATAATAGCAATCAATCTTAATGTCATTTAACCATGCTGATTTTAATTCTATTCTATTAACTTTCGTGATATATTTTATAATTACATATGTTTATTGCCAAGATTAATGAGTTTTAAAGACATTTCAATACAATAAGCCACTAGTAAGAATTATTATTAATTAATTATATTTCTATAATTATATTTACTATATTATATTTATTATTATATTATATTTATAATTTCGCGGCAAGAATTTCTGCGATTTTTTCTTAGCGGGAATTCTGAAATTTTGTGAATATCAAGTACATCTGCGAATTCTAGATTTTGTCTTCCTCTTATTATTATTGCCTTATTATTTTATAATTTTTAAATTATTGATTCGAGGCAAGAATGTACGCGCTTTTTTCGCGAATTTTAGCATTCTTTCGCAGTTTTTATTCCTAAAATTTAGCGCGTAAATTAAATCATAAATAAATTAAATCTTTATACACTTGAAAAATAAAATGAAAACTTCTAGTCATCAAGCTGAAGACAAACAACAAACATCAATGGAAATGAATCGATAATAGAAAATCAAATAAATTCCTAGCATTAAACCTGTACACATGGACAAATCCTAGGCTTAAACAAATGAATTGTTCATTTCGATAAAACTCTTCTTCAAGTCCAAGTATTCTATTGAAATGTACATTAAATGCTTATTTCTGATATACATATATATATATATATATATATATATATATATATATATATATATATATATATATATATATATATATATATATATATATATATATATATATATATATATATTGTTGTGACGTTGTGGCCTACCCGTCAAAAGCACTTTTCCTGTCCACGAGTTTTTGCATAACCAAATCTGATCTAATTTGTATACCGAAGCGCATGTATTTCTACGAAGCTCAAAGTGACGTGGCAAAGTAAGTATATTCGGAGGCTCGAGTAGGAAAAAAAAAGAAGGAAGCGATAATCCACGAGAAGCGACGAAGAATAGGCAAGCAACGAAGGAAAAGAGGACGGCCGGCCGCAATGAAGTATTTGGTAGTTTGAACCTCAATTGGACGCATGTATAATGCCTTACTTGTAAGTTGGAAGGTCTTCAACAGACGTTTGTAATTAGTTTGGACGTAGAATGAATACAGTCCACATTTAGAATCATCATAGTCGATAAACACAATGCCAGTTATTGAGCTCAATTTTATTAATTTCAAGATATTTTTATTGATTTACAAATATTTTTATCAATTTGGTGACATTTTAAAAATTCGCTAAATGTGTTACTAAGTTGAACGATTGGACTGATAGACAGATGCTAACGAAACATCATTTCAGTACTCTTTTCTAACAAAACGTAATTAGTTTCATTGATATAGCGTCATTTGTATAAATTTGGGGACATTTTCGTCAATTTGGCAACGTTTAAGAAAAGTTGCCAAGTGAGCGATACCCAGTCAAATTCATAAATATGAATTTGAAGATCTGAATAATAAATTCCAATCCCGTTTGTGTATAGTAAATAAAAACACTAAAATTATGTTAGATGATATGCCCGTTCTACCCTAAGAAAAAAACTTTCTCATAAAATACTGATCATTTAATAACCATTTTGATTTTTTAATACATTTCACTGATAAAGAACCTGTGAAAATAACCCATGACGATATATTTTTCATTTAAATTCATGTTTTCAAACAATTCATGTTGTCAAAACGTGACTGATTAGCACGATAAACTCCCACCAAACTCAGATAGTTTTAATTCACTTTCACGTTTTAAACCATCGATTTCTAACCTTTCTCGTTTGGAGGAACCAGGGAGTTAGAGATTAGAACTGCTAGGGGAAAGTTTAGTTGTTCATTAATATCTCGACAATTCCTGGTCTTATAAACTCGAAACACGGGATACATATTAGAGAAGCTATTTCAAGGCTTTCCACAAAATTTCATTAAGTTCGGTTCAGCCATTCTTACGTGATGATGAGACAAACAAACTGACAGACAGACGGATTTTCAATTATATATATATATATATATATATATATATATATATATAGTAAGAGATTTAATGACTTGTATATTTAAGTTATATATGACTTATCTCCTATGGAAAGTTTTATGAAGAACACGTGTAAAAATAAAAATTAAATAGACTCAATGTTTAGCTTGAGAATAATTCCTTTATAAATAAACAAGAAAGTTCAATCATGCGTAAAGCACTGATTATAAAACACTTTCCAACTGGAAATGTAATTTTATTTAAGCGTCTCTTAATTATGATACATTCAGCTCTGATATTTCTTTAAAATATCACAGTAATTTATTATATTTGAAAATTTAAAACTTCAAAAAATATAATAAAAGAATACAATGTCAGTAACCATGGAGGTAGAAGTAAGGAGTTAAAACTTCACATTAAGAAAACACCAATATCGTGTAAGACAATAATTTAGGTGGCGCTGGGATAAGCCGCATTGACTGGATTTCTATGGCGAAACACCTAAAATATTTTTTAAACTGTTAGTTTTGTAAAAATAAATAATTAACGCAATGCAAGTTAGAACTGAAGAAATAACGAATATTCCTACTCATTCAAAATTATTTTGTCTTTCAATGTATTTTTATCTCCATAGACTCTGTACTCTATCCTACTACTGTGAAAAAATACTGGTTAATTGTACTCATAATTAGTTAACTCTTAATTTAAAACTAATCAAAAATACAAGTACTAAATACTACGCCTTCTTGTTGTGTTAATTAACAATAGAAGCCACTTTGCTAGCACTAGCGACATCTACATATAATTCTCAAAACATTATGGCATTTTTAAGCATTTCTTTCATAGGAGTTGTATATCCTTCTTTCTAACTCCGTGCTATTTACACTAAATTAACTTTATTCAATTAACGCCATTGTAATATACATCGTCTGACTCTATACTATGTAAAATTAATGAATATTTCATCATTTAAAATAAAAAAATATCGTAATTGCGATGGCTCAGAATTTAGTTAAACAGATAATACGTAAAAAAATCTGTTGTGGGCAGCACATGACTTTCCTTATATAATGCAATGAATTTATTGCTTTTAAAGTAAAAAAAAAATAGATTACTTTTACAGTAAATATTTATATTATTTCCAAGATATTGAATTTTCGTCAATGAGTCGTCATTTTCATTGATTTAGCGTCATTTTTATCCATTTGGCGGGTTTATCGTTAATTTATCAACATTTAAAAAGTCTCCAAGTTGGCGCTATTCCTCCAAATTCGTCGCCAAAATCTTGCCAAGCTTTATGGATGCAGAAGTAAGTTATTCTTAAAGCAGATAAATGACTTTTTGCGTTCAAATACGAAAGTATTACTCAAAGTATCTTTTTTCATGAATTGAACGAGCTAGATTTATGAGAATGATATCACCAAATTTATCGCATGGTATTACATATGAAAAGTGAACATGTTTCTCAATAGGAAATATATATTTTTTATTTTATCTCTCAGCGAAATATATCAATTGCTGTAGTTGCTGAAAAAGAGCCTGCGCAGCTAATAAATATTAAACAGATGGGCATGATAAAACAAGAAAGATCAATCACGCATAAAGCATTGATTATGAAACATATTCCGACTTCAATGCACTTTTATTTAAACATCTCTAAAATGTGATACATCCATCGGTAATATTTTTAAAATTATCACAATATTACATTAATTTATTATATTTGAAAACATCAAACTTCATCGAAAAAAATGAGCTTCATTAAAATGAAGGCATTGAAATATAAATTGCTTGGTTTAAACATCTCTAAAATGCGATACATTCCTCGGTAATATTTTTAAACTTATCATAATACTACAATAACTTATTATATTTGAAAACATCATCGAAAACAAATGAACTTTTTCAAATGACGTCATTGAAATATAAATCGCCTGGCTCTTTAAATAAAAGCAACATTTCATTGATAAACATTTTTGCATTCATTTCATTCATCACAATACTATAATATTTAATTCTATTCAAAAATTTAAAATCATGGAGGTACAAGTAATTTAACTCTTTTCTCAACACTTCATCAAAAAATCGTTTGCGTATATTGCAGACTCCATGGGCTAAATAATTTTGCGTTAAAGAAATAAAGCAATTCTTATACAACGCATTCTACATATTTTGCTGTTTACAGTCTACATAAGTGAAAAATATGCTTCGTTGTAGAAATAAACAAATTTGGATGATCATTTAAACTCAAATATATTGTAATTGCGTTGTTTCAGTATGTAGATGCACAGAATTTAAGTAAAAATAAAGCGGTTTTAGGACGGATACAACACTCAATATGAATTAAAAAGTACTTTAAAAATCACGATTTTGAGACAAGATGGATGCCATATATCATTTGAAGTGGGTCATGTGATCTTTTCATATCATGGTCACGTGGTCGCTTCATATAAGATGTGTTATTATTATTTTAATTTTTAGCCATTTAGCCTTAAACATGAAGATCATAATTGATATTATCCAGTCAAAAATACGATGGCAATGAAATTTATTTTATATACATATCTTCATCATTAAAATCGGAAAAGATTCAATAAAAATCTTCTTCCTCATAAACACATTAAATTTAAATCCGTTGTTAAGCGACATGTTATGATTTGCTTCAAATTAATAGGTGGTCAAAATATCGTCTGAATATTTCTAATGAAGGTTTGGCGACATGTTAAAAAATCGCCAAATTTATCGCCAAGTGGGACTGTAGAACTGACAGTCCCACTTGGCGATAAATTGACGAATCATCATCAAAATATTATCCCCTAAAAAAACAAAATTTCGTTTATTTAGGGCAATTTATCAATTTCAAAATATTTTTATGGATTTATAAATATTTTTATCAATTTTATGACACTTTAAAAATTCGCTAAATGGTTTAATAAGTAGGGCGGTTGGACTGACAGACAAATGCTAACGAAACACCATTTCAGTACTTTCTTTTAACAAAACAAAATAAAATTCATTGATTTACGTCATTTTCATCAATTTGGGGACATTTCAAACAATTTGGCAACTTTTAAGAAATTTGCCAAGTTAGCGATATCCAGCCAAATTCGTAGCTCTAAATTCGCAGATCTGAATAAAATATCGTGATCCAGTTTGTATATACTAAATGAAAACACTAAAATATTATTAGAAGAAATACCCATTCTACTTTTTTTCTGTTTAAACAATTAGATAAATGAATGTATTAGGTAAACAGAATATGAGTTTATTAGCTAAACACAATATATAAGCTTAAAACCTCTTTGGTAAAATACATGAAACTGATGTATGCAGTTCGCAATTAATATAATTAAAAAAAATCAAACCGTTCATTTATAAGATATATTTTAATATCCATTTATTTATTATTCAAATCGAAAAAAAAATAATAATCATTAACAAACACATTTAATTCCATTCCTTTACCGAGAAACATGATATAAGATAGAATCTTCCTCATAAAATGCGAAATTAAATAACCATTTTAATTTCTTTATACTTCTAATCGTTGAGTAAAAGCTTGTGAAATATAAAACATGGAGATAGATTTTTCCATTTAAATTCGTGTTTCAAACAACTCATGCTTTCAGATAGTGACTATTTAATGAAAAAATCCTGCATCAAACTCAAAAATAAAGTTTTAATTCCCTTTGATGTTTTAAACAAACGATTTTTATCCTTTCCGTTTGGATAAACCACGGAGTTGGAGAGTAGAACTCCTAAAAAAAAGTTCCGTTTTTCATTAATCTCGACAACACCTGGTCTTAGAAACTCGAAACTTGGGCAAAATTTATGGGGGGCTATTTTAAGCCCACCCACAAAATTTCATTAAATTCGGTTAAGCCGTTCTTTCGTTATGATGAGACAAACGAAAGCTTGGTTTTTTACTAATATCTCGAGAACCACTGGTCATAGAAATTCCAACCATAAACTAAATCTTAAGTGGGGCTATTTCTAGGCTACCCACAAAATTTCATCAAATTCGGTTCAGCCGTTCTACCGTGATGATGGGACAAACAGACAGACAGACAGACAGACAGATTTTTAATTTTATTTATATAGACTAGCAGTATACCCGTTCTTCGTACGGATTATATAATATAAAGAAATTTATAATTCGCAATCATGTGCAAATTCTGTTAAAATATTAAATTTATTGCTCATAAAGAAAAGTTTAAGAATATCTCTCCTTCCTATGCAAAATTATCTCCATGGGCAGATTTGAAGAATAAAACATCCTGTCCCCTTTTGTAAGCAAATTTACAAAAAAAAAAGGAATTGAATCAATATATGCAACCCCGTACAACTTATATTGTCGCAGATTAGAAAATATGCCAGTGTGTTAGTAGAAGCTTACTCGTATTGCAATATGAGTCTCAAAAATATTTTCCAAAATAAAAGAGATGACGTAATAAATTGAAAGTATCAAAAATACCCGTATTCTTAATACAAGAAGGTCGTAATTGATTCCAATATATGACAATATATATCAAAATATATGCCAATGTACCTGTACTACGTATATTCTCCTAGATTGGAAGATATAGCCATGCATTTGTAGGAGATTACTCGTACAACGTACTATATATGAGTTTCAACAATTTTCGTCATAATAAAACAATTCCATAATAATTTGAAAATATCAATAATCCCTGAATCAACAGTCTCCGAAAATGTCAATAATAATGATATTTAAACCTGAAGACCGTAATTGATATTATCCAGTCAAAAATTCAATGTTAATGAAATTTATTTTATATAAATATTTTTTTATTATTCAAATCGGAAAAGATTTAATAAAAATCGTATGCCGCATAACATATTGGATCTGTTGCTAAGCGACATGATATCATTTGCTTCAAATAAATTGATTGAAATCATATCATCTGAATAATGCAATCTCCATGGAAGGTTTGGCGACATTTTCGTCAATTTAGGGATAACTTAAAAAATCGCCAAATTTATCGCCATGTGGGACTGTAGAACTGATAGTCCATTTTGCGACAAATTGACGAAACATCAGCACAATACTATCCCCTAACAAAACACAATTAATTTCATTTATTAAGCGCGATTTTATCAATTTCATGATATTTTTATGGATTTAGAAATATTTTTATCAATTTGGTGATATTAAAAAAATTCCTTAAATGTGTTACTAAGTAGGATGGATGGACTGACCGACAAATGCTACAGAAACATCATTTTAGTACTTTATTCTAAAAAAACAAATTTAGTTTCATTGAGTTGGGTCATTTTTATCAATTTGGAGACATTTCCACTAATTTGGTAAATTTTAAGAAAAGTTACCAAGTTATTTAGAGATATTCCGCTAAATTCCTAGCTCTGAATTTGCAGATCTGAAGAACAAAATATCCTGATCCCGTTTGCATATACAAAATGAAAAGACTAAAATTGTATTAGAAGATACATACACCCGTTCTACTCTTGTTCTGTTTCAACAATCGGCTAAATGAATTTATTGGGTAAACATAATATATGAGTTTATTAGCTAAACACAATATATGAGCTTGAAACCTCTTTGCTAAAATAAATGAAAGTGAAGTACGCAGTCCGCAATTTATATAATTAAAAGAAAAATCAAACCGTTCATTTATAAAATATATTTTTACATCCATTTATTTATTATACAAATAGAAAAAATAATAATAAATATTAACAACACATTTAATTTCATTCCGTTGCCGAGCAACATGATATAAGATAGAATCTTCCTTATAAAATGCGAAATTAAATAGCCATTTTGATTTCTTTATACTTTTCATCGTTGAGTAAAATCTTGTGAAAGATGAACCATGGAGGTAGATTTTTCCATTTAAATTCATGTTTCAAACAATTCATGTGCTTCCTATAGTGACTAATTAAAGCAAAAATCCTGCACCAAACTCGGAAATAAAGTTTTATTTCATTTTGGCGTTTTAAACAAGCGATTTTCATCCTTTTCGTTTGTATAAACCACGGAGTTGGAGAGTAGATCTCCTAAGAAAAAGTTCCGTTTTTCATTAATATCTCGACAACCCCTGGTCTTAGAAACTTGAAACTTGGACTAAATTTATGGGGGCTATTTCAAGGCTATCCACAAAATTTCAGTAAATTCGGTTCATCCTGTTTTCTCGTGATGATGAGACAAACGAAAATTTTGTTTGTTACTAATATCTCGAGAACCACTGGTCATAGAAACTCAAAACACGGACTAAATTTTAAGTGGGGCTATTTCTAGGCTACCCACAAAATTTCATCAAATTCGGTTCAGCCGTTCTCCCGTGATGATGGACAAACAGACAGACAGACAAACAGACAGACAGACAGATTTTCAATTTTATTTATATAGATTTGCCTGTCTGTTTGTTTGTCTTATCATCACGGGAGAACGGTTGAACCGAATTTGATGATAATTTATGGGTAGACTTGAAATAGTCACACTTAAAATTTCCTCCATGTTTGAGTTTCTAAGACTAAGAGTTGTCGAGATATTAATTAAAAACACACAAATAAACCTTCCATAGAGATAGCATTATGCAAAGATATTTTCTCCGCCAATTTAGTTGATGGAGTTTATTGCGCTTATTAATCACTTTTGAAAATCGGAGGTTTGAAATGTGAATTGAAATGGAAATATTTAAACCTTCCATATAGAGTGTATTCCGCAGATGATTTTTTTCCGACAAATTATTTGAAAAAAATTATATCTCTGAGTTTGGTTGAAGTTTACAGCGTTTATTAGCTACTAAGCTTATTAACTACACTATTTTCACAGGCTCTTACTCAACAATGAAAAGTATTAAGAAATCAAAATGGTTATTTAGTTATCAGTATTTTACGAGAAAGATTATTTCTTATATCATGTTCCTCAGTAACTCAATTAAATCAAATGTGCTTGTTAATTTTTATTATTATTTTTTCGATTTAAATAATAAGTAAATGAATATAAAAATACATTTTCTAAATGAACGGTTTTATTTTTATTTCAATTATATTAATTACGGACTACGTACATCACTTTCACTTATTTTTGCAAAGAATTTTCAAACTTATATATGGTATTTAGCTCACAAACTCAAATATTGTGTTTAGCCAATAAACTCAATTAGCCGATTGTTGAAACAGAAAACTTGTTGAACGGGTATATCTTCTAATACAATTTTTGTGTTTCCACTTAGTATATGAAAACGGGATCAGGATATTTTATTCTTCAGATCTGCAAATTCAGAGCTACGGATTTGGCAGAATATCGCTAACTTGGCAATGTAACTTAAACGTTTGCAAATTGACGGAAATGTCGCCAAGTTCTTAAATTGACGCAAATCAATAAAATTTAATTTGTTTTTTGGAAGAGAGTACTGAAATGATGTTTCCGTAGCATTTGTCTCTCAATCCATGCTTAATGCATCGTAACACTTTTAGCACATTTTTAAAATGTCACCAAATTGATAAAAATGTTTGTAAATCCATAAAAATATCATGAAATTGATAAAATTGCTCTTAATAAATGAAATTAATTGTGTTTCGTTAGGGTATAGTATTGCAATTTTCGTCAATTTTCCACCAAGTGGGACTATTAGTTAGTTCTAAGGTCCCACTAGGGGATAAATTTGACGAATTTTTTAAAGTGTCGCTAAATTAATGAAAATGTCTCCAAATTGATGAAATGATACTAAATTTATCAAAATGACAACGAATGGATGAAAATTCAATATTTTGCATAATTAAGTACGATTTTCCAGGAAATCTATATCGTTTTGTGAGAATTTAAAAATATGCTTTCTAAATTTGTTTAGAAACTGGACCAGGATGCTTTATTCTTCGGATCTGCCTATGAAGATACTTTTGTATATTGAGCCCATAGATTCTTATACAATTTTTGAAGAATTAAATTAGCTATTTTAATAGAATATTTTGAATAACAAAGTCATCTAGAATACTCTAGAAATTTACACATAATTGTGAATATTAAGTTTGTTTATGTTTGTCTCATTATCTCGGCAGAACGGCTGTACTTAATTGGTTGAAATTTTCGATGTAGACCTAAAATAACTCCACTTAAAATTTAGTCTATGTTTCCAGTTTCAAGGACCAGTGGTTGTCTACATATTACTTATTGCTTTGATATTACTTAGGGGAGACTGGGGTAATGGAGATCACATAAGGAAATTTTTACAATACAAGTCTAATTTTAAAGCTATTTTGTTCAAACCACATGAAAGTCAATAAGAATTTTATGCACTTTTTAGTAATACTGTTAAAATATTTTTAACTTTTTTCTTTTATTATTAAGACATTTTTTAACAAAATTGTACCTTTTACCGGCATTACCCCTAGTTTGGTGTAATGGCAGTCAATATTTAGACCCATTAAAAATCATAGTAAAACATAATCATAGTAAATAGTAAAACATCAGTAAAAAGTATGATAATAGTAAAACATCATAGTAAACATAGTAAAACATAAATTATTACGGGTAAAATTACTAAAAACACAGTTTATACTAATTTCGCTCTATTTATTTTACAATACTCTAACATGAGGGTTACTACATTTGGACAAATCAGACTAAATATATATATATATATATATATATATATGCCTAATAAAATACATTGTCTTTATTCATTGCATAAATCTCATTTGTAGCCCTCAGCACTATCCCATCCTGAACATGCTTCATGAGCCCATTTTCCACAAACTGTGCATCAAAACTAAAGATAAAAACAAAGTTCTTCATTATTATCAAATTTTCCAATTTGAGATTCATCTTGACACAACATCTTTCCATTATTGGAATCACCAGAGACAGAGTCGAAATGTTCCGTACACGGCCGTTTCTTAGTATTCCTTTTCGTTTTAGTTTTCGAGTTGGGGTCAACATTTTTAGGATTATTGGGTTTCTTTATCTTAGCTTCTTTTCTGTTTTTGTTTTTTCTTTCTTTCTTCAAGCTTCTTCTTCATTGGTGTCGATGTGGGTTTCTGAGTGCTGTTTCCGTCTTGGTCTGTTGGAAGTCAAATTATCCGGCCAAGTGCTGCAACCAGGTAATGGAAAAAATTCTTCTATTGGAACTACAATGCTGCTGTTCTCTAGGCCTACTGAGTCATTCTGTTATTCAATATTTTTGAAGAAGGTCCAGGCCTAGATGAATTGATGATCTGGTTATTCAGATTTGGTTCACTTGTACTCACCAGTGAGTCATCTGATGCTGCATTGATAGGATCATCAATGGCAACTGGTAAGTCAGCTGGCATTTGAAAAACCATCTCCACCAAGGTCTTTATCTTTAAATATCCCTGGATTGAGAGGATGGATCCTAGTTGTTATAAAACCACTAGTCGCCTTACAAATAGTAGCGACTATTGAGTAAGATTTGTTAAAAATCTCAACTACATCATAGGGAGTTAGTTATTTTTACAAGATTTCTGGATTAAAAAAAAAATATCACATTCTCTGCGATAAGCAGCGTTCAATGGAGAAAAGAACGTTGCATCTAAAAGCTGTATCTTATGAGAAGTGTGCGATGGCAGAGACACCATTGTAATGCTATGCCCTTTACAGAAATTATAAGCCTATAAAATGGAGTGACTATTATGATTGCGGAGAATCAAGCGCATTTTGTTCTCCGTACTTGCTTGTGCAAAATCAGAAAAATGCTTAAGCCAAATTAAGAATAGTTCTTCCGCGATCCATTCTGATTTGGAGCAATTGTAAATAGAACCAGGTGGACCATTTTTTTCAACAAAGGAGACATACGTTATCGTGGAAAAATAAACATTGGGGTTAGATACTGTGCCCCAGAGCTCATGGCACAAACAACTGTAATATTTTCTCCTCTCTTCTAGCTAATTAGTGATCCTACTCGCTTTTGCCCTTTTCACCTACAATTAATTCCGGCTGCTGCACAATTGATATCCCGGTTTCATCTACATTCCAAATGTTTGTAACTTTAAATTTGTGTTATACAATGGCCTGTTCCAAATTTTCAAGAAATATGTTTACTTCTTCTATGTTAAATGCAGCAGCTCTACCAACGCTAGTAGCCTCTGGTTTCCTCATGTTGATGTGATGCCTCTGTAAAAAGCCATACAGCAAATCCAATCCAGCCATTTTACTATCCTCATTAAACCTAAGTTTTATATTGTTACATGTAGCATATTCAGTTCTCACATTCAGTTCTAAGAAGAAGCATTGTTGAAACATTGTTTTATTTTTGAGAATTTCTTTTGTAATTTTAGTCAGTGTTTTGCACCTCAAATCCCGTAAGGCGCTGCTTTCACCAACTTTATTCTCAGTCATAAACTTTAAAATTGCTAGTTTATATGCAGATTTCTGCACAAAATGTGTTGTAATAAGATATATATTTTTATAGTATTTATAACTAAATCTTTGAAATCACTATAATATATAATTAACTAACTTGTCTAATGTGTTTTCTCTTTCAACACCTTCCAGATGCTAAGATCTAAGAAGATGAATCATTACACATTTATACGGCACAGAATTTAATGGAGACAGAATTTGAATTTACTCCCCAGGGGTGCAGAAAAAGGCGATTATGAAAGTATTTAGACCTTCTAGAAGCCTCTCTATTTATGCAAATAACTGAATCTTTGCACACTTCTAGTATAGACAACAATGCAGAACATAACGGAGGCAGTTTTCCGTTTCCTCCCTGAGGCAGTCATCATAAACTGAATCTTTGTACACTTTTTAGTATCGAACACGTTGCAGCACCTAATGCAGGCGGTTTTACGATTCCTGCCGGAGGGGAGTCATCATAATCTAAACCTTTGCACACTTTTTAGCACAACGTTGCAGAAACTACCGGAGGATGTTTTCTGATACCTCCATGGGGGAGTCATCATAAACTGAATCATTGTACACTTTTTAGTATCGACTACGATGCAGAACCTAAAGGAAGCTGTTTTTCGATACCTCCCTGAGTTTGTCACCATAAACTGAATAATTGTACACTTTTTAGTGTCGATTACGATGCAGACCCAGAAAGAGGCGGTTTTCCGATTCCTCCCTGAAGTAGTCATCATAAACTGAATTTTTGCACACGTTTAAGTATGACTACGTTGCAGAACCTAACGTAGGTGATTTTATGATTCCTTCTTGAGGGGGTCACCATAAACTGAATATTTGCAAGCTTTTAGTATCGACAACAAAACAGAACCTAACGGAGTCGGTTTTTCGATTCCTTCCTGAAGGGTGTCATCATAAACTGGATCTTTGGACAGGTAGTCTCGACTATCGGAAACAACTTAAAGAAGACAGATTTCCAATTTACACCCAGAGGTAAGCAAATAAGATTAATCATACATAAAGCATTGATTATGAAATACTTTCAACTCAAATGCAATTTCATTTAAACATCTCTAAATTGCGATACAGTCAGCATTGATATTTTTAAATTATCACAGAACTACAGTAATTTATTTTACTCGGAAACTTATACAACTCATCTTATTACAGTTGATTTGCTTACATTCTGCATTCGCTGCATTTAATTCGTTACAGAAATAATCGTTACAGAAATAATCAAGGTTTAGTGATCATTTCAAATCAAAAATATCGTAATTGCGTAGGCACAGAATTTATATACAAAAATCAATCGGCTTTGAGACGGATGCAACACTCAATAAAAATATAAGCATTTCTTAAAAATGACGATTTCCATTAAGCCATTAAAAAATAGATGCCTTACTTTATTTTGCTATGAGTCGCATGATCTCTTCATGTAATATGAATGTAATTATTATTTCAATTTTTATTTAAAAAATTGCTCAACATATTACGATGAAATTTTTTAAAACATTTTACGTGATAATGTGATAATGTGTTTTTAATGTCCGCTTAAAAAATGTTTGAAAAAATAGATCCTGTAGGGTTCAGTGTATTTCATTTTTCAATCAGGAATTAAATCCAAAATTAATTGGTGTATATTATTCTTTTACATTTCCATATGCCCATAGATTGCTTCAAAAACATACTAAAATTTCATTTTGATAAAGTCATTTTTACGCAGTGCAAATGGACGGCAGACAGAATGGACAAAATCATAAACCTTTTACAACTGTGCTGGAAAAAAAGATGTTTTTGTTAAACAAGAATGTTTTTGTTTTCAAAAGATCTAAAAGATGTTTTTGTTAAAAGATGTTTTTGTTTTCAACAGGCCTTTTCAGATCCACACCCAAAGCCCCCCTATTTACCCTGAAAACTGAATTCTTGCATACTTGTAATTATCAGATTGAACCTCATATAATCGGATTTTCGATTCTTCACCCCGAGGAAGAAAATCTGTTTTTTAATATCATTTCAGACCCTTAAGCTGCCTCCCGGTGGCTTAGTAGACTAAAGTTTTCAACACTTAATATAATCGACATCTGGAATGAACATAAAAGAGCTGGATGCTTTCTTTTCCACCCAAAGTGGACAAAACAGAGGGGGAGGGGAGATAGGTCATAAATTCTTCCAAGATCCCCACGAAGCCTCCACCGGAGCCACAAAAGTCTAAAACTTGATCATGAGCCTGAACTTAAATCTTCCAATTTTTAATTGAGAAAACTATTTGCGACGATAAGCGTTTGCAAAATAAATTGTTTACAAAATAAATTGTTTACAGAATAAATTGTTTTACAAAATAAATTGTTAAAAACATTGCTTTACAAAATGAATTGTTAAAAGCATTGTTTACAAAATAAATTGTTAAAAACATTGCTTTACAAAATGAATTGTTAAAAGCATTATTTACAAAATAAATTGTTAAAAACATTATTACAAAATAAACTGTTTAAAACATTGTTTGTAAAATTAAATTTAAAAATAAATAAACAAAATGAATGAAATAAAATGTTGCAGCTTACTTTTTTAAAAATGTTACCTTCCTTATATTTGCTAGGCTTAAATATCAGTATTCTTATAATCAGAACATAGGGTAGTCACAAGAAATATCATTTAAAAACATCCAAATACTATAAAACATTTTAGAGCTGGAATTGGGTTATATATCATGAAAGTGCTAGTGCAATTATCTGTGAATTATCTGTTTTCGGAAGAAAATGAAACTTCTCTCAAAAGTAGTACATACTGTTATCAGCTGATTGCTATTTCTGAAAATCGGTTGATAATAGTAAATGTGAAAGAATCTGTGCTTTTTGTTTTGTGATGAAATGATTACGTTTTTATCAAAAATATGAGTTTTTAAGATTTTCAGCTTAAATGATGGAAGGCTTTGACATAGAAATTCATATATATATATATATATATATATTGTGTAAAATATATGTATATATATATATATATATATATATATATATTTCACACAAATTGATTTCTTAACGACCCAAAATATTGTCAAAAATTTTGAACCATGATCCCTTGAGAAAAATCGAAAAATTATCTTTAAATCAAACTTTGAACTTAGTCCATATGATCAATAGGCGGAATTTAATGAAATTTTCAATATTTCATACTTTTCGTGTGCTTTAAACCTCTTTGATGTTTATCTCACGATATATTACAATTGATGTTTCACCGACGTTTATTTTAACAGCTCTTTAAAATATCGCACACTACTAAGGAAAAAAAAATAATTTCATAAACACACACGTTGATTAATCATACTCTTTTTATTTCAGTCGTGTGTTTGATTTTTCGGACGGATCTAGTAGTCTTCGGATCCAGCTCGATGTCGAAGGTCGAAACGTACGGGGGAAATAAACCAAACTTGTTCAGGGTTGTAAATATTTTGGAATGGAGTAAGAGGGTTAATTTTGATTCTCATATTTTTCGGTTTTGCAAAGAGCACGTACGATTTAAGAAATGCAATTTTCGGATCTGATACAATTGAAATTGTATCAAGGTGTACTATATAAGCAGCGTGCACTTATTGAGTTACGTATACGTAGTGGAAGCTTCGATTTCGTGTAATTTAGAAAATATTGGGCGTTTACCTGCTTATTTAGGTCCAGCATGTACTCGAGTATGTCTTGTAATTTAAGTGAATTATCGCGGAGCAAGAAGTTACTAAACATACCTAAATATATACATATATATATATATATATATATATATATATATATATATATATATATATATATATATATATATATATATATATATATATATATATATATATATATATATATGTATATATATATATATATATATATATATATATATAACCCTTTTACGAAATACGTTTCTTTTTACATATAATTATAGTATATTCAAGGTATTATAGAGTAAAAAAGAACCAATATAAGTGTAATATATCTTTATTCTCCAAATACAGTATTTATGTAGTCCTTGTGCAACTCTAGATATGTGAAATATAAAATTTCTAATGATTGTTCAATTCTACTTCCATATTTTTTCAAATTTAAATCTTCGTTTAGTGAAAGCGAGCATTTCATATTTCATGAGATATTAAACAAAACGTATATACGCCGACGCTTTTTCTTTCCTTATTTTTACTTTTACAATGATGTGATTTATTCCGTATGATTTAAAGTGAAAATTAATATATAATCAAGTATAAACATCTAAAAACGTCTGGAGATCAAACTTATACAGCAGAATCTAAGGATTTCCGCCCTTGTCTTAAAATAACGTGACTTAAGTTTGAATATTTTTTCTAAAACAGTCACTTAAGAATATTATATAAAATTTTCATGCATTTTAAAGAGCATTTATCTATTCGGATGAAAATGTTCAAAAATTGAATACTAATATTTATACATTTCAATATTGTTTAATTTAGGTAGTATTTATTTTTTACTTTCCCTGCAATACATGCGAATGTATAGGGAAAGTATTGGAATCATGTCGAAAATCGCAACTCGAGTTTTAGCCGGATCTACACGTTTTGAGACTTCTAGAATACGAAAAAACTATTTTTAGCGTGACGTCTGTGTGTGTGTCTGTCTGTGTGTCTTTCTGTTTGTCTCTGTGTCTGTGCAATGTATGTGTTCACTCTAACTCAAAACCAAATGGACCGAATTTCATAAAATTTGGTAGGTAAGTCACTTGGATGTAACCCTGGTGCTGATTAGTTTTGGTTGCGATTCGTAGAAACAGAACCCGCTTTTTTTTGCGAAATGGCCAGTAAAAATTTCATTTTTTTCCGCCCTAGCTAAAATACTAATTTACCAAATTTCACAAACTTTTGTGGATAAGTTACACGTTGGATACTCTGCTGCTGATTATAATTTGGTACTATTCGAAAAAGAAGAATCCGCCTTTTTTTACGAAATGGCCAGCAAAAATTTCATGTATCCACCCTAGCTAAAATATTAATTGACCAAATTTCACAATATTAGGTAGATAAGTTACTTGTGGGACACTCTGGTGCTGATTCGATTTTGGCACGATTCGGAAAATAACAACCTGCCATTTTTACGAAATGGCCCGCAAAAATCGTCAAAATCTATAAAAAAAAAGACTACGTGTGCTGAAATGTATCAATTAAATTCTTGTTTTATAAGCAAGTTTTGACGAGGAAAAGAATATAACACCCTCCATTATACTTTAGGACTAACCGTTTTCAAGATATTTGAGATTTTTTTAATTTTTGTTACGCCGCTATTGGAAAAATGTCCAATTACCAAATGAAAACAAAAATTGAATTAAAAAAGAAAATTTAGTGTTATTTGGTGCAATTAAATTCTATCTAATGAATTATTAAAGAAATAAAGAAAATATGAATTTAAGTCTGCAGGGAAAGTCATATGCTGCTCAGAGCAGATTTTTTAATTTCCATATTTTGTTAAGCGCAAGGTTATCTGTATTGCATAGCTCGATTAATATAATAATTACACTGCCTTTCAAAAGTTAAGCACCGGAAGAAAATTCGACATAACTAAAAAATTTATGCTTTTATTTACTCCAAATTTTACAGAAAGATAGTCAATTGAGTAATATATTCATAAGTATAGCAATGAATTTAAATGAAATATATTTATATGTATTTGTTACTCTTTTGTTTATTTCACAGTTAATACATTCTGAGAATGATTACATATAAACAAAAGATCACATATATTCTATACAAACAAACCTTTACATGTGATGTGACATCCCCTGACTTTCATTGTTTTAATCAGTTGATCCCAATTCCCCAAATTTCATTGTTTTAATCAGTTGATCCAGGCAACAAAATCCCTGCAACAAAACAGGGCTGCATTTTCACAGAACTCGCATATATACGGTATTCTCAAAATCAGAATCGTTTTTCTATTGCTTATACATGGACCGTTTTCACATTGAATATGTCCTCGTAAGTAGGGGATTCTGGAAAAGAAACAAGAGACTTGTTATCGAAATTGTAGACTAATTACATGAGGCTGTAAAGACCAAATTCATATTTAGAGAACCCGGGGCTGTTTTTATAGGTGTTCTTAGAGGTAGAACCATAATCCCATTGCTTATCCGATAGATTCCACTTATGCTGTTGATAGATGATGTTATCTGCCGGTTATAGGCCTTTGGATGCCGTTATCTGCATTTAGAGCACGATCCTATCTTTAAGAATATATCTATTGTTTGTCTATCTATAACCTTGCAGTTCTTCCTCAGCGGTTTTTTTCTGTGTCGTCCCAGGCCAGGGGGGCTTGCCTAATCAGGCTTATAGTTGCTTAAAAACCCTTCCCGGGAAAGAAATCTAAATTTATGTACAAACAATTTTTTGTGCTGGGCATGTGCGGTTACAAAGGTCTACAATAACATTCAACTTTTACATTCAACTTTTACAACAAAGGCCTACATTCAACTTTTACATTGTAAACCAGTGATACACCAGGAAATACTTCAAGAGTCCATGGTCTATGTGTCTCTGGTAGTTTCTAAGCTCCTTAATATTAACATTAAATTCTCAACCCTGCGATCGACCCAGCGATTGAAACACATTTACTTATATTTCGGATAGACCCGGGGTGGGTTACAACCCTATTAAACCATAAAGTCCTGCAACCCTCCATTGGTCCAGAGAGATGGAAATCGCGAGTTAGAGGGCAGATGAATGCATAATGGTCCCTGTCCCCCTCCGACCCACAAGAACAGGGGGAGGGGAGTCCCTAAGTTGAAAGCGATGGAGATAGGCCACAAAGGGCTCTGAGCCGTAAAAAGTAGAAAATATCTCTGGAGCAAAGCTGAAAATCAACGGAAAGGACCGAGTGAAAGGAGCAGGCACTCGTAACACCGTCCCACGACCCACAAAGGTTGTTTGTCTATCTACAACCTTGCAGTTCTTTCTCAGCGGTTGTAAAAAATACACTGTTTTTTGCTGGTCTACAAAAGAGGGCTATGAAACGTTCATGAAACAATGGCAGTCACCTAAATTTCATATGCCTGCTTTCTTTAAGGAAGTATTCAAAGTTTTATGAATTTGGCTGTTGAAAACTTATGTCGATTGATTACAATTTCGAAGAAATAGGAAGCCGTCTACATGATAGGTTTGAATTTGTCAGTTTCCATAGAGAATAGCAAAATTATGGTATATATCAAGTTTATTTCTGCTATTGCAGATCTCATCTACCCCAATCTATCTAATGCACAATAAGCATGAAACTTGTTTTCGGCAAAATAAACTCTGTACTCACACTTCCTTTCAACCCAGAATATTATCTGGACAATTAAGAGTAAAATAAAGAACACATGTTCTTGATATCGGTTTCCCATTGCATTCCCATAACTTTGGGGGAATACAGTTATAAAAGTTTTTGGTCATCTTCTTGTAAATAAACAGCAAGATTATCATCTGCAATTATTAAATGCTATTTCTTAAAACTGGTGCAAATTTTATATTTCTATTCACACGTTAAATGGGAAAATACTCATATATTAAATATAATTTCCGTAGGCAAGAAAATGATTTAATTGTTTAATTCTCCTTATTAGAAACAAATGATTATATTATCGTGTTTGTATCACTTCTGGCTCATTAGTACATTGAATATCAGTACTATGTGACAGAGAGTTATATATACATTGGGAAATAATTTTTAACAATTCGATAAATTATATCGCGTTATATTTATAAAGTTTTCCTTTCCAATTTTAATTCTTGGCAGCAAAAATATATCAAATGGTGATTTTATTATATCTAAGAGGCAAAGTAATGTATTTTTTACCCGTTTAATGTATTTTGTATTCCGTTGGCTTAGATGAGAGGGATCAATGAGACCAACGCCGAGATTCTGGTTCAAGCGAATGAGCTCAAGTTTTTTAGTACCTTGATTACCTACCACCGCCACTCCTAATTATAATTTTCAAAATTTTAGATTTTACCACTGGTCTTCAAGCTGAAAAGATAGAATTACATCATAACAAAGATTCTAGCTATAGTAGAAGCGCTCAATTATTTTGTTGCATCGTCAATCACTTCAGTCAGTGAGTTGAGTACCTATTATATAGATATATAGGGAATTTTTTTTAGATTAAATGATTATTTTTCTCCATAAGTAAATTTTGGAATTTTATTTTGAACTTAGGATATTTTGCTACGCTAATTTCAATGAATATGTTGTTAGTTAAGGTACTCAACGCGTACTCTTTATTTTTCTATCATTAGATTTCGCTATGTAGTAAACGAATGTTTTTCATTGCCTTTGTAAGTATTGCTGCCGCAATTTGATTATTAAGAAAATTCTTTTTTTTTGTTAAATTTGAACCTAAAATTAAAGATAATTTAATATTTTATTGTTAAGAGTTTATCAACTCTCAGAAAATATATGTCATAGTTAAATTAGTCTTTGTTACATTTTGAAATCTCGCGGACTGGTTTCTTCACCGACAAAGTAGAACCAAAAACTAAACAGTACAGTGGATTCCCGTTATTCCGGCATCCAATGGTTGGACGCGTTTGATAGTCTGATATGCATTTCGTCAACTCGGACACTTTAATGAAAGAAATTGGTGATCAGCAGCCTTCGGAAAATGTGAAATTCAATCAGCTAGACAGTGTTTACACAAGTGGTTCAGGGCAAAGGGGTCGGAGGACAAGGCTGTTTCAAGGCTTCCTACGAAAATTTGAAAGACAAAATAGTTTCCACATGATATGAACTAACTAGAGGTTCAGTGTGAGTTTTCAAAGGACGGCTAAGAAACTTTAAATCTCGACACTTGTTTTCCTAAGTTGAATACTTCTGGTGAATTAATGATGTAGAAGTAGGTAAGCAGTGCAAAAAAAAAATATTTAAATCTATTGTATCTGAGCATAACTTGACTGCTTGTCAAATTTAAAATGCAGCTGAAACCGGTATTTTCACGCGTTATCTGTGCAAAGCACGTCTTAACAAGCGGGTAATGGAATTTGTACTAAATGTAATAATTACATATGTATCTATTATTATTTTATTTGAAATTCGTTTCTCACATTTCCACCCCATTTTAGTTTGAGCCAAAACCGAGACGTCCGATGACGCACGATATTTTAGCAAATTTTGTAATTCGACACGATTAAAGTTGCAGGGCGCGGTAGCCCAGTAGTCAGCGCGCGAGAATTGCACTTGGCAGGCCCGGGTTCGATTCCCGCCACTGCCAAAATTGCCGCCGTGTTCAGGCGGAGTACGATCATGTTAAACATGTGGGTCCTTACGTCCTTCCGAGAGGATGGTGGTAGGGGAAGGGAAGTATACGGTTCCTGTGGATGCCTCCCCCACTTGGTTCCGGTCTAAATTGAGTGGTACTTCCCGGCCGTACAAACAGTTACCTTACACCTTTCTGGTAGGTTGGACGCTCTGGGTCTCAAAAACAACGATTAAAGTTGCGAATGTGTCGAATTATCAACAGTTATTTAGATTTTTGTATAGAATTCCAAATTTCTAGGCCCTCCTGTTGTAAATGCCTAACATAAGATGAGAGAGAGGGGAGAGAGACAGAGATAGGGGAAAGGGAAATAGAAGGGGAGGAGGGAGAGAGAGGGAGACGGTGAGAGAGGGGAGACGGTGAGAGATGGGGAGGGGGATATATATATATATATATATATATACTTAGAGAGAGAGAGAATCACATCGGCTTTGAAAAATACTAGTCAGAAATTTGAATTGCCTATGAAAATACTACCAACATATTTCTTTCTTTCTAATATATGTTTTTAACTTATTAGAAGAAACTTCAATATGTAATAGTGCTTAAGTCCGGAAATAATAAGGAATCTGAAACTAAAACATCAATGATTTGCTGTATGCATTGTTGCAAAGAAACATTGTTGTACAGGAAGTTGTAAAGAAACTTGCTGTCCTTGTCGCGAATGGAACCATGGATCTTTACACTGGCTAGGTGACGATCTTAATGGTGCGATATTACAAGCTCTGAAGCGGACTCTGCATTCTCCTTACTCTATTGCCAGATTGACGTACAACTTGCCAATGTGGCGCATCACCTGCTATTTTGTCCTCAGGTTAGCCTCTTGATGATATTTTGATCCTCCAAGTTAGCTTTCTGCGTGGTCAGTAGCCTCCAGATTTTAAATGGGTGCTAAATATCCAAAAGTCCACCGAATCCATTGTAGTCATAATATGGTTACGTTCAGACCCCTGACATCATTAACACCATTTATCGCCTTGCATAAAGAACTTTATTGCCCCAGTGATAGAACAGCGGATCATTCTAACTGGCCAGCCGACGTTTTCCCGTTTGAGCTACTGGAACATAATTGTAAGTTCTTAATGTTGACGTGGTATCTGCAAAGTCTACAAAAATAAATTAATTCCAAACAATTCACGCGCTAAACACTGGAAGTTCTGATGTCCAACCATGCTTTCAATTTCGCAAGACTCCAAAATAGTGATCAAGAGAAAGATGCCAAATTGAAGGTGCAAAAGTTATATCTCAGTGAAAAAATGATCAATGGCACTCTGTTTAAATTGTCACTTTTATTTAATATTTTGAGATTTTTACGACTTTCATGAAACAAACGTCTCATGTATTAAGTATGTAGTTAGACACCTTTCTTCGCTTTAGGTTTCAGCCACGAGAAGCAGCTTAGTGTATTGTGTACTTTCTATCGAATGCGACAAAGGTTTTATTAATTTGTTACTTCTCATCTTTTTCCTCTCTTAAGAATATTTCTGAAACTATTACCAGCAAGAAACAAAACACACGTTTTCTTGATATCCTTAGTGACTTCTCTTTTGATAACTCCACAGGCGAAGGAAATATAAGTTCTGATATTTCCGTAGTAAATATTGAACAAATAATCTGCTCTCCAATCATCACATTTCATTTCGCAGACTTGTTTTGGGGAATATCTTAGAATACCATCTGCTGCATTCTTCAGACTGTTTTATTTTATTGCTCAGGCATATGTTGTACACTTTCTGATATGAAACTGAACGAATTTTTTATAAATTATCTTTGCAACTGATATTTATCACAAAACTATATTTTGATATATATTTATGAGCCAAAAACGTTTCTAAAATAGTACATGTATCTTACATAATAAAACTTGCCTGCTTGTATTGTTTGTTGAAAGTGTATGGTTAATAAATTATTTAAAAAAATAAATTTGTGAAAGAGGTAGTAAATGGTGCTTGCACTTCATTTTAAGGAGGGATTGCTCAGCATTTTAATACTCTTTTGCACACTTATTTCGTACAGTCGTATGAATTTTCGTAAGAACCAGGAGTAACATAATAAGAAACAGAAGTGAAAATCCTTAGTAAATACCCCAACCTCCTTTGAAATTCGAACGTAAATCTACATTAGTTATCATCTACCTTCTACCTATAGTATTTTCTAAGAATAGATGTTACAAAGAAAATGTATTTTTTTATCGGACGTGAGATCTATAGAGCAGGAATTGGCTCTATAGATGTCCAATAATCCTGTCTAACTAGAATTTCCTGCTGAATCCATAACAATCATCTAAACTCTGCCTACAACAAATTCTAGTAAACAATGGATGTTTGATTGGCATTTTTGAGCTGGAAATGGAAAAGAAACGGAAGTTGAAATCCTTAGTCAATCCCTCTACTTCCTAAGGAACTTGATGCTAAATTCCTATTAGTTATTAGCTAAACTCGATTTGTATCCAATTCTGCAAAATAGATGTTTCAATGAAAATGACAATTTTTTTAGCTAGAATTGGAAATTCTTAGTAAACAACACCACACTATAGAATTTAACACTAACACTTTATCAGTCATTATCTAAGCGTTAATAATAGTGAAAAAAAAAACGAAAGCTAAAATTCTTAATGTATCCCTTCACCACCTCCAGATTTTGGAGATAAATCCTTAACAGTCATCGTCTTAGATTTATCCATAG
>OX578148.1:97396668-97424621 GCA_951213105.1 Amaurobius ferox
TGTGACAGTCTTTACGTGTGTACATTAAATAATACCTTAAAATTCATTACATGTCAAATGCTTCTTGAAATATTGGTATCATTGACGACGGTATTTTATGGCTAAATGTGCTACAGGTCATAATAAAATCAAATGTCATATCTCAACAAGATGTATTAATATCTAGTCTATATTTATTTAAAGAAATAAGTAATATTTTTAACATTAAGTGTATGTGGTTTGTATAATGTTCAACGCATGAGTTGGAACAAGACTCACAGTAATTATATTACTCTACTAAATACATTGATATGGGGAAATTCGTGGACAAATTTATGTATACAGATGTACTGTACCAGTCTTTGTTATAAAATATCAGGGAAAATATACTAGTAGGAACATAAAATACAGGAGCAGATCACTGAAGCTAAACACAGCAAACGAAAAAGATCTTAGGCTCTCATCATTAAAATTAGGTGATTATACAGTAAAAAACTTAATATAGAACGTTCTGCATATTTAAGGTTCTATAGTATATTCTAGATACTGGATCAACAATACTCCAAACACTCATGACAAATAGCCTTCATGTACCTGTTTCATTATTTATGGAAGAGTAATACATATAATAGATAATGGTACATTGTATGCTATATGACTTGGGCACTTTACAGTGGGAGTGAGCGTTGTAGAGTGATAAGATCAAGCTTGGAATTTTTTTAATTTTATGAAATCAATATGCAGCACAACAATGAAGAGGTGAATTCTATAAAAAGCTCTGTTTAGAAATAATCTTAAAACATGTTGGATGTGGTATTAAATTTTAGGGAAGCATTTCGATTAAGGGAACAATATACTTGATTAAAATTAGCGAACATCTTATAGCAGAGTATCATAGACAAATATTAATACAGCTTGATGTGCTTGCTCTCTGAAAGAATTATTAGTCAATTTTCTTTCAGAAAAAAATATAACCAGAAGTATAGTTGTAGGTTAATGAAAGCTTACTTACATGGAAAACATATTGCAAGAGACCTTTTGCTATTTAAAGCCCCCGCACATACCATGCGTAAATTCAAATTAATCTGTCTGGGATTTTGCAGAGACTGACGAAGAAAATGCAATAAAAGTCATAAAAACAATTGTGAAATGTCTTCTAAAATGCATAAATGAACATTCAAGTCGAATATATAAAAGGAATTCAAAATGTCATTATATAGCTAACTGACTGCTGCAATTTGTCTTCGTAATTGCGGGAGTAAAAGGGTGGATGAATCAAGTATTTGATGGGCCGCAATTATATTTCCCCGAGTTTTGCAATTGTGCTATATTTAAGTATGGGACATATTTTAAATGCTTTTTGTCCATTATGCGTATTTTTATTGTTTGAATTGTACGCGTTCCAATGCATAATTAAAGATAATGTTGAAACGAAAATGAGTTGAATGACGACAGCGGAAACATAAGATAAATTTAGAGAATCTATGAGTCTTATTGACGGAAGAAAGTTTCCTTATTAAATTATTTATTTCATAAAAAAACTTCCTAATTCCTATCATACATCTGGATTCCCGCCTCTTACTAAAGAGCTGGACTAGGTGCATATGTTTTAAAAGGTACACTGATTGTACTAAATCACTAACTAAAACTGTGATTTAATTAGCTCCAAATCACTTGAAACACAGACATAGATAATCAAATTCACTCTGGTTTACCAATGCATCAGCATTGCATTGATATATCCTTTCAGAAAACAATTATTTTTTTACATGTTTTCCGACTCGCAATCTCATTATACATTCTGTTACGCCACATATTGCATAAAATTCTTTAAAGGCTTTCCACTCATAAATTTATTACAGCTTTGTAAATCAAACTCATCTTTAAACACGGTTTGAAAAATTAAAAATTTATTTCAGAAAACAAGAGCTTGAAATATTTTTATCATTTGTTTCAAACTTTAATTTTGATTGATTTCAAATGGGGATAAACAGATTTGTGGTAAGTGAATTCAATACGTTCTAACATTTTTGCAGTCTCTTAAATCCCAGATAGAAACGCTAACTATCATTATGGTTTAACAGTACCTAAGCAAGCGTTTATATAAAATATAAATAAAACTAACTCTGAATTGCATTAATCACTTTTGTTAGATCTTTACAAATCGTAAACTCAGATTGAAATACCATTAAGAAAAGTAAAAAGTTCTTTCAGAAAATAAGCACTGAAATTCTAGCCCCTTTTTCTTAATTTTTATAATTGGCTAAATTTGAAAGTAGATAAACAAGTTTGTGAAAAGTCAATTCAATGTATTTCAAAATTTTTGTATTGTCGTAAACCACATAGGGGAGATTTGGGTAAGTTAACGAAGCGGATAAGATGACGAAATCGAGGTTTCTTTGAAACCCTGCATTCATCAGCAAGTAAGAGCTCCAGAATATCCCCCCCCCCTCAAAGCGTCCATCGTGAATGTGAGAAAAATCGGTCACATTGTTTTAATGACACGGAACAAAGAAGCTACAGGCACGTTTGGTTATACTTTTTCACATATTTAAAATAAGTTTTAAACCAGCATTAAAATTGATGTTCTGGAAATTGAATTGCTTTATCAATAAGTTCAAATTCTTGGTAAATCATGATAAAATAGCTTCTTTTTGATAAACTTATTGATACTTTTATTTGAAGTCATTTGACGGAGATCGCTATTTGTGGTAAGATGACAACCACATAGTGGAGGCAAGATGGCGAATTCGCCATCTAACCCGAAATTTAGAAAACATTCTTTATTTAAAAATAAGTAGGCTAATAGACAAATTGTGAATACTTTTTGTTCATTTCAGAGATGGTAAAACCGTACAACAGAGAGACTAACCGATGAAATTTGTGTGAAGATGTTATGAAAGAGGCGATGAGGCAAGTTCGAAGTGGAGTTTCCACGAAAGTTACAGCCAAACAATTCGGTATTCCTGAGGCGACTCTAAAACGATTCCTCAAAATATATCAAGAAAATATAAGTAGGCTTAGTATAGCGTTTAAGAAAGGAGCAACTTTGAATAATGTGATCAATGGGTTTAGAGCAACTGGCATTGAGCCGCTCAACTAGCAGATATTTGATGACACATACTTCAAATCATCAAAAACCACAGACAATACAGATCTTGGAGTGATTTTCCCCACATCAAGGCCACCATTCCCCATAGCTGGAACATCTTCCAATCCTGCTCTTGTTAAAGAAATGTAGAAAATATCAAGTTTGCCTCCTCTCCCCCTACAAATTCACAAGTTATTTCCACCACACCAATGTCACCATCTCCCATAGTTGGAACATCATTCACTTCTGCTGCTGCTGAAGAAGCACAGAGAGCATCAGGTTTGCCTCCTCCGCCTCATTCACCTCCATAACAGCGGAAATAAAGAAAAAATTGCCTTCCTTCCATATTACAAGTTCTTCTGTTTAAAAAGTTCTAGACGATGGAAAAACAGAAAAGGAAAAAAAGAGAAACAAAAAAGAAAAAATGCAAAAAGTAAAAAAATATATTAATAAGCAAAGAAAATTAGACATTAAACGCAAATTCCCAATGAGCAAGAAATCTAAAAACACTTTTAAAAAAGCTCTAGATGAAACATCAGCCAACTCATCAAATCACATTGATTATCAAGAAAGTGACGTCAGTCTCTCTAAAGTAGAGAGATAATACGTTATTTGTTCTGACTATGGTAAAGATGAACTGTAGTATCTCTCTGCAGAGAATGGGCACATGCGCAATGGTTTGATATCAATCCAAAAGCAACTAAGATGAAGTGTTATATATGTGATTTTTGTATAGCCTGAAATACCTGAAAAAAATCCCTAAATTAACTTCTATTTTTGTACAATTTAATTTTTCGTCGTCTTACCCCACCATAAAAGTCATCTTACCCGCTAGTGAGGGTAAGATGACGAAACTGCCCCTCATGCAATAAATTTCATTTGTTCATGTTTCTTGTTGCTTAAAAATAATCTAGTAAGTCTTGGTTAAAGCTAACTAATAGTGTATAAATACAAAAAAAAAAACTGCAGCTGTAATTGCAAACGGTATCAACTTAAATGTAAGTATTGCTTAAGTCCATCAAACCCGAACTTCCCCTATATGAAGATACACAGCCATCATGATTTAGCAGTGAATAAGAATTACGTTGATATATTTTTAAGAAGATAATTCCATTTTGCGATTTTGCAATCCGATTATATTCTATATAGCCAGAATTTGTAACATGCTCTTTTAAAGCATTGTATTTAATAATTCTGTTGAATCTTTACAAATCTTGAAGCCAGAATAAAATAAGATTTAAGAAAGTAAATAATTCTTTCAAAAAACAAGTATTAAATCAATCGCAGCATTTTTTTTTTACTTTTGTAGAATTCAAAGGTGAATATAAAGGTGCAGAAAATGATTTCAGTATTTGTTAGTATTTGTCCAATCTCTAACCATATACAGAAAGATACATATTCATCATGGTTTGAAAGCATATAAAACTGGTTTGATATATTATTTCAGAAAGAAATTCAATTTCCTATATCTTTGCGATTTTGGAATCCGCTTATATTTATATTCTCTCAGCGCTTGAAACATACTTTAAAAGCATTATACTCAATACTTATGCTGCATCGTTGCAAATCATAATCTCGACTTGAAATATGATTTTAAAAAGTGACAAGTTCTTTCAGAAAATAAGCACAAATACTTTCGAACCGTTTACTTTGTGTTATAATATTGGCAGTATTTAAAAGTTAATAAATAGATTTGTAGAAAAACAATTAATTATTTTTCAGTATTTTTCTAGCCTTCTAAACCATATGCAGAAATACACACATTTATCATGGATTAATAGAATAATTGGGTTGATATATTCAGAAATGATTTCAATGTTCTATATGTTTCCAATTTTTGCAATCATATTATATATTCTGTTCTGCTGGATCGCTGCAAATTATAAACTCGGCTTGAAATACAATTTAGAAAAGTAAAAAGTTCTTTCAGAAAACAAGCGATAAAACTTTTGAGCCATTTTCTTTGAACTTTAATATTGGCAGAATTCAAAAGTAGATAATCAGATTTGTCGAAAGTAAATTCAATATTTTTCACTATTTCTCTAGTAAGCCATATACAGAAAGACACATATTCATCATGGTTTAATAGTATATAAGAATTGATTTGATATATTGTTTCAGAAAGGAATTCAATTTTTTATATGTTTGCAATTTTGCAATCTTATTATATATTTTGTTAGCGCAGTAAAAATGCTTTAAAAGTATTATACCCAATACTTCCATTGGATCGTTACAAATCATAAACTCGGCTTGAAGTAAGATTTAGAAAAGTAAATATTCTTTCAGAAAACAAGCGCTAAAACTTTTATATATTTTACTTAAAAAATATTGTCAGAATTCAAATGTGGATAAACAGATTTGTGAAAAATGATTTCAATATTTTTACATATTTCTCTAGTCTCGTCAATAATATGCGGAAAGACACACATTCATCATGGTTTAATAGTTTATAAGAATTCGTTTGATCAATCATTTCAGAGAGGAATTAAATTTTTTATATATTCGCGATTTTGCAATCCGATTATATATTCTGTCAGATCTTGAAACATGGGGTAAAAGCATTACACTCAATACTTCTGTTGGAACGTTACAAATCTTATACTCGGCTTGAAATACGATTTAGAAAAATAAAAAGTTCTTCCAGAATACAAGCGCTAAACTTTGCATCCATTTTCTTTGATCTCTAATATTGGCAGATGTCAAAAGTGGATAAACAGATTTGTGGAAAGTGATTTCAATATTTTTCAGTATTTCTCTAGCCTCGTAAACCGTATACAGAAATAAACATATACATCATGGTTCAATAGTATATAAGAATTGGTTTGATATATCATTTCAGAAAGCAATTCAATTTTTAGATGTTTGCAATTTTGCAATCCGATTATATATTCTGTCAGAGCTTCAAACATGGTTTAAAATCATTACATCAATACTTCTGTTGGAACGTTACAAATCTTATACTCGGCTTAAAATACGATTTCAAAAAATAAAAAGTTCTTAGAAAACAAGCTCTAAAACTTTCAAGACATTTTCTTTGAACTCTTATATTGGCAGAATTCAAAATTGGGTAAACAGATTTGTAGAAAGTGAATTCAATATTTTTCTGTATTTCTCTAGTCTATTAAGACGTATATAGAAAGACACACATTCATCATGGTTTAATAGAAAATAAGAGTTCAGTTGATATATAATTTCAGAGCGGAATTCAAATTTATTTCATGTTAGCAATTTTGCAATTCAACATTATACATTCTGACCAAAGCTTGAAGTATGCTTTAAATGCTTTGCACTCAATACTGCTGTTGGATCTGTGCAAATATTACTATGCCTGGAATGCGATTTATAAAAGTAAAACGTTTGTTTAGAAAATAAGAACTAAAACTTCGTACCATTTTCCTTGAACTTTTATACTGGCAGAATTCGAAATTGGATAAACATATTTGGGAAATGTGAATGCAATATTTTCCAGACTCTTCGAGGTTTATGCTGTTTTCAATGGGTAAATATCTTGGAAATATAGATTAAAATAAACTCCCATTTCTTATAGTTTTGTATAATATATAAAAGGGAAAATATTTACACACGCCTCTAAATATATTTTAAACCAAACATTATATATTGGTGAATTTTGGCATAAGTTTTATTTCCTTATAAAGAATAATGCACTGCATTGCAGGGTGAGGAAATAATTTATTGTAAGTCATGACAAATAGACCTAAATAAAAAAAAATTCCTGTGTATGTATGTAACAACAACTCATGGAACTGCTTTCGATAATATTTCACTGGTTTGTTAAGCTTAATACTGAGCTGGTTTGGGGCTTATAATATTTCCCATTTTGTACCATGTTAATATGTATATCGTAAAGAACCTTGCTGGCCCATCCGGGAATCGAACCCTGTGTATCCAAACTGGTAAGCCGATGGTTTACCGTTGAGCTACTAGGACGAAATTACAAGCTCTTATTGTCGAAGTAGACTCTGTAATATATTTGAAAATGTTTTATGTATCTAAGAAAATGAGGAATCAACATAGATGAAACATTTTTTAATAAATAAGACTCAGTCAAAGGAATGTTGTCGACTTCAGTGTAATCATTCTACATCTGCCCGTCGAATTAAATTATTTTTGTCTCATGATAATGACTGCTTAATAACTTCACAGCGGATTACAGGGTTTTATATATATTTTTTCCATCTTTTGTTAGTCTTACCTGGAGCAGGTTTCTGGCTAAACGATTTCACATTTTATACGGAGTTAAATTAGTTAATAATTAATCTAGGCAAAACAGGGTAATTATGCTAGTATTGTATATATTATACAGGAGATGTAGATCCTTTTCAGACAAAAAAAATCTGATTTGGGCAGCGCATGACTTTACCTACACACAGACTCTTAATCCATTGAGTTTGATTGCTCAATGTGAAACATATATTTGCTTGCTATCATATCCAACCAGCAGTTTTGACACATGTTATTTTTCATTAAGTAACTTATTGTATGTTAAAACGTCACCTTCTTCTCAAAATTCCAATCCATGAAACTGGTTTCTCCTACATCTACTCAAAATGTCCCCGTGTTCACGCGGAGTACAAACAATTTAAATGTGTGGGTCTCTAAGTCCGTTCATGGTAGGGAAGGAGTATAATCCCTGTGGATGCCATCCTCCTGGGTTTCCGGTCTAAATTCGGCGGCACTTCCTGGCCGTCCAAACATATACTTTATACCATCGGGTAGGTAGGACAGTCTGTGTCGAGAATAGGTACAGAAGAAGAATCGAAATCCTCAAGTGATTGACTTACTAAATTTAAAGAAATTTCCTGGAAATGTTGTTTACTGCAATGGAAAGTATAGTCAGCTCCTCAAAATTCCAAAAATCATAATATCTCGAGAATGGTTTTTCGCAGAGTAAGGGCGTTATTCTGATTCATTTTGTCGTTAAAATTTACGTATAAAATAAGAATTGAACTAATAAATCTCTGTATATTTTGATTAATACTTCAGACTTCACTGAAAAAAGAAGGAATTATCAGGAAAAATGAAAGATTAGGTGAGCCACCGTGTAAAAATAGAAGGGATTGTTTTGTCGAATCGTACCATAATATAATGAGTACGAGGGTAACCCACGACTAACGAACGTATCTACCAACTTTTGTGAAATGTCGTCGAATAGTTTTGTAGTTCGAGGGGATATATTGCACAAACAGTCAGACACACACGAGACAGACAGAGACAAACAGAAACACACAGAGACAGACATTAATTTCAATAGTCAATGTAATTTATTTATTTAACAAAATGCAGTTGTTATATAATTTCGCGTACAATTTTGACAATATTTGAAACATCTTTGACAGTATTTAAAGAACAGATGTAGTATAATCCCTTTATCATTCTTGACGATTTTAGGTGAGATTTTGGCAACTCCTGGCATGATTTGGAGAACATTCCATGCTGGCAACCATTTTTGCGTCTTTTGTCGCCCTTTTGTCGTTTTTTGTCACTCTTTTCTCACCCTTTTGTCGCCAAGGTAAAAATTGCAACATTTAATGCTAAAAACCCTTTCAGCGTCTTTTGTCATTTTTCGTCACCCTGTTGCCTTCTTTTGATTCACTTTTGTCGCCATTTGTGCTAAAGTTGATCTGTAGCAATTAAAAATAAGCGTACAACCGCTAAAAACAGCATATATTTCGGCCCTGTTGGTTGTCGGAGGTCACACGCAGCAACAACCAACTGTGTGTGCAACTGGTGTTCTGTGGCTCATAGAGCACATGACAATCAGAATTTTTTTTTATTTTTCCCCATTGCGACAAATTGGCCAACGGCCCTGTGCTGCTAACACCGGTTCTTGTTATATGACTGAAGTCAAGCAGCATCGGGCGCGGTTAGTACTTGGGTGGGTGGCCACCTGGGAATACCGCGTGCTGTTGGCACATTTCGATTGCGGTAGTCCGGTGTTTTGAGCACTGGATTTGCACGCTGCCACAACTGCCGCCGTGTTCATGCGGAGTACGATCACGTTAAACATGTGGGTCCGTAAGTCCCTCCGAGAGGTTGGTGGTAGGGAAAGGAGAGTACGGCCCCTGTGGATGCCTCCCCCACTGTGTTCCGGTCTAAATTGAGTGGCACGTTCCGGCCGTCCAAATGGTTACCTTACACCTTTATGGTAGGTTGGACGGTCTAGGTCTCATCAACAACAATAACCTTTGCGACAAAGGTGGATTTTTACTTTACGACAAAAAGGCAATTTACACTTTACGACAAAAGGGTGACAAAAGACGACTAAATGGTCGACAAAAGATGACAAAAATATGGAAATAGATATCAGAATGGAATATTATTTTTTCTTGGCGACAAAGAGCGACAAAATAGAGACAAATGACGCGGAACAGGTTGCCAAAACGGAATATCCTCCATATCATAGCAGGGACTACCAGAATTTCACCTAAAATTGCCAAGAAGAAAAAGGGATTTTACTACATCTGTACCGTATTTTTAATGTTATAATAATTGTGCATCTATACATATGAAAGAAAAAAATCATCAAAATGGATCTGAAAAGCAAAGTAAATTTTCATAACGATTGCCCCCAACCCTCCTTTCCCTTCTCGCGGGAATTCTAGAACTAGCACTTTATCATTTGACAGCATAAATAATTTGACATAGTAATATCATAAAAACAATTGTACCTGCATTATGATATATCCAATTGACATGAAAAATAATTTACTTGAAGTTGGTAAAAAATGAAAAAATAGAATAATTACTTCAACTTGCATAAATTATTTGACAAAAAATGAATTTTAAAAGTATTCGGCAGCAACAAATCAAAACTTAAGGTTTATTTTTTTTTTTTAGTATTTCTGCACAATTAAAAAAGAAATATTATGTAGTTAATGAAAACAAAGTATGTCAAAAAATAAGCTTCGCTATTTAAATTTACACTACTTCTTTTTTAACATACTTAAACTTCCAATAAAGAAGAAAATTACTTGATGAAAAATGTTTAATCTCAAGTATATGCATAATTTTTTATATTTAGTGCAAATGAAAAAATATATATTTGAAATTCACATTACAGGCTAGTACATTAAAAATATATATAACAAAAAATAATATTTTTTGAATTAAAAAAAATGTAAAGAGCTTTTACAATGTTCTAAATGTATTTTTGAAAACAGAAAAAAAAGTCCAGAAGAATATTTTTAGTTCTAAATACACTCTTCTGCAGAAAAAAAGCATCTCTGAAAATAATCCGATCATTTCGAAATTTCGCAAACAAATTCCATTATACCAAGTATGCAAATGATTATATTTTCAAGGCCAATGAGTATTAACTTCGGTTAAAGCGCGCGTTTCTACTGCGCAACTAGCATCCTATAAAACAAGTTAAAAATGTTGACGATTTATTTTTGCTTGTTATCGACGTTGCAGTTCCGTGGAGACACAACCAATAATGCCATTACAACGTGGCCGAAGGTCTTATAAGCAATTAGACGAGTTCGAACGTGGTCGTATATTTGGGATGCGTGAAGCTGATGGGTCATACCGAGAAATATGCCGCCACCTGCACCAAACGGACACTACTGTGCAAATAAGCTGGCAGCAATGTTTGCTGCAAGGAACTCATCGGCGAAATGAAGGATCTAGAAGTTCAAAGTGCACGAATGCGAGGCAAGATCGGATTATTGGGCAGCAAGCCCAAGATGGCTCAACGGCATCACTGTCCTCCATCCAAAGTGCTACAGCCTCTTTCATACAACCCGTGGTACCTTCCACCATCTTGCTTGCATCCAGATAACCATTATGCACGTGTGTGGAAGTGCCAGTGGTCCCAATCAGCCTTTGTTTAACACACACAGGCACACAGCCATTACCCCTGCTGAGATAGTGTGTGGAGCCCATCTCTACGACAGCAGGTCGCCCCTAGTCATCCTGCATACAACTTTAACAGTTCAACGATATGTTGATAAAATCCTTCGGCCGTTTGCATAACCCTTCATGGAACGTTATTTTGGGGTCATATTACAACAAGATAAATCCACGCCACATACGGCTCGCATATCTGTAGACTGTCTCCGTGCTGTTAATACTGCTCCTTGGCCAGCAAGGTCCCCATACCTTTCGCCAATCGACCATGTATGGGACACACTAGGCCGCCAGATTCGAGCACTTCGAAATGTAGCAGATGTGGAGCAACAATTGAGAAGTGCCTGGTAGAATGTATCGCAGGATGGCATTAGGAAACTTTATCAGCCCTTACCTAAACGCATACAAGCATGCATTGCCGCCAAGAGGGATTTCACCAATTACTGATTTGTAAATTCAATGTGCATTTGCTAACCATTGACGGATCCTGCGGTCTTGATTTTGTAATCATTTCATTACCTGTGTATGCTACGCATATTTAATTTCAATGAAAACAGTGTATATATATATAAGCTATTTTATCTACTATGATAACGTTATTATTTTCCCTACATCTATAGTATAATGTATAGGGAAATTATTATGACGCAGTCTCTAAAATGTGCATGAGTTTTCAACTGAAGAGCTTGTTTTAAGCATGCCTAACGTCGAATTGAAGGTTTTTGAAATAATATATGTGTGTGTGTGTGTATGTGTGTGTGTATGCGTCTGAGGATGCGATGTCTCATGAACAAATGGAGGAATTATAACGTACTTTAGGATGATTATTATGATTAATGAATACAGGAACCCTATTGCTTTTAAACGCAATCGAATGTTCATAACGTCCGATTATTCGTTAACCCAGCCGAATTTTCAAATGAATTTTTGAAAAATTCATTAAAAAATAAAAGCTTTCAATAATGATAAATAAATAATCATTTTAGATGAAAATTTTTCATTAGAAAACGATTGATACAATCTTTAAAACACTAGCTCGAACCGTTCTCGATGCATTTCACTATTTAGAATTACTTTTTGAAAAAAGCGTTAAAAAATCAGCACCTTCAATACAATTAAATAAATAATCATTTCATATATGCATTAAAATAATAACGCTGGAACGAACTATTCTCCAGATATTGCACGTTTTTTAAATAAATCTTTAAATAATAATCGCATAAGTTTCAAATTATAGTAATAAGCATCCTATATGTTTACTTTCTGTATGCGATATTATGTAACAAATCAGTTGACATCTTTTCCATTGATCTAATTCATCCTATTCACCACAGAAGTCACGTTTTGTAAAAGTTTCGCCTTTTTGAAGCCAAAGAAAATCGTCAATTCAATCATTTGTTTTACGGAGAATTAAATTAAATGACAATTTTCTTTTCATGAAGATTGTGCACGTGAGCACGGATACGTATTTCTCTTTGGACTAATAAGTAACCAAAAGAGCCGAATTTCAATTTACGTGGTATTTATTCAATACCAAGAAATGTGTGCTGTGACATCTATTACGCAACCATTTGGTATGAAAGAAGGAAAATCGTAGCGTTGTATGGCAGAAATCATGTGCTTTTAAGTTATATATTTTACTCTAAGCTTCATTTATTAGGAGTAATTAAATAACTTAAATTTCCTTTGAGTACAAATAAAAAAATTAGTCGTTAATTGTTTATCACTTGTAAGGATTAATAATTTCTATTCTCGACTTCTTATAATTTAAGCAGTATACTTCTCGGTGAAAGAAGAGTCTAAATTTAAATAGCAGCCGCGCAGATTGCGGACGGAAGGGGGAGCTAGCAACCAGGTTCTAAAAAGGCGTGGTGCGAAGCACGAGGGAGATTGCTGGAACTTGGAGCGTGGCATGCGTGAATGCAGACGATGGTAGAAAAGGTGGACAATTTTGGGGGGCAGGTGGGATTTCCATAAATAAAAGACGTTTTTAAAATATACATAAAACCAAATTATTTTCGATTTAAAAATATACAGATGATTTTACACAAACTAAAAAAACAAACAGCAAGGATGCTTTGTTAAAAGGTGATAGTCCCTGAAGTGATGATAAACCACGAGCTGATGAAAATACCACATGTTCTGTTAAGGTACAAGGTATGTTTCAACTGCCATATAATCATTCAATCCTGTCATCATAATGATAAATTTTTTGGTGTTTTAGAGATAATGCTGATCTCATATCTAATAATTGAGATATGAAAATTAAACTATATATATACAGGGTAAGTCAGAATTGTTTTTACAAAAGCAGAGGGGTGATAGTACCCCACAGACGAGCAATAACTTCCATGGAACATAGGGTCGCATTGCACTCTGAGAGGCAGAAAAGAGGCACATCAAACCTCGTTGAGCATGACGCAGTCAGCGCCTCGGACGTCATTGTTTGGGACGGCGTAGTATCTCCTACGCCAAACACAAACTCAGTTACCGTATGCAAATGTCTAAGGAGCAGATTCGGCATAACTGTTTTCTAGTAGGTTCCGGCGATAGCCAATCAGAGCACACGTTGCCCTTTAAAAACCGGCACAACTTCAACGCTGCACGTTATTCCCGTGATAACATCATCCGACACGTTGCGTGAATGCTATGGCGGAGTCAGGAATTGGCCGACAGGATGCAGTCGGCCAATCCTACGAGGAATTGGCAGACATGCACCTCACATACGGTGAAGCCAAAGGGAATGGAGGCGCAGCACGAAGATTGTACGAGCAGCGGTTTCCAACGCGTCGTATTCCCAGTCATCCTACATTTAATCCACATTTTCACAACACCCGGAATCTTCGAGAGGGTGCGTCCGTCATTCCTTCGCCGGTGTAAACGGTGCAATGACACGCGTGGTCGCCACTTTGAGCACTTGATGTAAGTTTGTCGCTGCACAATATATCTGTTTGTGTAAAGTTTGGTATCGTTCATTCGCTTTCCCAACACTGGTGTACCTGCAGGTTTGTATTCTAATTTTACTCTTTTCTGCTTCTCTGAGTGCAATGCGACCCTATGTTCCATAGTAATTTTTGCTCGTCTGGTGGAGTACTATCCCCCCTCTGCCTTTGTAAAAACAATTCCGACTCACCCTGTAGATAAAATAAACTCCTCGATACCATTTGGCATGACGATAAGTATACATAAATATTTTTGTAACTGATATACTTTAGTTAATACTGTAAACAACACATATAAATAAAATAAACTAAAATGTGTATTCACTGTGTATATAAACATTTCCATTTCAGTTATGTATGTATCCCACCTCAGAAATAACTGGAGCGTTTGTGTACGGAATTCTCCGAATAATCTCCAACGCAAAGTTAATTTAAGGAAGTCCATTGTATTAGGTAGATTACTATCGGGCACTAAATATGTAGCAATCAGCATTTTTGCATTGCCGCAAAAACCTTTAAACGCTTCTTCTTGCGCGGGCGCAAAAATCACAAAACAGCAAAATTGTGTCCAAGTTTAGAGTGAGTAGTAGGAGTAGGTCCATTGTAAATTAAAAAAATCTGATGTGGGCAACACCTGACTTATATAATGTAATGAATTTACTACTTGTACAGTAAAAACAGTAGTTCTTATAGTAGACACTAATATTCTTTCTAAGGTATTGAATTTTCGACAATTCGTCGTCATTTTCATTGATTTAGCGTCAATTTTATCCATTTGACGAGATTTTGGTTAATTTGGCAACATTTCAAAAAGTCGCCAAGTTGGCGACATTCCGCCAAATTCGTCGCCAAGCTTTATGCACTAAGAAATAAGTTATGCTTACAGCAGACAAATGACTATAGGCGTTCAAATACAAAAGTATTACTCAAAGTACCTTTTTTCATGAATGGAACGAGCTAGATCCACGAGAATGATGTCACCCAATTTATCGCAAGGTATTACACACGAAAAGTGAACATGTTTCTCAATAGAAAATATGTATTTTTTTATTTTATATGACTTTTTGATAATTTTTTTCAAAAATGTACAATATCTCGAGAACGGTTCACGTTAGCATTCTAAATTTTATGTCAATCGTTTTCGAATGAAACATTACATAAGAAATGTCTATTTGCGTAACTTTATTAGTGATTTTGATTTTTTGAAGATTTTTTCAAAATTTCATTCGAAAATTTAGGGGGTTTCTGAACAGTCGATTTCGTATAAAAACAATTGTTTACGGATTCAAGTGTTTACGGATTGCGATATTTGTACCAAATTTGGTTCGAATCGGTCCATTCGTTCGTCAGTTATTGTCTCCACAGTCTCACTGACACACACACACACACATACATACACACGCACACACAGACATCACTTCAAAAATGTTTGATTCAAAATCAGGGATGCTTGAAACGTGCTCTCCAGTCGAAAACTCGAATTTGAATTTTCGACCCCGTCACAATACTTTCCTTTTACATTATGTATATAAGGAAAGTAAAAATACAACGTGGAAATTGTATGGAAATATAACCGGGAGTAGCTTAACAAAAACTTGAGAAAATATATGATTTTGAAAACCCTCCTCCCTTTCATGACAATATGAATTTTAAAGTCAACAGATTCCGAAGGATAAAAACATCCTAAAAGGACAAACTTTTTTTTCATGCAAGTGCACCATCTACAATGGAATAGTACACGTGATTGATGATTGGATAAAATTTACTTATTCTACAGAATTCTGTTTCATGCTTTCAAAACCAGTTGACTCTTATATTTATTGTATCCTGTATTTACACAAATATTTTATAATTATTTAGATTTTTCAACAGCGCTTATTTTAAGCGCATATAAAAATAACAAATGAATTTGCTTAATTAATATAATTTCTAGTGAAAACACTGGATTTATTTTGTTTTTTTAATTCTCAGTTTCTTAAACCATTGATCTATCCAAATACAAAATGTCATGTTTGCTGATATAGAACAAAGCTTTTACTCTTAATCTCTCCCTCAAATACTATTTTTTCATTACAACTCATCATTGTCACTATTTTACAATGCCAGTATTTTACAATATTTGAATTTTTTTCACTTATAAATTATTGTCACCAAGTGCCCTAAAGTAAAACAGGATGTGAGTTGTTTAGCACTTGCGCTGCACTATTTTTCAAACATATCTTTGTTCAAATACTTTAGAGAAGTAACTTATCATAATTCTTAATATCTGAACTCCCTACTACTGGCTGCAAAAAATCCCCTCACATTTTATGTCTGTAGCCGTTTAAAATGATAGTCATGTACAGATTGCATGCTTGAAAATATGGGTTGGCAACTAAGCTAAATTTTACGAAACTTGAAGTATATGTTTCCCCCTTTTAAATCATGCAGTAGCCTGTAATCATGCTATTATTTTAGGATTATTTTGCTTACAAAAGACCATTACGCAGAATTTTAAGAATGCAAAAACAGTGGACATGCTGCTTCCATAAAATTGAGAATAAGCGATATTTTCCTCAAGTTAGTTTCCTGGAATTCTAATTTACATAATAGTAAATCTGAAGCATGCATACATAAATACCATAGACCATTTTAAGAATTCTAGTAAATTGGATAATACGTAAAGAACATTAATATTCACACAATCATTATTGAAATGTCAAACATTCACAACAATGCAACGTAAATATGAATAAATGATCATATGTACGTTTCTGAAATCATTTGAATTTTCTTCTTTGCTGCAACAAGTCTGAATCTGGACACCAAAATAAACGCAAGACTATATCAGCCAAACTGATAGTGGCTGAACAGCATATTGTAATACAGTAGCGCCACCTAGTGTGAAGAAAGGATGAATAAAATTAGAAAAATAAAAATAGGACATATGAATATGACAGGGAAAAATAATAAAATGCAGAGAATATATACTTAAAGAAACAAATATTTAAGCGTGGTTTTGCCATACCTCGGTCATAGACAAATCATTAAATAAATTACGTACAACTCAAACTAAAGTAATAAACTAAAATAAATTTGTTCAAAACTATATACAACACAAAACTCATAATTTCGGTCGATTTCAAAGAAAAGAAACAATCTTCTTTGTCAGGCTAATCCCCACAAGTGATAGTTGCGCTTCTTGTGTGTTGTTGTTGTTGAGATCCAGACCGTCCGACCTACCAGAAAGGTGAAAGGTAACTGTTTGGACGGCCGGGAAGTCGCTTCTTGTGTATGAAAAACTGAAGAGCACTTTTGACTATTTCAGACAGAAGAAAATGCAAACCGGTGACTAATCATATAACAATGATTAACGGTTTAAGGTTTATTAATTAGTTGGAGTTAGGCACAATTTTGGTGTTTTTTAAGCGTTACATTAAGTCATTCAATGCCAACCGAATTATCATACAATGGACAAACTACACATGTCTTAAAGTACCAAAATTATATTAAAATTATTTTTAAAATGTGTAAAGAACCAAGAAACTAATGAACTTTTATCGCTAAAACATTGTTAGATGACAAGTCGCCGATTTGATTTTCTTCTGCTTCCATTATTCAACAGTGCTCGTCAGATTTTGGTTTGGATTTTTGGAGATTTTATATTAAAAATATCCAGTAATCCATTTAGTGAATTATGAAAGAGTCCGTATTTCTTTGAGATATGGCAAAACTCCGTTTAATTTTTTTGTCCCTTTGATTTTATACTCAGTGCAATAAATTTGTCTTGTTTATTTTTCATGTTTGTTTTTCATATTTCCTTGTTTCTTCTATTTTTCTAGATTTATTTCCTGTTCGTCATGCTAGGTGGAGTTAATACACTAAGTAACAGTGAAAATGAGACACTAAGATGGAGTGGGCTAATAAATATGCAAATTGCAGGATAGACGACGTTCACCGGGTTACGTAATTGATGCGAAATGCGCAGCTCTTCCACGCACATTGAGTTAGATATAAGGGAAGGAAACTGCAGAATCTCTAATGGTCTGTCTGCCATGGAAATCATTTTGTCTCAGAAGACAAGGCTGCCGCCAACTGAGGCAGTCCCAGTAGGCAGACGATTTCACGAGGGGTATGGGATTGGACGAGGGGTATGGGATTGGAAGAGAGGTTGGTTCATACGTCAAATCTAAGCGGATAGCCACCTCGTGCGTCCACGGTGCAGTGGTCGTGGTGAAGATGGTTAGAACACGGGAATATGGCACGTTTGGCCAGAGTACTGCCAGAGCAATAGGTACGGCCAGAGTAACATTCGCACGCGTGGACCGACGTATTTGCCCGCAAGCGTTAGCGACCTCGTTGGCCATTACCATCGCCCGTCTGCAGCATGTACAGGACACCCTTGATGATCCAATATCGACCAGGACCATTATCCGCCGATTGTTTGCCGACGATCAATGGTATCAAGATAGAGCCACGTGGACGACGGAATGCACAGGGTCGTGTTCTCAGATGAGTCACGCTTCTGTTTTACAAATGATAGTCGTCGTGTACGAGTCTGGCGCCGAAGTGGTGACAGGTCCAATTCGGCCGCATCTATGGAACGCCACATCACGCGATAACTCGGCAAAAATCGTGGTTTAGGGCGGCATCGCCTCCGATAGCAGGTCACTTCTGGTCCGTATTGAGGGCACTATGACGACCCAACGATACGCGAATGACGTGCTGCGGCCGATGACATTACCCTTCTTTCAGGAGGTGTCCAATACCATTTGCCAGCAGGATAACGCCCGCCCACACATGGCACGCATCAGCCAACATGCCCTGCAAGGTACCCAGGTGCTTCTCTGATCATCACTCTCCCCTGATCGTCCAGCTATTGAACATGTCTGGGACGTGATTTGACGTCGCTTACGTGTGCTATCATCGCCACGATTAGAAGACGAACACTGGAAAATGGTTGACATTGAATGGACAGTCATCCCTCAGGACACTATCCGCACACTCATTGACTATGTATCTAGACGTGTTGCTGCCTGTAACGCCGTCCGCTGTGGTTCAACAACCTACTGATAAGACTGTGTTATCACTCATTGTATAGGTACATCATGTTGCAATAAATATCACTTATTGTTCGTTGCTGGCTCTCTCTGTTTGCTGATTTTCATCACTTTCTGCCCAGTCCTTCCTGTGTCTAATTTTCACTCTCGCGTAGTGTATATTTGGATATGACTTTTAGACCTTTTCAGCCTGGCCGACATATTCTTGCGTTTATTTGTGCGTTCAGTTCCAGACTTATTACACTGAATAAAAAAATCCAAATCATTTGCAAAACGCATGTGTGATTATTTATTTTTATTTGCATTTTGGATATATATTTATTATTCTTGCTTTAAATAATCGAATATTTTCCATTTTACTGTCAATGTCATCCCCGATACTATGCTTTTAATAAATATAAATTCTATATCCCTATCAGGGTATATTACCATGGTAAAAATTCGAACTTTTAGAATATTCTACATCCTCGAAGAAAGTTCTTGTTAAACACGATCGGGATACACCCACACACTGTCTTTGACAATCTTTTATGCTCATTCGTATATGCATTATCTGAGACGAACGAAAATGAAAGCCTTTGTGTTATTCGATACATTTTTATTCTGTATCATGTTGGATATTTTTATCACATCCGATAATTTTTATCATGTTTCTATCGTTTTATTTTTAACGATTATCTTACGTGAAGAATGAGATGTATTGGACATGATTTTTCCATTATACTATTTCGTGAATTCGCTGTTGATTTTATTCAAGACTCTTTGTGGTATCAAAAATGATTGAATTAAATTCATTAATAATCTTATATAAAATGCAAATTTTCAAATAGACTATTAAATGGCTAATATTACTTGTGGTTTGAAATGGATTTAAATCACATTTTACTTTCCCTATAATGCACGGAAATAAGAGAAAGTGTTGGTATCTTATCGAAAATCGCAACTCGGGTGTTTGACTGATCTACATGATTTAGAAACTTTACAAAACGAAAAACTATTTTTAACGTGACGTCTGTGCGTGTGTTGTTGAGACCCAGACCTTCAGACCTACCAGAAAGGTGTCTGTGCGTGTGTTGTTGTTCAGACCCAGACCTTCAGACCTACCAGAAAGGTGTCTGTGCGTGTGTGTATCTATCTCTCTTGTGCAATGCATGTATTCACACTAACTAAAGAACTAAGCTAACAAATTCCAGAAAGTTTTTTATGTGGATGACCCTGGAGCGGATTAGATATTGGTACCATTCAGAATAAAAGAACCTGCATTTTCTTGCAAATTGGCCTTCAAAAATCTCCAAAATCTAAATAAAAAACTACGTATGGTTAAATGTATCAATTAAATATTTATTTTACGCGTAATTTTTGACAATGAAAAGAATGATACCAATCTCATGTCTTTAGAACTAACCACTCTCGAGATATATTAGTTTTTACGTATTTTTGCTAAACAGTCTTTGAAAATATGTTCATTTAGCAAATGGAAATGAAATTGAATTACAAGTACAAATTTAGTGTAATTTGAAATAATTTTTGTTTACTATTTTGTTCAATTAAATTGAATTTAATGAATTATAACAGAAATAAAGAAAAAAAAATGTCTGTAGTTATAGCCATGTGCTACTCATATCAGATTTTTGTATGCAATAAGGTTGAATATACACCCCTAAAGTGCAGTATGCTGGAAAATGAAAGCATGTCTCTATTTGTCTGTATGCTTGTCTGCCATGGCTGCTAATAATTCGTGAACGGTCAAACGGTTTTAAGCAGTTTTCCATTGATTTCTCAAGCTTAATCAGAAACAGGTTTATGATTAAAATTGTTTAAAATTTATTTTTTCCTCGAAATTAAAAATTTTAAACATGATGTGCCGATTATTAATTTTGTTTATTAAATTATACATGTAATCTGTTCTAAAACTTACTGCTGTGTACATTACGTTGGTGGCCGCAAAACCCACCCATTTTTGTGCTTAACGGGATACTAAGTTAACAAACTAAAAAATAAGGTTAATAGTAAAGGAACAAACATTTATTTATCACATACTTAATTTACACTCTTTAGTTTACAAATTAAAATAGTATCACAATAGTGGAATACATCTCAAGGGTAGTTCGGGGGGTGTAATGCCAGATGAATTGATATTTGGTTGGAGCACGTGGTGGGATGCATTAATTAGCTTTTCCTTAAAAACACAAAATTAGACAAAAAGGTTATCCTCATATAGTTAATTTTACGGTACCTGATCTTCTTTCATATAACTTGGGTAACACCGATGCTTTGTCACACTTTACACTTGCAAATCCAGATGATCATGATCTCTCCTTCGAATTCCTATATCAGAGACGCACACACAACTCTTAACACTGCTACTGCCGCTTACTCTTCACTAGTCCAACTCCAACAGCCTGCCTTGACTAAATCTGACTCTTCGAGCAACTCTCACGTATATCCCTTTTTCGGTCGGTGGTCTCGTGCTGGAATGTAGAGCTGATGGCTAATCCGTAGACATGGGGTCGCCGTCTCTGTGTCCGCCAAACGGCTTAGCGTGGTATGTAAACATGGGGCGTGGTATGTAAGATATGGGGCCACGTGTATACTATCGCCCATCTGCTTAGCGTGGGAATAATCCGCCCGCATTCCTGGGGTTCCATCATTTTAATCCTTCCAAATATTTAATACTTTACATTTCTGGCATTACATTCTCACCCCCCAGCGAAAAAAAAAGACCAAAAGTTACTCTCCCACTGTTTCACCCCAGTGGTAAGAAATTGAGTTCACAATGGTTCATCGCAAACACATAAGTTCATCCATCATGAGAAAGGCTGAGTTCCACTTTTTAGCCTCGTACAACTCATAGCTTTGCTAGTTCTTTGTAGTTTCTTGATAGTTCCCTGTCAAGTTAGTCCATTATTCATAATTGACATAATGTACCATAAATTACATGAGGATTACCAACATTCAAATTATTATTAAATTGTAAATGTTGATATATATTATTTGCAATGCATAATTTTCATTTCTCCTTTTACAGAATTATTTACATACGACATATCATTACATAACATCATTCATTACTTTATTATTATTATACATTTTCTTGTTATCATTTCATTTTATAACATATTGTAGTAGTGCAACTATCAACTTCCGATTCTTGGTTAAGGTTGAATTCCATACCACCATATTACTTATAAATTACTTTGTTATTTCACTTTTTTTTTTTTTTTTTTTTTTTTTTTAGAACTTGCCATATATGTAATGTCAGAAATACATAACATACTTTTTGAAATATACTTATATCCACAATTTAAAACATAAGAACATATACATATACACTCAATTATCACTTTCTATTTATGACATTAATTACAAACTTTTTAATATATTTTTCATATTCTTTGTTTTATGAAATTACTATTTACAACAATTCGAGGGCGAAAATTATACAGAAAAATAATATCTACCATTCGCCACTACCATAACTTTTAGTATGAAGTCAAAAAACAATGGAACCGCTGTTATCAAAGCCAGGCAATCGAAGTCCTGTAAATATCTCCCATTATCAGATTCTGAGAATATAAATTTCAATACTGCTGTAACCACCCAAGATATAGTGTCATTGTCACGAAGTGTAGATAGCTTACTTGATTACTTTACCCCTGCATATCGAAACCGGATATAATTTGTAAGAACTCAAATCGCACCATCTAAGTAGTGAATATTTGAAGGTTTTGATTTCGTCAATATAATTAAAAACATTGATACTCGGAATTTTCAAAATATTCCAACGCTTTCAAAAGAGTGCATTTTAACTTTAGAATTCAGGCGTTTTCAGTCCATATAATATGAATCCATTTTTTTTTTAATTTCAATGATAAACTTCTCATCTAAAATTTTACCCATTATAAATTGCAAGTTTTTACCTATGTAAAATACGCACATAGTGTTCTTAAAAAGAAACATTGTTAACCTTAATGCTTTCATGGCTTTTGATTTATATTATTTTATTACCTTCCCTGCAATACATGGTAACGTATATGACAAGAATTGGAATCATGTCGAAAATCGCAACTGCACGATTTGGAACCTCTAGATCTGCACGATTTGGAACCTCTAGAACACGAAAACATTATTTTTAGCATGACGTCTGTGTGTGTGTGTCTGTCTGTGCAATGTATGTATTCACTCTAACTTTAAAACTAACGGACCGAATTTCATAAAATTTGGTACATGTGTACGATCCTGGTGCATATTAGTTCTTGGTATGATTTGGGATAAAAGAACCCGCCTTTTTTGCGAAATAGCCCGCAAAATTTGCCTATATCCACTCTATCTGAAAAATAATGGATCCCATTTTATAAAACTTCGTAAATAAATCACTTGTGAGTTACCCTGGTGCTGATTAGATTTTAGTACGATTCGGACAAAAAAACCCTGCCCTGCCCTATTTACGAAATCACTTTGGAAAAATCGTCAAAATCTAAAATAAAAAACTGCGCATGACCAAATATATCTATTAAATGCTTGTTTCGTACGTAATTTTTGACGAGTAACAAAATAAGACCAGCCCATTACTCTAGAAATGACCGTTCTCGAGATACTTGAGGGTGTTTTTGTATTTTTACTAAGTCACCTTTTGAAAAAATATCCAAATAATAAATAAAAATGAATTAAAAGAGCAAATTCAGTGTTATTTTATGCAATTAAACAAAAATTAGTGGTTTATTAAAGAGAAAATCTGATGTGGGCAACACATGACTTTCCTTATATAATTGAATGAATTTACTACTTTTACAGTTAAAAAAAATGTTATTCTTATAGTATGTAGATACTTATATTCTTTCCAAGATATTGAATTTTCTTGAATTAGTCGTCATTTTCATTGATTTAGCGTCATTTTTATCAATTTGGCGAGATTTTTTGTTAATTTGGCAATTAAACAATTAAAAATGTCGGCAAGTCGGCAACATTCCGCCAAATTCGTCACCAAAATCTCGCCAAGTGTTATGGATGGAGAAATAAGTTATTCTTACAAGAGATAAATGACTATTGGCGTTCAAATACAAAAGTATTACTTAAAGTATATTTTTTCATGAGTGGAACGAGCTAGATCCACGAGAAGGATGTTACCAAATTTATCGCATGGTATTACATATGAAACGTGAACACGTTTCTCAATAGGAAATATTTTCTTTTTATTTTATATAACTTTTTGATAATTATTTTGAAAAATGTGTAATATCTCGAGAACGGTTCATGTTAGCGTTCTAAAATTTATGTCAATCGTTTTCTAATGAAAAATTACATAAAAAATGTCTATTTGCGTAACTTTATTAGTGGCTTTGATTTTTGGATTTTTTTTCAAATTTTGACTCGAAAATTTAGGGGGATTCTGAACATTCGATTGCGTATAAAAACTATAGGCTTCCCGTGTTTACAGATCGCGATTTTTGTACCAAATTTCGTTTGAATCATTCCATTCGTTCGTCAGTTTTCGTATCCACAGGCTCACTGACACACATACACACACACACATCACTTCAAAAATGTTTGATTCCTGATCAGGGGTGCTTGAAACGTGCTCTCCCGTCGAAAACTCGAATTTGAATTTTCGACCCCGTCACAATACTTCCCTTATACATTACGTATATAAGGAAAGTAATATAGAAAAAAATGAATTTGAGTCTGCGGGGAAAGTGATGTGGTGCCCACGTCAGATTTTTTTAATGGTATTTGTCAAAGGCTTATGGTGCGGTCCCTTAGATAGAAACACAAATTAATAGAATATATGTTATAGAAAAGTATAGTAAAACAGCGTTTTAATATTAGAACACAACTTAAGGAATAGCATTAGAAAGCATAATGGGCTTAATATGAAATCAGAACTTGAAACTGTGGAACCAGGAACTGAGTTCACACCAGATTTAGGTGAGACAGTTTTATCTTCAATATTTATGAGGGTCTGTAGTATCGAACAATGCATCAGATGGAAGGACGCCAGTGTTATTGCACCTTTACCCGATACGTCAGCTAGGCCATAAAACCTAAGATGATAAGGTGAAGCCACAAGAGTGGTTAAAGATGTTTACCAATGGCAAGATGTCTGGGCGCATTGCTTTAATGTCGGCCAATCAGAGCCAAAGAGGCGTGTCAGACCTCAAGCAGAAAGAGGCGGCAACGAAAAGATGATATTATACAACTTCAACGAGAAAGGCAGTTATGTAACAAGTGATGAAGTAGTTAGTAAAAGTCAGAAGTAAGAGTGAGATATTCTACAATAGTACGGAGACAATACAGACATGATGACTTCTAAGGAGTTCAGAGGCAAATGTGAAAAGACAATTTCCTGATTACAGGTTCCAGAAGTGTTCGAGAATACAATGAGCAGATTCAGTACGAATAAGGAGCCCAATACTTAGAGATAAGGCCAGTACGATATACGCAGATGCAAAAATTGTGGTCAATAACCGAGCAGAAAATGAAGGTATGTGCCCATTAATAATTGTAGGAGGTCGGTGATGCCTTTAGGAATTATTGAGAAACTGGTCTTACACTTGTTCTCTTCGACGCAATTAATATGAATAATTGTGTAATGATTTTAATAAGTATTCTATGTTGTTAATAAATTATTTTATTTGTAAAATTAATAATGGTGCAATTAATGGAGTAGTATAATGTTATAAATATTCTTTTACAGAACTTGCACTGAAGATAAAATAATGGTGGATTTTAATATCGGCAAACAACGCAATGCGTTTAATGTTTAAATGTTATAACGATCAATGAGTTACGATATTACGGTCATGTTTAGATAATTCAATTTAATATTTTGCTTTACATAATTCCCAAAAAAATGGATTAATGCGGTATTTCATGTATCAATGCAATGGTTTAAATAATTTAATAATTTAAATAAATGTCGAGGTTAAAGTTGAAAATGCATTTTGTATTTAATAATTCTTTTTTGTGTTTACCACATTTGGTCAATTCACGGGTAGGGGTCAAATAAATACATAACTTTAATTGGCATTTTTTAATACATTTTATTTTAAGAAAAAATTTGAGCAACGAATATAAGCACAAATAACACAATAATGCAGCATACGGCTGTTTCTAGCCCACGCTGGATGCCCTACATACCGAATTATATACCGAAGAACTGGATAAAGAGCTCACCAATCAGAGAGAACCAATCAGAAAGCAGATTGAAGAACAATTCAGCCAATACGAAACAAGAAATAACACACATGATTGGCGTGTGCCAACACACAACAGGAAGATCTCGGTAAGATAAGTTAAGTCAGAACAAGAATAAATAAGATTCGAAAAATAGGTTAAAACGATACGTAAGAGCCCAAAGGTTAAGAAATATAACGAAAACCGTGAATAAATTTACAGGTCACTGCCCCAGACCATGGGCAAAAATGGAGTACTGGAGAAGTCATTAACTAAATTACAGTCGACAATATCAGTGTCCAAATATTTAATAGTCTAGATTATGGTAGGCTGCAGGAGCGTTTGGATAGGCAAAAAAGGTATATGTTCAATATTATACAGTTTCCATTCATTATATAGATATCTGGATAATGCATAACATGATATTTATTCACACCGTAACTAACATTTCTCAGTTATTCTATATATACAACAACGGGTATTACTTTTTGGTAGCAATATGTGCATTAAAGTGAGGAATGAAAATATATTCATTTTAGCATGCCTAGTTGAATATAAATCCTCTGTTGCGGAAATACTTCAGCCATTCAAGTCACATTTTATATATGCGGCGCAGTTTAGAATAGCAGCTGTGGCACCCTTTCCTTTGTACATTTTTTAATTTATGCATGTCGTAGTGATTTTCCGTTTTTCTCTTCCGTTTTATAAATGCTATTTTACAGAAATGTTTTCTGCGTCATAAAATAGTTTTACAGTTCATAACTAAGCCTGCATTTGCGCATTTTTTTGAAATGGAATCATGAACTGATATATATATATATATATGGAAACGCTTATACATGATATATATATATATATATATATAATATATATATATATAATATATATATATATATATATATAATATATATATATATATATTAATATATATATATTAATATATATATATATATATATATAATATATATATATATAATATATATATATATAATATATATATATATATATATATATATATATATATATATATATATATATATATATTATATATATATATATATATATATATATATATATATATATATATATATATTATATATATATATATAATATATATATATATATATATATATATATATATATATATATATTATATATATATATATATATATATATATATATATATATATATATATATATATATATATATATATATATATATATATATATATATATATATATATATATATATATATATAATATATATATATATAATATATATATATATATATATATATATATATATATATATATATATATATATATATATATATATATATATATATATATATATATATATAATATATATATATATAATATATATATATATAATATATATATATATATATATATATATATATATATATATATATATATATATATATATATATATATATATATATTATATATATATATATATATATATATATATATATATATATATATATATATATATATATATATATATATATATATATATATATATATATATATATATATATATATATATATATATATATATATATATATATATATATATATATATATATATATATATATATATATATATATATATATATATATATATATATATATATATATATATATATATATATATATATATATATATATATATATATATATATATATATATATATATATATATATATATATATATATATATATATATATATATATATATATATATATATATATATATATATATATATATATATATATATATATATATATATATATATATATATATATTATATATATATATATATATATATAATATAT
>OX578148.1:97424821-97452321 GCA_951213105.1 Amaurobius ferox
ATATATATATATATATATATATATATATATATATATATATATATATATATATATATAATATATATATATATTATATATATATATATATATATATATATATATATATATATATATATATATATATATATATATATATATATATATATATATATATATATATATATATATATATATATATATATATTATATATATATATATTATATATATATTATATATATATATATATATATATATTATATATATATATATATATATATATTATATATATATATATATATATATATTATATATATATATATATATATATATATTATATATATGTGGCATCGAAATCTGCGATGCGTATTTCTGTTTTAAAAATGCTCTTTTTTCTTGTCATGTAAATGTAGAAGCTCTCAGACAATTTTCTGTCGGAATTAGAGCAAACCGTGGTGTGTGTGCGACCTTGAATAGGCTCGCCTGCCAGTCAGCGGAGAAAGAAAAAAAGCCGTTGAGTGTTAATTTTATTTTGTTGATTATTTTCCAATGCTCGGTTTTGGTACGTGTGATATGGATATGTGGTTGTGACGTCAGCACAGGAGATGTAAGGGGACGCGCTTGGAGAAAGAACAGAGCTTACGATGGACGAGAGGGCTGTCGGTCGCATATAGATTTTGTTATAGTTTAATAATGAAACTATTTTAAATTTATAAAATTAACTTGTGTAAAATTGCTCTCAGTATGATATCCGACCGACAGAGCCCCTCCGAACCGAAATCTGGGTTCGTATTTTACTTTCCTTTAATCGGGAGATTGAAAAATTGAATTGCTGGTTGTATGTCTATGGAATCTTTAATTGTAAAAAGCCAGCTTAAAAGTAATAGATCTGTATCAATCTCCCCTGGTATAATATAATGTCTTATTTGTGCTTCATAAAGAAAATTAAAGAATGTTCCTTTACTAAAATGAAATATATAGAGTCTTCCTTTCACGTGCTATTATTTTACTTGTCATTTTATTAACTATAGGCCATTGTGGAGTAGTTTCGCTTCACATCAGGGAGACGGATCTGAATTCTGGAGTTTAGTACTAACCACTATTAATGTGTTATACATGTTTTATATCAAATAACTTTATACTTTTGAATGTGAAAGCAGAAGAGTCTTTTAGCACTTAGAAAACGCTTTTACATGTTTGGTGCCGTGTGCACTTTTGTCTCCATGAGTGCTGGAATAGTTTCGATTTCAAAAAAAATATTTGTGTTATTTTCGGTTTCAAAAAAATTGATTTTGAAATGGCAAGAGTTTTATTGAAGTATTGAATTAAAATATATTTGATATTTTTGTGAAAAAAAAATGTATTTATAATATGTACAGATGCAGAAATGAATGTGGTTTTTGATACCACCGAAGTAAGTCAGTATATATTTGCAAATGAAATAAATGTATGAAATTGCTGCATATTGTGACATATAAACATTTTCACAACAAGAACACTTTTTACACGACACATTTTCGACTTGATTTAAAATAAACATTTGTTAAAAATAAATTTTGAGAACAAAAATTAAAAATGTCAGGCAGACAAAGCAGAAGGAAAAGAAATGTGAGAAGTAACTCACAAGTTCAAAGGAACGTTAACAATGTCAGACAGGCTTCACCTTCACCGGTACGCTCACCTCCTCAGCGTCGGTCACTTTCTGTGAGCACCACTGGGACTGCTAAATCAAACATCGGGAAGACTCAATTTTGGAACTCGGTTCCAGAGTTCTCCGGAGCGGAGGATAGTTCACTTCAATCATTTTTAGATAGATTGGAGTTGATATCAGAGAATGCGGGATGGACGTCTCAAGAGAAAATTTTCTGTTTGAAAATGAAACTGTCTGGTCCAGCGAGTCGGCTAGTAAACGGCATTCCGAATTTAAAGAATTCGAAGAATTATGATGAATTAGTTTCGGCTCTTAGGGAAAATTTTGAAAATACACAAGATATGGCAAAGCGAATTGCTGAGCTAGTAAATATAAGACAGAAATCTGGAGAAACGGTTCGCCAGTTCGCTGTTCGAATTGAATCGGCTTCATACGTAGCGGTACCGGAAGAGTTGGAAAAAAACAATAATTACTCCATAAGAAAAGCGCTTTTGAAAAATGCATTTATAAGGGGATTAAATCCTGATTTTAGAAGATTAGTCCTAGCGCAGAATCCAAAAACATTTGAATCAGCTAAAGAGTTAGCGGTGCTTGAAGAGCAGTGTAAAAACGAAAATGAAGAACATTTAGAAGTAAATTCGGTTGAAAAGAAAAATTTAGGAAATGAGAAAATAACAGAATTAGAAAAACTACTTGAAATTCAGAGTAAACAGATCGAAGAATTTAAGAATGAACTGGAAAAAAGGGACAGACAGGAAGAAAATTGGGAAGACGAAGAAGAAATATGGGAAGAAAATGACGTAACACAGAAATCCCCTAGAACACCTAAATTGAGAAATTTTCGATCAAATATGAAGACGTACATATCCCCGGGAAGCAGAAATAGAAGAAAATTTGAAAGAAGAATTCCGGTTACCCCGAGGAGAGAAGAAAGCAGAAATAACTTCCGTAGAGAAGTAAATCAACAGAGAGGATTTTGTAGTTACAGGAAACCTGGTGAAAGAAATAATTTTATTCCGGCTACACCAAGAGCTAGAGGAAACAACAACAATAGAGCAAATACTTTCGACATTTACAAAAGTCCAAATTTTAGAAGAAATCATAATAATAACACTAATTTCGGCTACAAAAACAATTTTAATGGAAGAAATTTTAGAAAAGACAGATCAGCCAATCAAGTACATTTTGGAAATTTGAACCAAAATTCAAGAAAGAGCTTTGGAAATTTTGGTAATAGTTATGAAATCAGCACCATCGTGCAAAATGCATCTCAAAATGCAACAAACTTGCCTGTTATTTCTGCTAAACTTGCAGGAAATTCCATAAACATGCTAATTGACACAGGGTCCAGCATAAATATCACATATGAAGAAATTTTAAATTTATTCGATAAAAAGCAATATACAGTGCACAGAAAACCTGCTGTACTGCGGGGATTTAACGGAGGAGATACAATTGTGAATTATAAAATTTCAATTAAATTATCCTTACAGGATGAAAATTTTATTCTTGAATTCTGGGTATTGAATTCTCCTGCACCATCAAATTACAAAGCTATCATAGGAAACTCATTTTTAACAGAAAATAAAGCTGTAATCGATTTTGAAAACAATAACATGATCATGTGTGGACAAAATATTCCATTTAAAAGCAGAGAAAATTTTTCCAGTCAGGAATTTTCACTGGCAAATGTCTGTAGCTTACAAGAAGATAGTTGTTTGGAAAGACGAAGTTTATTTAGAAATTTTGATCAGAATTTTGGAAATAGAAATGAAAAGGTACATGACAGACAGACATTCACGAATGTAAACATTGCAAATCGGAAGGAAATTCCTTATTTTCTGACCAGCCCGAATAACTCAGTTTTGGGACCACCTTTGTACAAAAACACTTATAATGAAAAGGAAGAAAGAATCAATATTATTAATGAAATTAAAGAAAATAAATTTATTGTTGCAACTGTATTTCAAAAAAGTAAACTTAATCCACTTACTGAATCTTTTGTAAAAATTAGAGTAAATCATAAATTTCAAGATAATGATACTATTTTGATTGAACCGCTTGAGGGAGAAAAAGAATTTTTTGTGGCAAGAGCCGTGTATAAGACACCTCAGAAAGATTATTTATATGTGAAAATTGCCAATCCTTCTGAAAATACAATTAATTTGAACAAGAGGATGAAAATTGCAAAATTACAAAGTATTAAAGAAGTACAAGCATTGCCAGTAAATACAGTAACTGACCACACACCCATTGAAAATAATGAAAAATTTGAAGCATGGGGTGGTGACTTTGACTTAAGTCACTTATATGGAGAGAAGAAGAGGAAGTTATTGGAACTTCTTAAAAAGCATCGTAGAGTTTTTGCAAAGTCGGTTTCAGAAATTGAGGGTTGTGATACAATTTTCCATACAATAAATTTAAGAACTAACATACCAATTAAAAAGAAAAATTACAGAGTGCCTCATCACCTTCAAGAAGAATTAAATAAACAGGTAACTGAATTACTTGGTGCGGGTATTATTAGGCCCAGTACTTCGCCTTATAATACACCTGTCCTATTTGTCAAGAAAGCAGATGGGTCATATCGTTTGGTCTGCGATTTTAGGCAGTTAAATGAAGTCATGATTGACGAACCATATCCAATACCTAATATCAGTGAGCTCATCGACAATTTGGCTGGAGCAACTTATTTTTCCACTCTGGACCTTACTTCTGGGTTTTACCAACTTTGTTTGGACCCGAATGACTGTGAAAAGACAGCTTTTTCAACCAACAAAGGCCATTTTGAGTGGTGTCGCACTCCTTTTGGGCTCAAAAATGCCCCTGCATCTTTCCAGAGATTAATGTCATTGGTCTTGGCAGGTGTTTCGAATGTTTACATTGATGATATAGTTGTGGCTTCAAAATCCTTTGAAGAACATATACAAAAATTGGAAGAAGTATTTTTAAAATTGCAAGAACATCATCTAAAACTAAAGCCTTCAAAATGTTACTTCTTTCGAAGAACAATTAAATACCTGGGATTTTTGGTCTCAGATGGGAAAGTGCAACCTGATCCACACAATTTAGAAACTATTCAGAAATTTAAGACGCCAAAGTCCATAAAGAATGTGAGGCAGTTCCTGGGTCTCACAGGATTTTATAGAAAATTTGTGAAGAATTTTGCAGATGTTGCTTTGCCCCTCACACAACTTTTAAAAACAAAACAAGGTGAAAAATTTAAGTGGAATGAAGCAGCTCAAGAATCTTTCGACATCTTGAGGAAAGAACTTTTAAAAGAACCAATTTTGATTTTACCTGATTTTAAAAAGAAATTCATATTGCACACAGATGCATCTAAATATGCACTTGGAGCATATATTTCACAGCAAGATGAAAATGGTTTTTTACACCCTATTTCATATGCCAGCAGGAAGCTAAATGATGCTGAAACCAGATACAGTGTTGTTGAGCGTGAAGCTTTAGCTGTAGTCTGGGCAACAAATTTTTTCAAACACTATTTAATTGGAGCTCACTTCACAATTTATTGTGATCAGCACTCCCTTTCATTTATTTTCAAATTCAAGGATCCAACATCCAGACTTTCACGTTGGATAGCTTCTCTTTCCCAGTTTGACTATGAGATCATTCATAAGCCAGGAAAGGCGAATGTTGTGGCTGACTACTTATCAAGATGTGTCGGTGACAAAGAAAATCCATTATCAAAGAATTCTGCAAATACAAGAAATTCGGCTAATGCCCAAAAACCAAAGAAAGTCAATAATGCACAAAATCAGAAATCTTTAAAGGGTTCAGAAATTCAACAAGTGAATGCAATTAACACAAACCTAAATGATGAAGAAAATGTTCAGAGTGAAAATTTAGAGCAATTAACAGTGGAACCAACTTTGTTTACTAGAATAGTTAACGCTCAAAAATCTGATAGCAGATGCAACAAAATTAAGAATTTCTTAGAAAAAAATGTGGCTCCATATCCACAAAGATTAACCTTTTTTGAGAAAGAAAATGCATTGTGGTGCACTCACAAGCACCCCAAAAGAAGACACGAATTTAATGAAAGATTGGTAGTACCTCAGTCATTGGTATCTGAAATTTTGTGGCTGCACCATGACTGTCCTGCATTTGCTCACTGTGGTTTTCGCAGAACTCTGTCCAGTATCAGCAGAAAGTATTATTGGCAAGACATGTACACTCAAACACAGAATTATGTCAGTTCTTGTGATGTTTGTGTCATGAACCATGGGTTCAGAAATTTGAAAGCACCAGTACAGAAGTTTGATACATCTGATTTTCCCTTCCAAAGAGTGGCAATGGATTGTATAGGTCCTTTTCCAGTCTCTAATTCTGGGAAAAGGTATATTTTGGTCATTACAGACTACTTCACAAGATGGGCAGAAGCTTACCCATTGTCATCTGTTACTTCAGAAAGAATTTTGGAATGTTTTGAGAAATTCATATCGTCTCACGGTATTCCCCACCACCTAGTTACTGACAAAGGGTCGAATTTTCTTTCAAAAGCTGCTCAGAGCCTATACAAGAAGTTGGGAATCATCAAACATAGTACCACTAGCTATCATCCCCAATCTGATGGCCTCTGCGAGAGAGCAAATAAATCTTTACTCAGAAGTTTGAAGAATCTTGCATATAAAGAAAAAGACGACTGGGATCGTTCAGTTCCTTTTGCCCTTCTGGCCCACAGAAATGCTGTTCATGCATCAACGGGAGAAACTCCTGCATACCTCATGTATGGCAGAGATTTAACAGTACCAAATACCCTTTTAACAGGATTTAAAAGCACAAAATATGATTCTGTGCATGATTATGGTCAAGATTTGGAATATAGATTAAAGAAAATATATGAAATTGTTAAAGTTAATTTGGATAAAGCACAACAGAGTCAAATGCAACAACAACATAAAGGTGCAAAACAACCTGTGATTAAAGTAAATGACCATGTGTACCTTTACACACCATATTTACCACGCGACCAGTCCAAAAAACTTTCTTCATATAATAGAGGTCCATTTAAAGTGATCAAGAAAATATCTCCAGTTAACTTCATAATACAACATGTTCTAAATCCGAAGAACGAGCAGAGAGTTCATGTCAACAGACTTACATTACTACCACCTAGAAGAGTTGAGCTTCAAACTCTTCCAAAAGATAGTGCACTTGGTCGTGATAAACAAACTGTGTCCTCATCAACCTCGAGTGTTTTCCAGCGGCAAAATTCCAGTGCTCCAATTTCCAGTTCTCATAGCCGTGCAAACAAACAACCTGTTTCCAGTGCTCCAGATTCCAGTGTTCCAATTTCCAGGGATCCAAATAGTGTAAACAAACAACCTTCTCCTTCCAGTCACACAAACTGTGATAACCGTCATACCAGAGTGGTCTACAATAGAGCTTTAAACCAGCAGCGTCCTAGAGTGAACAGTCGATACTCTCTCAGACAATTTAATTAATCCAGTTTTTCATCTGTGCACAACAGTGTTCAAAATCTTCTTCTTCTGTGATGCAAAATTCCAGTGTTTACAAAATTTGTTTAAGAAAGAGTGATACAGTAATTGTTAATGCAGCTTGTTAAATTTTTGGAATCTTGATATTTAAGCTTAATTGATTGTTGTGCATAATTTTTCTGAAAGTATTGAATCTGATTATTGAAATTTATTATTGTTTATTCTAAATATTTTATTTACACACATCTCTGACCCATTGTAATGGAAGGTTATTTCATCTGTGAAACATGCTTCATCTGTGAAAATACAAAATTTTTATTAATTTTACTGTTTTGAATTTATGTGCAATTTTAATTTTGTGATGTGTGTGATATCGACAGAAACTTTTCACTCTACAAAAACTTTTGATAAACTTTTGAATCTGGAAATTTGAAACTTTTCGTGATCTTTGAACTGTGAAATTTTGTTGATTTGTTTTGAAATCTTCGAAAAACTTTTTTGAGTGATGAGATGACTATGTTTGATCAAGTTCATCTGTTTGAGGTTGTGATGGAACCTCTTCTGCAATAAGTTTCAATATTTACAATAATTTCAAGTAATTTAATATCATGTGGTGATGAAAATTTTAATTTCAGATGTGCAGAATTTTGAATACCTGACATGAAAAACTGTGGTGAAGTGCATGAGTTGACACTTCTAACATCTTACCTGATTTTGAAAAAATTTTGAATATTTCTGTTTTTGAAAATTTATTTCATATGTTTTTCTGTTCCTGCTTTACATATATTTTTTATTTGATCTGCAATTTCATGTTTACAATTTTACAAGTCCACTTCCCTACTGGTACAAAGAGTACAGTAGTTTCGTCAGTCACCATTGTCCCTTGAGTTCAATGTTGCAAATGTTTTTTCTTTTTGAGTGAATTGCAGGTGTTTACACAAACAAGCTACACCCAGTGTTTCGAGGGGGAAGTGAATGAAGCAAGTCAAAATCCCGGCTTTTTGCTGCACCTGGTCGAGGCTGGACAGATCTCGCCGTTGTTTCCAGAGCAGAGGTGAGAAGCGTATCTTCTGGAACCCCTGTGTGTCGGAGGAGTGATGCTGTGATGGAGGACTCATCGCTTTGGAGTTGGGTTTCTCATCTGCTGAATTGACAAGTGCTTTGGACCGTGGCTGTCCTGCTTTCGTCTGGATGCACCAGAAGCCCAGCACGCGGGATATTTTTTTTTCTCATTTTCATACACACCCATTTTATTATGATGGCAACCCGTATAGTTCCCCGCTGATTTTTTACTCTTTCTGGAAACATATTTTTCTGTACAGTTACACAGCAGGAATCTTTAGTGTATTTTTTTTTAAGAATTTGAGAAAGTTTGATAAGAGCATATTTTGTGTATTTCAGTATATTTGCATATGTTTTAACTGTGTGTTTTCTTTTGAAAGGATCCTATAGCAGTTTTGGACAGCATTGTGTCCTCTCTTTTGGCCATGTTTTGATGTTTTGACTCTTGGACAACGGGGACCCTGATCAAGTCTCTGGACTCCTTGAGTGTGGTGGTAGTGTAGACGTGCATTGCTCACCCTCAAAATTTTTGTGCAAAATTGCCTGCGGCAGTTGCTGCTTTAGCGTTCGCCCTGCTGGAGGTGATGCTTCTACAGGATTCTCTTGGAGAAAATTTTCCTGCCCTACGGTTGCAAAATTTTTTGCCGGAGGGGGAAGATATTTGTGGCATCGAAATCTGCGATGCGTATTTCTGTTTTAAAAATGCTCTTTTTTCTTGTCATGTAAATGTAGAAGCTCTCAGACAATTTTCTGTCGGAATTAGAGCAAACCGTGGTGTGTGTGCGACCTTGAATAGGCTCGCCTGCCAGTCAGCGGAGAAAGAAAAAAAGCCGTTGAGTGTTAATTTTATTTTGTTGATTATTTTCCAATGCTCGGTTTTGGTACGTGTGATATGGATATGTGGTTGTGACGTCAGCACAGGAGATGTAAGGGGACGCGCTTGGAGAAAGAACAGAGCTTACGATGGACGAGAGGGCTGTCGGTCGCATATAGATTTTGTTATAGTTTAATAATGAAACTATTTTAAATTTATAAAATTAACTTGTGTAAAATTGCTCTCAGTATGATATCCGACCGACAGAGCCCCTCCGAACCGAAATCTGGGTTCGTATTTTACTTTCCTTTAATCGGGAGATTGAAAAATTGAATTGCTGGTTGTATGTCTATGGAATCTTTAATTGTAAAAAGCCAGCTTAAAAGTAATAGATCTGTATCAATCTCCCCTGGTATAATATAATGTCTTATTTGTGCTTCATAAAGAAAATTAAAGAATGTTCCTTTACTAAAATGAAATATATAGAGTCTTCCTTTCACGTGCTATTATTTTACTTGTCATTTTATTAACTATAGGCCATTGTGGAGTAGTTTCGCTTCACATCAGGGAGACGGATCTGAATTCTGGAGTTTAGTACTAACCACTATTAATGTGTTATACATGTTTTATATCAAATAACTTTATACTTTTGAATGTGAAAGCAGAAGAGTCTTTTAGCACTTAGAAAACGCTTTTACATATATATATATATATATATATATATATATATATATATATATATATATATATATATATATATATATATATATATATATATATATATATATATATATATATATATATATATATATATATATATATATATATATATATATATATATATATATATATATATATATATATATATATATATATATATATATATATATATATATATATATATTATATATATATTATATATATATATATATATATATATATATTATATATATATTATATATATATATATATATATATATAATTATATATATTATATATATATATATATATATATATATATATATATATATATATATATATATATATATATATATTATATATATATATATTATATATATATATATATATATATATATATTATATATATATATATATATATATATATATATATATATATATATATATATATATATATATATATATATATATATATATATATATATATATATATATATATATTATATAATATATATATATATATTATATAATATATATATATATATATATATATTATATAATATATATATATATATATATATATATATATATATATATATATATATATATATATATTATATAATATATATATATATATATATATATATAATATATATATATATATATATATATATATATATATATATTTATATATATATATATATATATATATATATATATATATATATTATATATATATATATATATATTATATATATATATATATATATATATATATATACTATTGTAATCAAAAATGAGGATAAAGTTCAATGGAGGGGAAACCAAATACAATGCATGCAATGGCAGAGGAGGATGGCGACTCCTCATTCCCGTTTAAAGCTGCTTTTCCAGCCCGGGTAAGCGCTCACGGAACCAATGCATTGCAAAGGTTGATCCCCCATACGTGCCCAGTCAGAAGCACCCAAACATGGAGAAACAGACCACTGAGAATGGAAGTCAAGAAACGCACAAATGAAGAAACACAAAATCTCCTATTATATAAATAACTATGCGCATGTGCAAGTCTCCAAGTGATATGCAGAAACTATCCCAATTCAGCAAAATCCCTTTTGAAAGAATTTGCTTCATTTTTATTGTTGAAAAATGAATTATAATATTTCTTCAGGAAATTAACATGGTAATTCTTTCTTAATGCTTCTAATATTATCCCCTTGTTACTTGATATGCAATCCTTTTTTAAAGTGTTGCAAATTTGGTTTCTCTTGAAATGTCCCAAAAGTATATTTCTAAAAATGAATCTTGAAAGGTTCGTTTTCCAAGTGATGATATGGTTAATTTTTATGCCATAACTTGTTCTTTTATCGTGTAGACTCGTATAAATTCCATTCTCTGTATTGTACTTAATGGTGATATCCAAGAAATTCACCGATCCATCCTCAGCACGTTTATTTTCAACCAATTCCAAGCCATTGGGGTAAAAATCGAATTCCAATACTGGTGCATTTTCATAATATCCATACAGCACGTCATCAACATAACGAAAGTACGGTATCTCATATAATAGGTGTGTTCCATGCTCATATTTAGTGAGATATATGTCAGCCAATATTGATGAGCAACTTCCTCCCATTGGAATTCCTTTAATCTGTTTATAATAGCACTTTCCGTCAAAAAGTATATTTTCCCTCAAAACCAGATTGATAAGGTCCATATATTTTCGATATGTAATGTACTCTTTCAAATCATGTAACTCGTGTAATTCCTTCAATATAAGGTAAAGTTGTGCAATATCAATATTATTGAAAAGATCGCGAAAATCATAACTTCTGAATCGCAATTCCCTGTCACAGAATTTAAGTCTTTTAATGATATCATGGCTGTTCTTGATAATAACAGTTCCCTGCTTTTGAAGGTGAATCATAACTTGCTTTAGGATATTTAAAAGTTTTAAGTTAGCAATGGTCAAATAAGTTCCGCATCCTACGGTGACAGTGCGGAATTTAACGGGTTCCTTATGCATCTTTGGTATAAGCACTAAGTAAGGGAACTTAACGTTTTTAAGATCAATATCAATTCTTTTGTATAAGGCTTTGATCCGATTGGTCAATGTTTTACTATTATGTGATACCGATGTATACATATCCTGATCAAGGTAACATTTCTGTAAATTTTCCATATAATATTGTTTGCAGGTAAATGCGTTATTAGCCACGATTTTATCTGTATAAGTGATTACAAAGCTATCTCTGATGTTTTTGATTGATCTAGGTATGGAGGATACTTTGGTATTTTGGCATCTCTTTTGATAGTGCAATTTGAAACCATTAATAAAATGATATTTCCATTCATCAAATGTCTGAACAGGAACACTGTATTTCACAGCTAAACGATAAATGAATTGATTCAGATCGTTATGTAAATCATCATATACACACTCAAATTCTTGTTCTCGAAACTTAGTTCCCAATTTGAAAATACTTTTTAGTTGTTGGTCTTCAATAAAATTCAAGTTTCCTGTAATAATATGTTTGTGATATGGGTCACTATATACACTGTTCTTGCAATTACACTCTTCCACGTCATACCTCGAGGTATTCTTACATATATGACTATAGTTGTATATTTTTCTGCCGTTAGTACAAACATAACGGTAATTCAATTTAACTGTAATACAAGGGATTGGTAAAAATTTATTAATTCCATTCAAAATAGAAGTGAAAGGAATTCTGTCAAAAAACTTGTTTTTAAAAGTAGTCATAAAAAATTCCCTTGTAATTATCTTCTGTTTTTGAGGGTTCAATTCAATACGATGCTTACTGGCCTTTAACTTAATCATATCCAATACCATAGCCATAAATTTACAATTCTCCTCCGTATGTTCATGAGGGTCAGTAGAAGTATATTGCAACACATATTGCCATATTCGTGGCAGATATTTAAGTCTTATTCCATAAATAACGTTTTTAATCCAACTTATATTAGTTGTTGTGTCATTTTTGAATTTTTCGATAAATCTTTGGATCTCTTCTACCGTAAGTTTATAACTGATCTTTCTGTGTTTTTTCCCTCTATGCCAGCGATGGGTTTTGCTTTGAGAAAAAGTTCTTGATACTGGCTGTGTTTTATCATTACTGCAATATTCCAAATTGAAGGTCTCATTGTAAATTACCGTGTTGAGCCCATATGGGTAGGCTGTAATGTACTGTTTAATATGTGTACTCTCCCACCATAATCTTTCTTGAAGCCTGGGTACTATATCAAGTATAGTAACTGTGATCTTAGTAAAATCATGATTCTGAAAATGTCTTAATTCCAAATTAGAAACCGGTACCGCATGTTTCTGTGATTTTCCAATTTGACTTCTGTGTAAGTTAATTCTAATATGCAAAGGATTTTTAGTTTGTCCGATATACTTAGTTTGACAAGATAGACATGTAATACAGTATATGGTGTTATAGGTTTTACAAAATATTCTATACCCATGGTCTTTGTCGATGATTTGCAAGGGGTCAGCAACAGGACATAGTTTGCATCTCTTAGATGCGCACTTTTTAAATCTGTAATTACTCATTCTTCGATAATGGCTATAGCAAATATTAAAAAAATGAGATCCGTTTTGGATTGAGTCGTTATAAACCACATTACGTACGTTTTTTGTAGGTGTCACTGTCACTTGTGGTGTACACTCATTAGATCTGAAGAAATGTTTTATATGGGAGGAAGTTGCTCATCAATATTGGCTGACATATATCTCACTAAATATGAGCATGGAACACACCTATTATATGAGATACCGTACTTTCGTTATGTTGATGACGTGCTGTATGGATATTATGAAAATGCACCAGTATTGGAATTCGATTTTTACCCCAATGGCTTGGAATTGGTTGAAAATAAACGTGCTGAGGATGGATCGGTGAATTTCTTGGATATCACCATTAAGTACAATACAGAGAATGGAATTTATACGAGTCTACACGATAAAAGAACAAGTTATGGCATAAAAATTAACCATATCATCACTTGGAAAACGAACCTTTCAAGATTCATTTTTAGAAATATACTTTTGGGACATTTCAAGAGAAACCAAATTTGCAACACTTTAAAAAAGGATTGCATATCAAGTAACAAGGGGATAATATTAGAAGCATTAAGAAAGAATTACCATGTTAATTTCCTGAAGAAATATTATAATTCATTTTTCAACAATAAAAATGAAGCAAATTCTTTCAAAAGGGATTTTGCTGAATTGGGATAGTTTCTGCATATCACTTGGAGACTTGCACATGCGTATAGTTATTTATATAATAGGAGATTTTGTGTTTCTTCATTTGTGCGTTTCTTGACTTCCATTCTCAGTGGTCTGTTTCTCCATGTTTGGGTGCTTCTGACTGGGCACGTATGGGGGATCAACCTTTGCAATGCATTGGTTCCGTGAGCGTTTGCCCGGGCTGGAAAAGCAGCTTTAAACGGGAATGAGGAGTCGCCATCCTCCTCTTCCATTGCATGCATTGTAATTGGTTTCCCCTCCATTGAACTTTATCCTCATTTTTGATTACAATAGTATATTTACTTCGGATTAAAGAGCAGCATCTGCGGCTGTTCCTTGGTAATATTGGTTTACATCTTTGTGATTGCTTATAGCACTTGTCGTATATTGTGTATTTACGGGAATTCTTTGTCTTGTTGCATCGCGCGGATATTGTATTTTCCTTTTCACGTACTATCTTGGGTTACCTCTCGGACCACGCAAGTGTTGTGTTGGTCTTCCGTATGATGTGTGGGCGGTGGTGTCCCGGATTTGGAGATGTAGAACTGGTTTTGGAGTGGTCACTGGTATGTTGTTTCGCCTTCAGTTTTCTTTGCCTTTTTGATAAGGGCTATTAAAAGTATGATGTATAGCTGGTGTGGTTATTTATATGTTTTTATATCTTTTTATACAATTTTGTTTTTAACTTATAACTGTATTTATAAATTTTATATAATTGACTTGCATATAAGTGCTATTCGTTTTACATTAACGCTTTTTATTAAAATCAGTTTTTAAAAAAATACAAAAAAAAAAAAAAAAAAAGTCAAAAAGTTTGTAAATCGGTCATTGTCACCAACGGCGTCACTTGATTATTTCTATATTCAGCTGCCTTCTAATCATAGAAGTAGACTTGACTTATGGAAAATCTGGAAGATATGAATTAAGGAAGATAGCCTTATTCTTCCAATTGGGAATTTGATGAAGATTATGATGATATTTTTAACCTTTTATACTCCTTAATACGAGTAAAAACTGTTTTATCTTAAAAAATTTAATACAATTTAACGACTGGCAATTATATTCAGTACGAGTATTTGCCCGGTGTTGCAATATTAAAGGGTATTTGTAACATCGACAAACAGTTACCCTGGCTTTTTCGAGATGACAACTATAAAACATTTCTTCAGATCTAATGAGTGTACACCACTGACACCTACAAAAAACGTACGTAATGTGGTTTATAACGACTCAATCCAAAACGGATCTCATTTTTTTAATATTTGCTATAGCAATTATCGAAGAATGAGTAATTACAGATTTAAAAAGTGCGCATCTAAGAGATGCAAACTATGTCCTGTTGCTGACCCCTTGCAAATCATCGACAAAGACCATGGGTATAGAATATTTTGTAAAACCTATAACACCATATACTGTATTACATGTCTATCTTGTCAAACTAAGTATATCGGACAAACTAAAAATCCTTTGCATATTAGAATTAACTTACACAGAAGTCAAATTGGAAAATCACAGAAACATGCGGTACCGGTTTCTAATTTGGAATTAAGACATTTTCAGAATCATGATTTTACTAAGATCACAGTTACTATACTTGATATAGTACCCAGGCTTCAAGAAAGATTATGGTGGGAGAGTACACATATTAAACAGTACATTACAGCCTACCCATATGGGCTCAACACGGTAATTTACAATGAGACCTTCAATTTGGAATATTGCAGTAATGATAAAACACAGCCAGTATCAAGAACTTTTTCTCAAAGCAAAACCCATCGCTGGCATAGAGGGAAAAAACACAGAAAGATCAGTTATAAACGTACGGTAGAAGAGATCCAAAGATTTATCGAAAAATTCAAAAATGACACAACAACTAATATAAGTTGGATTAAAAACGTTATTTATGGAATAAGACTTAAATATCTGCCACGAATATGGCAATATGTGTTGCAATATACTTCTACTGACCCTCATGAACATACGGAGGAGAATTGTAAATTTATGGCTATGGTATTGGATATGATTAAGTTAAAGGCCAGTAAGCATCGTATTGAATTGAACCCTCAAAAACAGAAGATAATTACAAGGGAATTTTTTATGACTACTTTTAAAAACAAGTTTTTTGACAGAATTCCTTTCACTTCTATTTTGAATGGAATTAATAAATTTTTACCAATCCCTTGTATTACAGTTAAATTGAATTACCGTTATGTTTGTACTAACGGCAGAAAAATATACAACTATAGTCATATATGTAAGAATACCTCGAGGTATGACGTGGAAGAGTGTAATTGCAAGAACAGTGTATATAGTGACCCATATCACAAACATATTATTACAGGAAACTTGAATTTTATTGAAGACCAACAACTAAAAAGTATTTTCAAATTGGGAACTAAGTTTCGAGAACAAGAATTTGAGTGTGTATATGATGATTTACATAACGATCTGAATCAATTCATTTATCGTTTAGCTGTGAAATACAGTGTTCCTGTTCAGACATTTGATGAATGGAAATATCATTTTATTAATGGTTTCAAATTGCACTATCAAAAGAGATGCCAAAATACCAAAGTATCCTCCATACCTAGATCAATCAAAAACATCAGAGATAGCTTTGTAATCACTTATACAGATAAAATCGTGGCTAATTACGCATTTACCTGCAAACAATATTATATGGAAAATTTACAGAAATGTTACCTTGATCAGGATATGTATACATCGGTATCACATAATAGTAAAACATTGACCAATCGGATCAAAGCCTTATACAAAAGAATTGATATTGATCTTAAAAACGTTAAGTTCCCTTACTTAGTGCTTATACCAAAGATGCATAAGGAACCCGTTAAATTCCGCACTGTCACCGTAGGATGCGGAACTTATTTGACCATTGCTAACTTAAAACTTTTAAATATCCTAAAGCAAGTTATGATTCACCTTCAAAAGCAGGGAACTGTTATTATCAAGAACAGCCATGATATCATTAAAAGACTTAAATTCTGTGACAGGGAAATGCGATTCAGAAGTTATGATTTTCGCGATCTTTTCAATTGTAGTGTTCGCATCAATGATCACAAGACTGCTCACTCGTCATCCTTCTTTATTGTATAAGTGGGTGAAAATACAATCTTCACTTCTCAACTACCTACACCGCGAAGTACTCATGTTCTTTTATCAGCCAGAGCAAGAATGCGTATCTGCTGCGCTGTACTCAATTCTTGGCAGATGGCCAAGAATTAAATCCGCATTGTATGCCATATGAGTATCCCCCCAGTGAACGAGGGGTACCGAGAAACGATACAATATATACAATATATACAATAAACAATATATACAATAATACCAATATACCAAATATACAATATAAATTCGTTTAGGAGCACAGATTGAATCTATATTGATTTTACATGTATTGTACGAGTCTTTCGGGAAACCGTACTTTTCTACCACTCTTGGTTCTGATTGCAGATTTCGAATTGTCATTCGTTGTATTTGAAGTTATAAGAGGCTTCTGTTTTTCTGCATCTTCACATAGAAGGAATGCGGGCTTTACTCGATCTAAAGATACAGTTTTTTTTTTCTCTTTAAGTTCAATCTGAATAGTTTTTTTATTTCTTTCGATTACTCTATGAGGTCCCGTGTACGATTGACTTAAGGGTGGTTTCGTACAATCTGTGCGAAGAAAAACATGGGTGCATTTTTCCAGAGATGGATGGACGAAAATAGAATTTTTTCCATGTCTTGATGTTGCTACGGGATTGAGTGTTCTCATTTTTTCTCGTAAATTTGTTACCCACGTTGAATCGCACAGTTGTTTAGGTATGGAATCACAAAACATGTCTGAAGGTAAAGTTAATGTCTTCCCATATACCAATTCGGCACAAGAGGCTTGGATGTCATTTTTGAGCGCTGTACGTATTCCTAAAAGTATGATAGGAAGTGTGTCTGTCCAATTGGCATTTTCATGTGCTTTTAATGCACATTTTAGATGTCTGTGGAAACGTTCAATTATCCCATTTGAAATAGGGTGGTATGCTGTAGAACGAATGCGATTTGTGCCCATCATTGTATTAAGTTGTTGGAAAAGAGAGGATTCCAGTTGTCTTCCTTGATCTGTTGTCAAGGTTGCTGGTACTCCGAAACGCGAAATCCAGGCAGAAAATAATGCTTTACACACCGTTTCAGCTTTTATGTCTGGAATTGGTACAACTTCAGGCCATCTCGTGAAGCGGTCGATTATTGTTAAACAATAATTGTTACCATTAGATGGTGGAAGTGGGCCAATTATGTCGAGATGTATGTGTGCGAAACGTGCGTCTGGTAAAGCAAATGTGCCAATCGGAGTTTTGGTGTGTTTATGCACCTTTGATCGTTGGCAAGGAATGCAACATTTAACTTGATTATTAATATATCTGTTCATATCAGGCCAAACATATCTGGCAGTGATCAACTTAGTAGTCGCAGAAATTCCGGGATGAGAAAGTCCGTGAAGTTGATCAAAAATGATTTTTCGATATGACTCGGGAACGAAAGGTCGAGGTTGTCCCGTTGACATGTCACAGAACAACTCAGAATTTGCAATTGGAAAAAACCTTTTTTCCATTCGGAGTGAAGAATTGCTGTTGAGTAGAATTTTTAACTCAGGATCAGTTGCTTGAGCTAAGGCAAAATCTTCGAAATTTAAAATCGAAGCTGAAATGTTGTCAATTTCAATACGTGAAAGTGCATCTGCTACTATGTTTTCAGTACCTTTTATGTGACAAATGTTTGTCGAGAATTGAGAAATATAGTCTAGATGACGCAGTTGTCGAGGCGAGCATTTATCTGGTTTCTGTTTGAAGGCATAAATTAGGGGTTTTTGGTCAGTGTAAATAACAAAATCCCGACCTTCTAGCATGTGTCTAAATCGTTTGACTGATGTGTATATTGCCAATAGTTCACGATCATATGTGGACCAATTTTTTTGACTTTTTGAAAGTTTGACCGATAGAAATGAAATAGGTTCCCATTTGTTCCCGTTGAGTTGCATGAGAGATCCTCCAACAGCTATATCACTAGCGTCAACCCACACACTTAATTTTGCGCTAGGAATAGGATGATGCAGTAGAGTTGCGGTAGCTAAAGCATTCTTGGCGTTTAAAAATGATTTTTCAGTAGAATTAGTCCATTGAAGCAAATCTTGAGCTTTGATTTGTGTAGTATTTTTAGACTTTTTTTTTATTTTTGATACCTTCTAAAAATTTGTTTAATGGACCTAGTATGTGAGCAGCTTTTGGCACACAACGTCGATAGAAATTAAATAATCCAAGGAATCGTCTTAGTTGTGTGATAGTTGTTGGCTTCGGAAATTTTTTTATACAATCTACACGTTCTGCGAGTGGCACAATACCAGATGCTGAAACTCTGAATCCTAAGAATTCAATTGATGAAAGTCCAAACTTACATTTTGATGGTTTTACACTCAGACCGTATTGTTTTAACCGTTCAAATAAAGTTTTCAGGTTGGTAATATGTTCTTCTGGCGATTTCGAAGCTATTAAAATGTCATCCACAAAAGCGTATACAAACGGAAGATTACGTGTCACTTCATCAATAAATCGTTGAAAAGTAGCAGCTGCATTACAGAGTCCAAACTGCATACGAGTGCTTTCAAATAATCCGAAGGGCGTTGTGATTGCTGTTTTATGCACATCTTCTGGATTAATAGGAATTTGATGATAGGCTTTGATAAGATCTATGTGTGAATAAATTTTGCTTCCATGGAGGTTCGAAGTGAAATCTAGAATGTTGGGTACTCCATAATTATCTTTTACCGTTTGAGCATTCAGTGCTCGATAGTCACCTACAGGTCTCCATTCAGTACTGTCCTTTTTAGGTACCATATGTAATGGGGATGAGTAATTGCTTTTGGAAGGACGCATGTGAGCAAGTTCAATCATACTTTGAAATTCCTCCTTTGCAATGCACAAACGATCAGGTGCAAGACGCCGTGCTTTAGAAGTTACGGGAGGTCCAATAGTTTCAATGTAGTGAACTACTGAGTGTTTTACTGCTTGATCCGGCCGAGGTGGTCTGGTTATCTCCGGAAATTCTTTTAAAAGGTTATGGTAAATACTGTCACCTGATACAGTTTTAATTGAATGGATGTCACTTACACTCAATGTACAATGGGAACTTATTTTAGTTTCTGAATCGATCAATTTTTGTTTAGACAAATCTGGTATCAAATTAAAATTGTATAAAAAATCTGCACCTATAATGGGAGTAAAAACATTTCCAACTAAAAATGACCATTTAAAAATACGTCTCAGGCCAAAATCTAAGGAAATACATTGAGATGTATACACATGAATAGGTGAAGTGTTAGCTGCCGAAAGAGTCATTTGGGAAGTGTTTCTTCTTTGTAATTTTGAAGCTGGAATGATAGATACGTCTGATCCCGTATCGATCAAAAATTTTACGTTTGTGCGTTTGTCACAAACAAAAAGACGACGAGAATTCTTAGGCAAGGCGCTAGTCGCCTTTACACCTGCCTCTTCTCGTTTTTTTTGGTACTTGCAGGGAGAAATACATCTTAAAGCCTTTTCGCCAAATTTTTTATGATAATAACAATTTCCGTTATTTTTAGTTTCAGATGTGCTTCTTTGTCGTGAAGCCCTGTTTCGGTTGAGACTGGGGCTTCTGCCACGAGCAAGATTATCTATCCTTAAATGTAATTTTTCTATTTCAGCAAGTAATCTATTTTCAATAGAATTTAAGGTTGAAACAGAAGAACAAGCACTCACTGAAATCGGTGTCACTTCAATTACACGATCCGCTATTTCTGCTGCAGCGTTCAATTCCAGAGGCGTAATAGCTGCTAAAATAGTTTGTACTTGCGAGGGTAAATGTTGAAGAAAGAGTTCTAACATTAGTTCATCGGGTACTTTATAGTTTTCAGCGTGAGATTTCATGCTGCGTAGTAGTTCCGAAGGCTTGCGATCACCAAGTTGTTCTCCTGTAAGTAGTTTTCTAATTTTTTGGTGAGAGGATTCACTGCTGCGTTTAATAAGTTCTGTTTTTACATGAAGGTATGGGTCGTCCTGGTTAGGATTCATAATTATATCTCTAATGATTGTAGCAGCTTCTGGAGGCAAATGTGACACGACATAATTAAATTTTGTTTTACTTTCAGTCACAGCTTTCGGTGTACCCAATTCGAAAGTGCTTTCACACATTATGAACCACAATGCAGGATCACTGAAATTGTATGGCGGAATTTTAACCGCATTTGAAAACGCCATGACAAATTGATGAGAATCTTAAAATTATTCGGCTATCTTTAGTCCGAACTTATATATAAGAGCTTTTCCACTCGAAGGTCCCAGAGTTTTGGTAAAGTGAAATTTATGAACTTCGACCCAAAGAATTATTCTAAAGTTTATTAGTGGATTTGATACGAAACATTTTAGAATGAAAACATCTATATGAACAAATACCTTTCCGGGTCACCACTGTAGTGTTCGCATCAATGATCAAAAGACTGCTCACTCGTCATCCTTCTTTATTGTATAACTGGGTGAAAATACAATCTTCACTTCTCAACTACCTACACCGCGAAGTACTCATGTTCTTTTATCAGCCAGAGCAAGAATGCGTATCTGCTGCGCTGTACTCAATTCTTGGCAGATGGCCAAGAATTAAATCCGCATTGTATGCCATACAATAATATTGATATTGCACAACTTTACCTTATATTGAAGGAATTACACGAGTTACATGATTTGAAAGAGTACATTACATATCGAAAATATATGGACCTTATCAATCTGGTTTTGAGGGAAAATATACTTTTTGACGGAAAGTGCTATTATAAACAGATTAAAGGAATTCCAATGGGAGGAAGTTGCTCATCAATATTGGCTGACATATATCTCACTAAATATGAGCATGGAACACACCTATTATATGAGATACCGTATTTTCGTTATGTTGATGACGTGCTGTATGGATATTATGAAAATGCACCAGTATTGGAATTCGATTTTTACCCCAATGGCTTGGAATTGGTTGAAAATAAACGTGCTGAGGATGGATCGGTGAATTTCTTGGATATCACCATTAAGTACAATACAGAGAATGGAATTTATACGAGTCTACACGATAAAAGAACAAGTTATGGCATAAAAATTAACCATATCATCACTTGGAAAACGAACCTTTCAAGATTCATTTTTAGAAATATACTTTTGGGACATTTCAAGAGAAACCAAATTTGCAACACTTTAAAAAAGGATTGCATATCAAGTAACAAGGGGATAATATTAGAAGCATTAAGAAAGAATTACCATGTTAATTTCCTGAAGAAATATTATAATTCATTTTTCAACAATAAAAATGAAGCAAATTCTTTCAAAAGGGATTTTGCTGAATTGGGATAGTTTCTGCATATCACTTGAAGACTTGCACATGCGCATAGTTATTTATATAATAGGAGATTTTGTGTTTCTTCATTTGTGCGTTTCTTGACTTCCATTCTCAGTGGTCTGTTTCTCCATGTTTGGGTGCTTCTGACTGGGCACGTATGGGGGATCAACCTTTGCAATGCATTGGTTCCGTGAGCGTTTGCCCGGGCTGGAAAAGCAGCTTTAAACGGGAATGAGGAGTCGCCATCCTCCTCTGCCATTGCATGCATTGTATTTGGTTTCCCCTCCATTGAACTTTATCCTCATTTTTGATTACAATAGTATATTTACTTCGGATTAAAGAGCAGCATCTGCGCCTGTTCCTTGGTAATATTGGTTTACATCTTTGTGATTGCCTATAGCACTTGTCGTATATTGTGTATATATATATATATATATATATATATATATATATGTAAGAAAAATATCTAAAAATAAGATATACAAAAAACACAATTATAACACTTCATAACATTAAGGCGCCATGAAGCTCTTTCATGTTTTGCAGGTATATAATAATAAATACATCATCAAAAAGAAAAAAGGGGGGGAAGGCATAAAGGAATGGGGGAAAAGAAAGGAGAGTGCTTACAGGAACGACAGAAAAAAGGCCGGGGGGGAACACAGAGGCACCGGGAGTGTTTCTAAAGTAAAAGCGCTTTAACCGGGAACGGGGGGTCACTATCCCCCCCGACCTCTTTTCTGTCGTTCCTGTAAGCACTCTCCTTTCTTTTCCCCCATTCTTTTATGCCTTCCCCCCTTTTTTCTTTTTGATGATGTATTTACTATTATATATATATATATATATATATATATATGGCAGTTTTAGTTAGGCATTTAAATTCATATAAAATACTGGAATAGAAAAGCAGCATCCATACTTTATTATCCCACACTAATAATCAAATCACAACCTTTTTAATTATTAGATTTTAGATAAATATTTATTTAGTTAATTTCAAAGTTCGTCTTTTTACGCTGCTTTCATTTTTCATATTTGTTATGAACTGAAATATAACTAATCACAACTCTTGCTGTAGAATGCTGAAATATAATTATTAAAGAGAAAACTAGCTCGAAATTAATATGTTACATCACCTTTAGGTCCTCTTCAAATACAGAAAGAGAACCAACTAATTGTGTCAGTAGTTCAATTGGCGGAAGTTCATATTGCCAGATGTGCGGCTGTATTGTGATCTTTATCCCATCTGAGACTTAAATCCTTCGCAACAATTTCCGATAACATTAACCTTGAAATTTAGATGAAGTGTATGACTGAGGTTTAAAAAATACCAAAATTGAAAATTTTCTATTTGCCTATGAGCTTATTTGAACACGAGTCCGTTATATTTAAAAAAAAAACAACAGAAATGAGGGAGGCGTAGAAATCGTACTTTGATATCACTTATCGGGAAGGAGAATGTTCTATCTTCTCCGAAATGCGAAAAGAAAATACTGGTGGCTGTACTTCAATACAGCAGCTCTTAACCTGTGAAGCACACCCCACAAAAAGGTGCAATATATATGACGGTGGTGGCGAAATATCTGCAGAGGCACGAGGAAGAAATATGCGTACCTCGAAAGCACCTATTATATTGCTTTTCATGGTTATTTAGCAGGGTTTTAAGCAAGGGGTTCGGTTGAAATCGATGTGGAAAAGGGGGCTGGTATCAAATGCAAAAAGTTGAGAAGCATTGCGTTAATGGATTTAACGTCGATTTGTCAGCCGAAGATTCACACTAGTTCCTGTCTTCATTGAGACATGAGATCTTATAGAAAGTATATGTAGTATAGAAAAAATATGTAGTATATGTAGTATAGAGAAAGTATACTACTAACATAGTCTATATTTCTACTGCTGACCTACTTAAAATCACCCATACGATGTTTGTACTATGAACATTTTCCAATAAATAAAATGTATGCTAAGTATCAGCTATAAAATAATGTTTGTTCTATCTCTGGCATAACATATTTCGGCAGTCTTCTCAGTTCTATAATAGTGTAGTAGACTACAGATGACCTATTGTACATGCTATAAACAAGTATTATATGAATGCGATTCATTATTATTCTTTAATATATTTTTCAAAAAAAACAATGGTATTTGGATGGTTACATATATATAGGTACTTATTTACATCTAAAAATATTGCTGAGACTTTAGATTTGGAATTTGATACTCCTTTTGTCATTTTTTGTTCTGAGAATCAAATTTCTGTAATACTGGAAGTAGTATTTTCCCGAAAAAATATTTACTAACAAATCCTATATAAATTGTTTCACGTCAAAATCTAAAGTAACTGCTAAATAAAAAAAATCTGATGTGGGCAACACATGACTTTCCTTATATAATGCAATGAATTTACTACTTTTACAGTAAAAAAATAGGTCTTTTCTGAAGTTGATATTTATAATCTTTCCAAGATATTGAATATTCGAAAATTAGTCGTCATTTTCATTGATTTAGGGTAATTTTTATCCATTTGGCGAGATTTTCGTTAATTTGGCAACATTTCAAAAAGTCGCCAAGCTGGCGACATTCCGCCAAATTCGTCGTCAAAATTTCGTCAAGCGTTATGGACGGAGAAATAAGTTATTCTTATAGCATACTAGCAGCATACCCGTTCTTCGTACGGAGTATATAATATAAAGAAATTTATAATTCGCAATCATGTGCAAATTCTGTTAAAATATTAAATTTATTGCTCCTAAAAGGATGTTTAAGAATATCTGTTCTCACTATGCAAAATTATCTTCACGGGTAGATCTGTAGAATAAAAGATATTGGTACCTTTTGTAAGGAAATTTACAAAAAGAAATAATATATGCAATCCCGTACTACTTATATTGCCGCATATTAGAAAATATGTCAGTGTGTTAGCAGAAGATTACCCGTATTACAATATGAGTCTTAAAACGATTTGCAAAAATAAAAGAGATGACGCAATAAATTGAAAATATCAATAATCCCTGCACTCTTTATATCAGAAGGTAGTAATTGATTCCAATATATGCCAATATATATCAAAACATATGCCAATATACCTGTACTTCTTATATTCTCGTAAATGAGAAGATATACCCGTGTATTTGTTGAAGATTACTCGTACAACGCACAGTATGAGTTTAAACAATTTTTGTCATAATAAAGCAATTGCATAATAACTTGAAAATATCAATTCTCCCTGAATCAATAATCCCCGAAAATATCAATAATAATAACGTTTAAACCTGAACACAGTAATTGATATTATCCAGTAAAAAATGCTATAAGAAAAATCAAATCGTTCTTTTCTAAAATATATTTTTATATCCATTTATTTATTATTCAAATCCAAAAAATAATAATTAAAATTAACAGACAGATTTAATTTAATTGCGTTTCTGAGTAACATGATATAAGATAGAATCTTCCTTATGAACTGCGAAATTAAATAATTATTTTTATTTCTTTAAACTTTTCATTGGTCAGTAAAAGCTTGTAAAACATAAACCATGGAGATAGATTTCCCAATTAAATCATGTTTCAAGCAATTCATGTTTTCAGAAAGTGACTAATTAGCGCAAAGAATCTCCCATCAAACTCAGAGATAAGGTTTTAATTCACTTTCAGACGATTTTCAAGCTTTTCGTTTGAATAAACCACGGAGTTAGAGAGTAGAACTCCTAGGAAAACGTTTTGTTTTTCATTAATATCTCGACAACCTCTAGTCTTAGATTCTTGAAACTTGGGCTAAATTTATGGGGATCTTTTTCAAAGCAATCCGCAAAATTTCATTAAATTCAGTTCAGCCGTGCTCCCGTGATGATGAGACAAACGAAAATTGCGTTTTTTACTAATATCTCAAGAACCACTGATCGTAGGAACTCCAAACATGGACAAAATTTTAAGTGAGACTATTTTCAGGCTACCTACAAAATTTCATCAAATCCGGTTCAGCCGTTCTCCCGTGATGACAGGACAAACAGACAGACAGACAGATTTTCAATTTTATTTATGGAGATAAATGACTATTGATGTTCAAATACAAAATTATTACTCAAAGTATCTTTTCTCATGAATGGAACGAGCTAGATCCACGAGAATGATGTCTCCAATTTTATCGCATATTACATATGAAAAGTGAACATGTTTCTCAACAGTTAATATTTTTTTTAATTTATGGGATTTTTTGATAAATTTATTTGAAAAATGTATAATATCTCGAGAACAGTTCATGCTAACGTTATAAAGTTGATGTCAATCGTTTTCTAAGGAAAATTACATAAGAAATGTCTATTTGCGTAACATTACTAATGGTTTTGATTTTCTGGTGATTTTTTCAAAATTTCACTAGAAAATTTAGGGGGTTCTGAACATTCGATTACGTTTGAAAACAATAGGCTTCCAGTATTAACGGATTGTGATTTTTCTACCAAATTTCATACGAATCGCCTCATTCGTTCGTGAGATATCGTCTCCACAGACTCACTGACACACACACACACACACACACACACACACACACACACACAGACATCACCTCAAAAATGTTTGATTCGTGATCAGGGATGCTTGAAACGTGCTCTCCCGTCGAAAACTCGAATTCGAAGTATAAGGAAACTAATAGACTTCAGTGGTTTAGTTGACATTATCATCTAATGTATTAAAGCTGCAGACGATATATTACTTTCTCTAAATACATAGTAATGATAATGGTAGTTTTGTAACGGGATTGAAATGAATTTGAATTCGAGTTTTCAACAGAAAATAACTTTTCATGAATCCTCGAACTCTCAATCTAACGATTTTGAGGTGATGTCTGTGTAGGAGTATGTATATATGCGTGGGTGTGTATGTATGTATGTCTGCGCGTATATATGTGTGCGTGTGTTTATGTGTGTTTCCGCAAGTTTGTGGATGTGATATCTCAAGAATGAATGGAGCATTTCGAGCGTAATTTAATTCGACTATTACGGTCCTTGTAATCTAGAACCCTATTGATTTTAAACATGAGCAAAAGTTCGTAAAACCCCCTAATTTTCAAATAAATTGAAAATATCATAAATAGATAAAGATATTCAATAATGTTAATTAAATAAGCATTTTATACATATATTTTTATTATAAAA
>OX578148.1:97457321-97599821 GCA_951213105.1 Amaurobius ferox
GAAGATCTAATTATAAGTCGAACCTCGATACAGCGATACCGTAGAAAGCTTCGTGTGCCGAGCGTGCTTCAATAATCAGAAATGAACGTCTGACGTTACAGTTAGAGTTCGCTGTCGTCCAATGGGATGGAAAGCTGCTTCCAGCAATAACTAGAAACGAGAAAGTTGACAGGCTTCCAGTAATTATTTCTGCTAACGGACAAGATAATCTTTTCGGAGTCCCTCAATTGGCTTCTTGCAGTGGAGACGACATGGCAGCAGCTATTTACAACTTGCTTGCTGAAAATAAACTTTTGGATACAGTGCAAGCCTTGGGCTATAACACCACTGCGTCAAATACTGGAAGAATAAAAGGTGCTTGCATTTTATTAGAACGAAAACTGGGGAAATATATGTTATACCTTGCAAGCACCATATAAATGAATTGGTTTTAAAGTCTGCTTTTGAAGCATGCATTGCTACATCGTCTTGACCCGAAACATTATTACTTGAACGTTTTCAACAAGCCTGGACCAATATAGATATTTCTAAATATACTGTTGGAAATGATGATCAATTTCTTGTGAACAGTATCAGTAAAGGCATAGAGACTGTGCTTCATTTTGACAAAGAGCAAGTTGTTACTTAGCAGACAAGATATTACTATAAAGAACTGCTGCAGTTAGTTATTATATTTTAGGCGAACACGAAGCAAAAGCAATTATATTTCGCTTACCTAGTGCTTTTCACCATACTAGGTGGATGGCGAAAGCTATTTATTGTTTGAAAGTATTTATTTTTCGAAATGAATTTCATTTGACTCACCAGGAATTAAAAGGAGTAAAATTAAATTAAAAGGACGGCCTGGGTATTCAACATAAAGAACTCCATAACGTTGTGTCAAAAAGCACATCCAATTTTTTTAGGCGGTTTAACATATCGTCCGATTTTCTTGCCCTTGATCCTGCAATCTGGAATTCTCTTCATGATTATCAACATGACCGTACAGTATTCAGAAACCTTACACTTGTCAATAATATTGCAGAAAGAGATGTGAAGCTTATGGAAGAATACAACAATATTATAAAACACGATGAGAAGCAAAAGCAATACCTATTGAAAGTCGTGAAAGACTCTCACAGCCATTTTTCATCTTGCTCAAAGTATTCATTATCAAAAAATTATTAAACCTTTTATTATTACAATTTAATGTTATAAAACTTGTTTTGGGGATTAAGCAGTTCTAGAAATTATTTTAGTTATTTTTACTCCTAAATATTTGTTTGAAATTTGAAACATAATTAATAAAAGTGTTATTGCGAAAATTTAGGAATTTAACCAATTTATTTCCATATTCACCCTCCCTCTGGGGCACGTGTTATTATTAAATAAATTTTTCAAAAATTTTACCAGTTACTTACTAGCCCTAAAGGAAAAGAAATGGCGGTAAGACTTATAAAAATATAAAATAAATTGTTTGCCTATATACTAAGGGCCACCCTACTATGTGGCTGTATCGTTGAGCGAGACACATTTGGAACCTCTGTGGATGCAAAGTTCCTTGAAAAGCTGGATCTACAGAGGTTCTATCTAATTTCATATTTTCTGATTGCATCATTTCTTTTATTTTTATTTTTTGTCATTTTAATATTTTGAACCTCTAAATTTTGAAAATCCTTTAACGCTTGAACTTGATTTGTATGTATCGCTCTTGAATGTTGATAAATTCATGTGTATTATTGATAATTTGAAGATCATTTTGCCTTATATGGTAGCATTGTTTTCCTTTTGGTAGATATTTCCTTTCATATCCTCTTTACTTAATTTTCCTACGTATTGTTTTTGAACCAGGGTATGACACTGATCATATTTTAAATTAGTCTTACTATTTTTATTTATTTTATCTTTATTATATATATATATATATATATATATATATATATATATATATATATATATATATATATATATATATATATATATATGTGAATATATATAAACATATAGTATATACATTATACATACACATATTTTATCAAAATATGTTAATTGTTTTAGGTATGTTTATGTATATATAGATAAAGGGGATTGGTGAACGTAAAAAATAGGGGAAAGATCAATCTAGTATCCTAAAAAATTATTATCCTTTACTAAATTGGTAATTTTTTATTTTCAGGTACTTTATGTTGATAATATGAATTTATTTTCCTTGTAAAATAGAGAGAAAAATGATAAAATATAAGAAAGATCAATAATGCATAAAGCATTGATTATGAAACACTTTCTCTAATTTTATTTAAACATCTCTGATATGCGATACATTCAGTAGTAATATTTTAAAATGATCAGACTATTGCAATAATTAACTATATTTGAAAATTTTAAACTTCTTCAAAATAAACGAACTTGATTCAAATGACGTCATCGAAATATAAATAGCCTGGCTCTCTGTGTAAAAGCAGTAAATATGTCATTCATACGTTTTTATTTCATTCATCACAGTACTACAATAATTCATTCTACTTAAAACATAAAATCATAGAAGTAAAAGTAATTTAACTCTATGCATAAAACTTCATCGAAAAAGTCTGTCATTAAATCATCTGCTTCTCTATGTAAATTCAATGAATGTTTCATTCATATAATCTATATTGCAGACTTCAGAACAAAATAACTTTGCGTTAAAGAAATTCAGCAATTCTTAAACAACTCATCTTACAGCTTTATCTGTTTACATTCTCCATAAGAAAATTAGGTTTCGTTGTAGAAATAATCAAAGTTTGATGATCATTTAAACTCAAATATATTGTAATTGTGATGTTTCAGAATACAGATGTACAGAAATTAAGCAAAAATAATGCGGTTTTAGGATGGATACCACACTAAATATAAATTGAAAAGAACATTGAAAATCACAATTTTGACACAAGATGGATGTCATTAATCATTTAAACTCAAATATATTGTAACTGCGTTGTTTCAGAATGCATATGCACAGAAATTGAGCAAAAATAAAGCGGTTTTAGTAGGGATACAACACTAAATATAAATTAAAAAGTATTTTAAAAATCACGATTTCGACACAAGATAGATGCCATATTTTCTTTTGAAGTGGGTCACGTTATCTCTTCATATGAAGGGCGTAATTATTATTTTAATTTTTATTTAAACAGCTATTGAATATATTTTGCTGAAATTTTTTTATATATTCTATGGGATAATTTGAATATTTCCTGAAATTTTCGAAGCAATTTGTGAATTTTAAATTCGCTTCAAATTTTTTTTAAGAATTAGGTCCCATAGCGTTCAATGTATTTCATTTTTTCAACCCGGGTTCAATCCAAAACTAATTGGGTGATATTATTCATTTACATTCCCATAGGTCCCACTCACCATATGAAAAACATACTAAAATTTCATTTTGATAAAATCATTTTTACGGCAGTTATCGTACTAAAAGGCAGACAGACAGAATGAACAAAGTCATAAAATTTCATGAAATTAAGTGTTGTATGTATGAGTTATATATGTTTATAACAACATATGTAATGAATATTGCATCTAACATAGAATATATAATTAACAGTTCTAATTTACGAATTTGTTTCTCTATATTTTTCTTCTAAAAATGGGTTTTTCAAAAAATTTCATAAATATTGGATTTCTTATAAATGCATATCTGAATATGTGTTCCAACTTACACATCAAAACAGAGATTTTCAAATTTAATGTCATGCGTAAGTATGCATTGTACATAAATCATAAAGCTCAGCAAATTCTTTTTACAGGTAATATGAAATTGTAATTTGCATGGTGTTCAATAGTTACAGTAAATTTTCCTCAAAAAGAAATTTTGTTAAACAAATGGCATTATTATGTTAGCAAAGTTTAGGAATTTTGCACATACAAAAATTACAAATCTGATTTTCCTTTAAAATTTGAGTACTGCCAGCCTTTTGAGCGTCATAAGTAACTATCTCAAAGATAAGAAGATCGTTAAGTTCTTAAGTAATAATTATTTACAAGACAAACTACTTATAAAAGTCTTTATGATTCTTGAGTTTTCTGAAAACAAACATTTTATCGTTTTGTCATTCGAATTTTTATTTAACTTTCCGTGAAAAATTCGCGTCTATATAGAATATGGCAGCGAGAAAGATGCCTTTCATTCCATTGTGCCTGTGATATAATGGATCTGATAGATGGAAGAAGTATCCTCATGCTTTGAAATATGTGATTGTCAGATTTTGCATCACATCGAAGCTATAAACTTGAATTCGGAGTGGCATATTGCTTCCTAGGTAGTATTAAGTCGCATATCTTTTAAAGAAATCGAGTAGGTAATAAATGTTTAAGTGGACATTTTTCACAGAAACTCCGGAAATAGTAAGGTAGTAAGGAATATAACTTATATGTTTAATGTACTAGCTCTGACGAGCAACGTTTATGACTGAAATAATGGGAAATGATATATGTCTATATAGCAAATCATTAAAAATAGATAAATAAAATATGTTTCAACATATTAAATGCATAAGCTACAGCATTTTACAAACTTTAGCCCTTCTGGGCACATTGTCCCCTATCACGAGAAAGCAGTGATATATGGCACTATCATGGGACAGATACCAACTGGATTTCTTTGCAGTTAGTCATAATATATAAAACATTGCAGTGCTATGTAGTATTATGTCCCATATCTTTTCAAGTAATCGACTAGGTAATAAATGTATAAGTGGTAATTTTTTAGATAAACTAAAGATATAGCAGAAAAATAACTTATATGATTAAAATATTATCACTGACAAGCAAAGAGTTTATGATTCAAATAATAGGATATGATATATGCCTAAACAGCAAAATCATTAAAAGTTGTAATTAATAAAAAATAACGTAATAAATAAAAGTCGTAATAATAAGTTGCAATACATAAAACGTATTACAACTTATTAAATACATAACCTACAACATTATACAATCTTTAGCTCTTTTGGGCAGATTGATGATCATCATCAGAAAGCAGTAACTTATATAATGCAATAAGACAGGTGTCAAACAATTTTTTGAAATTAGTTACAATATAGAAAGCGTTGTATAATAATTCTTATATTGAGCTTAAAAAAGGTAAAACGTTAAAATAGGGTACAAACCGATCAGGACACATTTTGGCTTTAGTTTGGATGCAACTTGAAATCCTTGGCTGTTTTTTTTAAATGCCACACATTGTTCTGGCATATTGAAAATACCATGATACATAATTCGTTTTGTAGCTATTAAGGGACATTATCCTATAACGTTTCGGTATTATGAAACTACAACAACTGGTTGTGGTCGTTTCCTTTTACGGTTACGAAGTCATGCCAATTTAAAGAAAGGTTAATATTAAATAAAATCTATAATTTATTAATTTATTAATCAAATATACATGTAGCATAGTTCAAAGTTCACTTTGACGACAATAGCCTGCAATTACATCCCAGTAGCCCAACGGTAGAGAGTGGACTAGCCAGTACTGATATTTTTGGTTCAATTCCCGGTTGGGGCAGTAATGTCCCTTACAATAGCGTCCAAACAAATTATCCCTGCAAGTTATTGCAGTGGTTGTGGGGGTCTGAAAGTGACCCTAGTGTAATTTGTACGGAATCAGTGAAATCTGGCATATTAGACAGACGATTTAAATCGAGAGGCTAACGACCACGCAGGATTGAAACCTGGGTAAAAATAATTGCACCCGGAGACTAACTTAAGGTAAATGGTAGGAGGTGGCCATTCAGATTGTCAAGTTACACGTTAATCTGACATTGAAAAGGATGAAGGATTCCCTTCAACAATAAGAGCTTGCCATTCCGACTTAGTAGCAAACGGTAGAGCGTCGGCTGGCCAGCACGAATATCCATGGTTCAGTTCGCGAGTAGGCTAGTAAGGTTCTTTACAATAGGCCTACTATAGAGCAACTTCAAACCTTATTTATTTTTGTAGGAACTGCTAGAATGACACTCTCAGAGAACTACACTTGGTATTTTCAAACGTCATTTGCATTTTCTTATCGCTGGTGTATCTCTTGCAATTCTAGCTTGCAAATCCCATGCTTGCTTTTAAACGTTATCATTGAGGTTGACCGAAGGGAAAATGACCCTGAGGCGACATTATGTGCATTGATGAAATTGTTGTCAGAAGTTACAAACTCATTATGAGCATAACACCGCTTCTTGATGCCTAACTGTTAAAACTCAGAAAACTTAGCATCAATAGACAACATGCATAATTTGATACAATTGACCTTTCTACATGTTGAAAAAATCTGATGTGGGCAACACATGACTTTCCTTATATAATGTAATTAATTTACTACTTTTACAGTAAAAAAAAGTAGGTTTTTCTTATAGTAGATACTAATATCCTTTCCAAGATATTAAATTTTCGACAATTTGTCGTCATTTTTATCCATTTGGCGAGATTTTCGTTAATATGGCAACATTTCAAAAAGTCCCCAAGTTGGCGACATTCCGCCAAATTCGTCGCCAAAATCTCGCCAAGCGTTATGCACTAAGAAATAAGTTATTCTTACAGCAGATAAATGACTATTGGCGTTCAAACACAAAAGTATTACTAAAAGTATATTTTTTCATGAATGGAATGAGCTAGTTCCACGAGAATGATGTAACCCAATTTATCGCATGGTATTATCTGCTCGATAATCGCTCGTATATGAAAAGTGATCATGTTTCTCAATAGGAATTTTTTTTAATATGACTTTTTGATAATTTTTTTTAAAAAATGAACAATATCTCGAGAACGGTTCATGTTAGCGTTCTAAAATTTATGTCAATCGTTTTCTAATGAAAGATTACATAAGAAAGGTCTATTTGCGTAACTTTATTAGCGGTTTTGATTTTTTGACGATTTTTTCAAAATTTCATTCGAAAATTTAGGGGGGTTCTTAACATTCGATTGCATATAAAAGCAATAGGCTTCCAGTGTTTACGGATTGTGATTTTTGTACCAAATTTGGTTCGAATCGGTCTAATCGTTCGTCAGTTATCGTCTCCACAGACTCACTGACACACACACACACACACATACTTTCACACACACACACACACACACACACACACACACACACATACACACACACAGACATCACTTCAAAAGTGTTTGATTCATGATCAGGGATGCTTGTAACGTGCTCTCCCGTCGAAAACTCGAATTCGAATTTTCGGCCCCGTCACAATACTTTCCTTATACATTATGTATATAAGGAAAGTAACTAGCCGCACATCGCTTCGTGGCCACAAAAGGAAACGACAGCGTCGCGTTGTGATATTTTCCTACTGCCGGGAAGCGCTGTGGACTGTGGTCGTTTTCTTAAATAGCCAATAGCCGTTTTCTTAAATGTAGCTTAAATATCACGACATTTGATTTATAATGTACCAGAACGAGCTGCGACTTTTTTTAATCAACCAGATCGTATAATGTTAAGTTGTGGTTAACAGCCAGGGAATTGAATTGAATGTGGCCGAAGGCACAACGTGTTCTGGTAATTTTATTTTTTCTTATTGATGTGTTTTTGCTATTATAACTTTAACACATACATTACAAAAATGAACTGGATAGAAATTTAATACTGAACATGATTGGACAGGATATAAAATATATTGAAAATTGGATTGAATAGGACGGAACAGCAATGAAAAATCTCGCAGGATCTAAAACCAACCATTTTAGTAATTATACAGCAATTGATAGCAGGACGAACGATATAGAAAAATAGTGAATATTTAAAAGAAGTAGAAAATCGACTAATTTATTGATTTTCTATCCTGTTCGTCATTTTTGTGATATTTTAAAACTGTAGTACATGCACAAATGTTGTTGGAAATTATTAACTTATATAACTAATGTCAGTATTAGTGTACTACCTTCTGATGACGAACACAATGTGCATAAGACAGCTTAGTGTTTTAAACTGTAGAAAAATATGTCTCTAAAAAGTTGCAATGCATTTTCTTTTTTTCTTTCTAATTTTTTAAACATTTTTATATCACTGTATATGTAGTCTAGAAGGGAGGGATTCTCTACATACAAATCCCTTCTTCGATATTTCAATACCAAAACTTTTAATACTCTATGGGTACTATAAGCTTTAAAGTATGTTTCCAGAGAAAAGAACTGGCATGTTACCAAATTAGTACCCATTAGATTTTTTTAATTTGAAATAAAAAATGCATATAATTTTTTATTTCGTTAAACTGGTAGTAATTATTGTATTTGCATTTTTGCTCAAGAAAGTGAAAAAAACTTTTCAAAGCCTTAAAATCAAATTTCCTCAAGAAAATTGTAGATTTAGGATTTTATTTTTTAATATAAGTTGTTATTCAAAACAATACCAAGTATGCCGATCATGCTATTGTTAGACGAGGATTCGAGTAAGCATATTTCCAGGATGCCAGGGATAGTATATTAACAAGTTAAGCGCCACGTCAGTCACCGGTGACTGGCAATATACTTTCGTCAGTCACAGTTGTCTGACGATATGTAATTTTAAAAATTATAGTCTGATATTGAGAATTACATACTTTGATGATTATAAAAATGTATCTAAATATTACTTCTTACCAGAAGAATTATTCTAATGGGTAATGCTAACACTGGATACACACAAATGGTTGTTCGGTGCAGGTTTCACAGAATGTTGTTACTTGGTTTGTCAACTTTCTAGCAATATATTTTCCAAATCGTGCTGAATTATCTTCGTAGCATTTTTTACAATATCTTCGAACGTTCGTTGCTCTTTTAGTTTTTTATTGTAATTTGTGACGAGATATTTGAGATATGTTTACAATACTACTACTTGGAATTTCTTTCATTCCTTACAATTGTAAAGATAGACAGCTAAATTCTTTCGAAATTCTATGATACTCATATTCTTTTTGGTTGTATTTTTTAAATAAAATGTGAGCATTTAGAACTGGGGTATTTAGTAGGAGTTCAAATAATAGCCAGAATATCGTGGTTTGAACATGAAGGAGAACAATTTAAGCTCGGCGCTTAACGTACTAAAGATGTCACAGAATACTTTGTGGTAAACATTAAAAGTCGCCCCGACTATAATCGTCATAAAAGTGTCAAATGCAGAAGTTCGCCACGCAATTTATATCTCCTGATTCCTAGGAATATTCTTTTTTATATCTTAAAGTTCTAATAATTCCGTGAGATGTTCTCAGATAACAGAAAAACTGGCATGCTACAAAAATGGTGACCATTTTGACTGGCCCATCTCCATATTGTAAAAAAATAATTACTTGCAATTACAAGCGCCATTTTATACATATTTTTGCAAAAGACAATAAATTTGATGATTTTTCGAACGTTAGAACAAATACTTTTAAAGAAACTTCAGTTTCAAGAAAAGTTTTGTAATTAGTCTCTGTAACGGTATTGTTGAGAATTTTGTGCATATCGTCGTTGTATAAAACTGAAATCCCCCCCCCCGTCCCCTGAGAATTCTTTTGGCTGATACTTGGAAACACATTTTTTTGTATACATTACAGATGGCTGATAAATTTTTATGATGTTCCAAAAGAAAGAAACTGCCTATGCCATGAATTCGGTTATCATTTTGAACTGGCGGACAAAAAAAAATGTTAGTTTAATTACTCGAGTGGTCAATTTTATATGCATTTTCACACAAGAAAATAAATTATACGATTATTAGAAAGATAGAACTAAAAGTCTTCATTTGAGTTTTAAGGAGATTTTGTGGGGGTTTTATACAGGCATTCTGAACAACGCCTTAATTCAAAAATCTACATTGCAAAAGCCTTTTCTGCGGATTATACTCTTAAGCTTTAGAAACATATTTTATTAGTGTATGTTGCTGATATTTTTTAAATGCTTCCAGATGGAATAACTGGATATGGGGATGGGGAACTGGAAATGGAAATAGGGACTCTCTTGTGTAGTTCATCTCCCTACAATTATACAAAACTGAAAACTAAACATTATTTTGATGTAATTTCTTAGGAGTTATTATGAGTATGGAATATTTTATGTTCTTCCCATTGAATGCAATGTAAAAATATCTCCAAAAATATATTAGAGATTCTCATAAAATCTGGCCAAATTATTTTATATAACAATTAGAAAAAACATATTTAATTTTATTAAAATATGACTCAAAGATTTTCATATAGATCAGGCCATATAAAAACTCAAGTTGCTGAAATAGATACCTCAAGGCCCACTCAATAAGTCTCCGGTCTAACTAAGAAAAACAATTTTTTTATAGAAATTCGACTTTATTCATCAACATACTCTCCTTCAAGAGTGATACATTCATTCCAACGCTCCTCTAACTTTTCGATGTCTTTTTTGTAGAACGATTTGTCTTTGCTCTCAAAATAGGCCCCAGTTTCGGCAATCACTTCTTCATTTGAGCCAAATTTCTTTCCCTGGAGCGTCTTTTTGATGTTTGCAAAAAGCCAGCAGTCGCTGGGGACCAGATCTGGAGAGTACGGCGGGTGAGAAAGCAAACCGAAGCGTAATTCATATAACTTAACCATCGTTTTCATGGAATTGTGACACGGGGCATTGTCTTTGTGGAACAGCACTTTCTTCTTTTGCTTGTAATGCCGTTTTTTCTTGATTTCTACACTCAATCGATCCAATAATGCCATGTAATATTCGCTATTGATAGTTTTACCTTTCTCGAGATAGTCGATGAACAAAATGCCATGCGCGTCCCAAAATACGAATGCCATAACCTTGCCAGCTGGCTTTTGGGTTTTGGGTCGCTTTGAACGAATTTCACCGGCTGCTGTCCACTCAACTGACGATCTTTTTGATTCAGGTGTGTAGTAATGGATCCATGTTTCATCCATTGTTACATACCGATGCAAGAAATCATTTTTATCTCCCTTGAACAGCTCCAAACAGCGCCCTGAATCGTCGACGCGTTGTTGTTTTTGGTCCGGTGTGAGCAAACGCGGCACCCACTTCGAAAGCTTCTTACGCATGCTCAAATTTTCGTGTAAAATTGTAAACACACTATCTTCTGATATCTTTAAGGTGTCAGCTATCTCACGCAACTTCACTTTACGGTCTTTCAAAACTATTTTGTGGACTTTTTTTATTGATTTTCGGAACAACTGCCGATTTTGGACGACCAGAGTTTTCAGCATCATCGGTGTTTGTACGACCGCGTTTAAATTCAGCATACCTGTCAATAAAAGTTGATTTCCCTGGTGCAGAGTCTCCATAACGCTTATAAAGCCACTGTTTGGCTCCAACAGTACTTTTCCCCATCAAAAAATAATGTACGAAATTATTTTTTATCCATTGTTTTGAAAATTACAAAACTTGGGTCACTAAAACCTCTGTAACCTATAAACTAATTGTCAGAATGTCATGAAATTTTGACACGTGTCGTTTGAAGGTTGGTACTATCCAGAAATCATATGGGTCTGTCAACAGTGTTGCCATATATGTGTCAGACTAGAGACTTATTGAATGAAGTGTTATATTTATTGTAAAATAACATCGAATTCGCAGTTTCCTTTATTCAATATTTTCCTTTCCCTTTGTCGAATTGAAAAAAATTATAATGATGGCAAGTTGACCCATCTTTTAAGCATTTAAATATATAAAATCTAATACTAGAGTAATAAGAGTAGCTGTATTTATTTTTATCTATAAGTATGTAAAAAAACAAATATAAAATTAAATGTTTTAAGATATTTTTTAACTATTTTAGGCTCTCTGTGATATTATATGGGTGTAATTAATATTTAAATTTTTATTTAAAAATGTAGCGAAACATATTTTGCTAATTTTCCTTTTTCATATATTTTATGGGATAATTTGAATATTTTCTAAAATTTCAGAACCGATTTGTGAATTTTATTTTCGCTTAAAAAATGTTTGAATAATTAGATCCCATAGGGTTCCATGTATTTCATTTTTTCAACCCAGGTTCAATCCAAAACTGATTGAGTGATGTTATCCTTTTACATTCCCGTATGTCTCACAGACCGTCTCAACAACATACTAAAATTTCATTTTGATAAAGTCATTTTTACGGCAGTTACCGTGCGAACGGACAGACAGAATGAAAAAAGTAATAAACACTTTTCAACCTTGCTATAAAGTGTTAAAAAGTAATACTAGCGTAATGAGAGTAGCTGTATTAATTTCCTTATATACATAATGTATAAGGGAAGTATTGTGACGGGGTTGAAAATTCGAATTAGTGTTTTCGACGGGAGAGCACGTTTCAAGAATCCCTGATCACGAATCAGAAAATTTTGAAGTGTTGTCTGTGTATGTGTGTGTGTGTCTGAAAGTATCTGTGTGTATGTGTGTGTCAGTGAGTCTGTGGAGACGATAACTGACGAACGAATGGACCGATTCGAATGAAATTTGGTACAAAATTCACAATCCGTAAACACTGGAAGCTTATTGTTTTTATACGCAATCGAATGTTCAGAACCTCCATAAATTTTCGTGTGTAATTTTAAAAAATCGTCAAAAAATCAAAATCGCCAAAAAAGTTACGCAAATAGACATTTCTTATGTAATTGTTTCATTAGAAAACGATTGACATGAATTTTAAACCGCTAACATGAACCGTTCTCGAGATATTGCACATTTTTCAAAAAAATTATCAAAAAGTCATATCAAATAGAAAAAAATATTTCTTATTTAGAACTAGTTCACTTTTATATGTAATACCATGCGATAAATTTGGTGACATCATTCTCGTGGATCTAGCTCGTTCCATTCATGAAAACATATACTTTGAGTAATACTTTGATATTTGAACGCCAATAGTCATTTATCTGCTGTAAGAATAACTTATTTCTTCGTCCATAACGATTGACGAGAGTTTGGTGACGAATTTGATGGACTGTCGCCAACTTGGTGTCTTTTGCTGTAGCTTATGCATTTTGGTACTATCCTTATGCATCATGCAATATATATTTTAGCGAAAGTAAAAATAATAGTTCATAGGGAATTTCTGGATGCAGACACATTCTAATTTAGGCAGTTTTTGTCTTTTCAAGAAGCTGAAGCCTTTCGATGTGACTTTCAATTGTCCATACCCTTGCTTGCCGATGTCTCGCGTTGCAAAATGTTTTACATTTTACTGCGCTAGTGAACCAAACGGTCTGAAAGGTGAAAAAGTTTTACATGCTTTGGAGTACGTGATTATCATATTTTCTATCAAAAAGAAAGTTTTAAATATGAATTTGGAGTGGCATAGAAGAGGATTTGTCTTTTCAAGAAAAAAAAGCCGTTCTACTGGACATTCAATTTCCTTTATCCTTGTTTCCGAATTCCATGCCGATGTATCGCGTTGCAAGGAATGGAATGTTTTTCATTTTATTGCGCTAGGGATATAACCAGTCTGAAAGGTGAAAAACTTCTGAATATTTTGAAGTACGTGATTGTCATATTTTCTATCAAAATGAAAGTTTTAAATATGAATTTGGAGTAGCCTAGGACAGATTCTGTCTTTTCAAGAAGCAAAAACCTATATATTTGACATTCAATTTTCCATATCCTTGTTTTCAGATTCCATGCCGATATATCGCTTTGCAGAGCGAAGAAAGTGCTTTACATTTTACTGCACAAGTGATATTACCGATCTGAAGGATGAAAAAGTTATTCATGCTTTGAAGTACGTGATTTTCATATTTTCTGTCAAAAAAAAAGTTTTAAGTATGAATGACATAGAGTAGGTTTTGTCTTTTCAAGAAGCAAAAGCCTTTCGGCTTGGCATTCAATTTCCCATACTCTTGTTTCCAGATTCCATGCCGATGTATCGCGATGCAGACCGAAGAAAATGTTTTACATTTTACTGCGCAAGTGATATTACCGATCTGAAGGGTAAAAAAGTTTTTCATGCTTTGAAGTACGCGATTTTCATATTGTCTATCAAAAAGAAAGTTTTAAATATGAATGGCATACAGTAGGTTTTGTTTTTTCAAGAAGCAAAAGGCTTTCGACTTGGCATTCCATTCTCCATACCCTTGTTTCCAGATTCCATGCCGATGTACCGCGTTGTAGAGAATAAAATATGTTTTCATTTTATTGAACCGGTCTGAAAGATGAAAAACTTTTGCATTCTTTGAAGTACGTGATTGTCATATTTTCTATCAAAAATAAAGTTTTAAAACTGATTTGAGTGGCATATGTCTTCCAAGATGTCATGTTTCTCCCTATTAAAGTATGTTTTACAAAAGCTAAATTACCTACTTCTCCAATTAAATGAGAAACACGATTAAAATGATATACACAATGTAGTCAATACATGACTTTTACTACAAACAATAGTCATTTTTTAAATGAATATTTGGTAATTAATGTTTTATTAATGTAATCACATTAAATACATTTTAAGTTCAATTCCCTCCAGAGATTTCATGTTCTGTATAGGGAAATTAATATTACCCAGGAAATATCCCATGATAATTTCTGCGTTATGTAACAATATTTTGTAAGAATCATATCGACAATTTTAAATTTTTTAATTAAGACAGTAATAATAGTGTAGAAGTAAATACGTTATATTTGATTATTAGAAAATATATTTGATTCCTTATTCATTTCTAGATGTAACTTGATGACATGATATGATCAGTGAATGACTTTCTATATATAATGGAATGAATTTACTTTCTTTCACAGTGAAAACTTGATGTATAAGATCCACGGCAAAATATTTTTAAACTTCAGTTATATATTTAACGCCTTTTCTGATAACAGCATGTAAAACTATTTAGACGTACGCAATTAACTTACATATTTCGTATAAAGTATATTTTCTCGTAAATGGATGAACTAGACCCACGAAAATGATGAAGAATAACTAAATAAATAATTTAACGAGAACACGCTTTATGATTCTCACATTTCTCGGATATTTAGTTTGGATCTTTTCCCTGTTCTTTTTATGCACGCAAGCGTTATTTTCCCTTAAAGTAACAGTTAAAGTTAATTATTAACTAATACGTCTATGTATGTACACATAGGTTCTCCATTGTCTCGAAAATCTAACGAGTCTCTCATGGATTCAAATGTCATATATGGAAGCTCTCTGCCACAGGTATACCTTGAGTCTTCTTCACTCGAAAACTATGTGAAGAACCTGGCTACCCCATCCGAGAATCGAACCCTGGATCTCCGAACTGGCCAGCCGAATCTCCACCGTTGAGCTACTGGAACAAAATTTCAAACGCTTATCATCGTAATGGTCAAAGTCTCCACCATCTAATGTCAGATTGGCGGGCAACTGACAATCTGATTGACCACTTCCTGATTTCCTGCTATTTTTACCTGAAGTTTTCCTCCTGCTACTACCATTTTTACACTGGTTAGTATCCTACGTGGTTGTTATCCCTTGAATTTGAAATCGGCGCCCAATTTTCCACAGTTCACTGAATCCGTGCTAGACTTACTAGGGTCACTTTCAGACCTCCGACATATTTCAAATATAATGTAAAACTGTATGTTTCACCACAATATTTTTCATCCATTGTTATATTTTTAGACCTAAATAAATGTTCGTTTAGTGGGATGGTAGACCTTGGGTGCCTCCTGAGTGCAGGAGATATCCTTTTCCGGCCGTGCAGCTAGCTACTCAAAACCCAGTATGTGAATCGCACGGTCTGGTGTTTTCAGACCTCCGACATATTTGCACTAACCTTCAGGGTCGAATTGTTTAGGCGTAATTGTAAAGAACCTAGCTGCCCATACCGATAATCGAACCCTGGATCTCCGAACTGGATAGCAACTCTCTACCGTTGAGGTATTGGGACGAAATTGCAAGCTCTTATCGTTGAAGTGGACTCTGCAACTACAATTTAATAAATATTCTGAATCACTACACGAATGTATTGCATGCATAATCCGTACTCGAAATTCAATCCCGGTTCCTGCTCAACACAAGCCAAGAGAATGAACTAATTGTCTCAGGTGTTTTTTGCAGCTCTCTTATAACCCCTTATAGTTGCAATTTCTACTATCTAGAGATTCTTGCACATTTCTTGACTCAACCATCTGTGTGGTTCCCAAAACAATAACTTCTCCAACTTTTTCTGCAAGGTAGTAAAGAAATCTCTGGAAATCATACAACAGTTTACTGGAAAAGCACAGAAATACAAAATAATGTTTTTCTACAACTTCAAAATCTTGAAAGGATTGAATAAAGGGCATTTCCAGAAACTAAAAGACAGTTTCTGCATCAGAAAACGTGAAATATCGAAAACTCCTAAGTAAACCTTTGCATGCATCGAACACAAACTTTGCTTTCATCCTCCATTTTCGAGTGTACAATTTCCATGGATGTCTCGTAAGTGCTCTTCACGTCAGAAGAAGCCTCTGTGAAAAGGTTTTTCTCTGCTTATGGAATGTGTCTAAAGTAATTTTTCCCCTCAAATATATGCAGATGTTTACTTACTAGAACCTAAAAACTGTATAAATAAACAAGGGTTTAAAATTTGAAAATAGAAGTTGTAATGTATGAAATTGTAATGTATGATCGATCTACAAAAAGTAATAAAAAGCATTTTATGTCTCCAAAACAACTTTTTCTACTTATTAACAATATTAGATTTTGTTAAAAAAAAACTCAGATAAAAGGTTCCACACCACTAGATTTCACTAAATTTCTATTGTCTTAATGTTGTTACTAATCAATATAATTAGCGTGCGAAATTGTTACTGATTAATATATAAGAATACCAAATTTCATATCATTCGCTTGAATCGGACCTGGTGATGAGAACAAAACGTTCGTATATTTCAAGACCACTCATGATAACTACTTAACAAATTTCTATATGTCTATTTACTTTAGGTTAATGTATTTACAAAGCAATGGGTCATTTAATAATACTGAACATACTGTAGCAGGAATTAGATTTTCTACATTTTGGATAAATAAAAAGTATAATATATATAAAAATAGCGTAAGTTATTATTCTGCAAGTTACATTCACATCCAATTAAAGCATTATATATAAAATGTGTTAACAATGATATTTTAAATAAATTATAATATAACCATGTGTGTCCCAGAATTAGATATCTATTTCATCGAAATGGGACGAATTTTCTAAAAGCTCATGTTTATTGACATTAAACAAGTTTATGCGTGTTAGATATATAACAAGAAAGATCAATCATGCTTAAAGCATTGATTATGAAACACTTTCCAAATTCAATGCAATTTCATTTAAACATGTCTAAAATGCAAGACATTCTTCGGCAATATTTTAAAAATTATCATAATACTACATTAATTTATTATATTTGAAAACTTAAACCTTCATCGAAAAAAATGAACTTCATTTAAATTTCGGCATTAAAATATAAATTTCCTGGTTTAAACATCTCTAAAATGTGATACATTTCTCGGTAATATTTTTAAAACTATCATAATACTACGATAATATATTATATTTGAAAACTTCATCGAAAACAACTGAAGTTCATTCAAATGACGTCATTTAAAAAATAACACGCCTGGATCTCTCTATAAAAACAGCATTCCATTAATGACATTCTCCCATTCATTTCATTGATCACAATACTATAATAATTTATTTTATTTAAACATTTTGCTTAAGACCATGGAGCTACAAAAAATTAAACTCTATGCTTGAAACTTCATCGAAAAAAATCGTCCTTCTCTTTATGAAATCAATTAATATTTCATTCATATTAGCCATGCAGACTCCATGGACTAAATCATTTTGTGTTAAAGAAATACAGCAATTCAAATACAACTCATTCTACATATTTTGCTGTTTACATTTCACATAAGTGAAAAATAGGCTTCTTTGTAGAAATAATCGAATTTGGATGATCATTTAAACTCAAATATATTGTAATTGCGTTGTTTCAGTATGTAGTTGCACAGAATAAGCAAAAATAATGTGGTTTTAGGACGGATACAACACTCAATATGAATTAAAAAGAACTTAAAAAATCACGGCTTTGAGACAAGATGGATGCCATTTTGAAGCGGGTCATGTGATCTTTTCATATCATGGTCACGTGATCGCTTCATATAAGAGGTGTAATTTTTATTTTAATTTTTATTTAAAAAACTGCTGAATATATTTCGCTGAATTTTTTTATTCGAAGCAACTTGTGAATTTTAAATCCGCTTAAAAAATGTTTGAAACATTAGGTCCCATAGGGCTCAATGTATTTCATTTCCTCAACCCGGGTTCAATCCAAAACTAATTGGGTGATATAATTCATTTATATTTCCATAGGTCCTACAGACAGTCTGAACAACATACTAAAATTTCATTTTGATTAAGTCCTTTTTACAGCAGTTATCGTGCTAACGGGGTGACAGGCAGACATACAGACAGACAGAATGAACAAAGTCATAAACACTTTTCAACTTTGTTGTAAAGTGTTAAAAATGTTTAATTATTTCATACTTTTATTGTCACCTCCTTTTAAAACCCTATTAATAATAAATGCATAAGGCGCGTATTAATAATAAATGCATACGGGGCGTATGCATAAGACGTGCATAATACGCGTATTTTTTGTAAAATTATTTATTAAAGGAGTGAGAAATAATGAAATCAGAGAAAGATTTACATGGAGTATCTTTCTAAGATTTCACAGATCTCAAGCCTTTGATACGCAATGTTACAACAAGGATGCGTTCTTGTATATCCATTGTTAATAGGGGTCTGGAAGAGGATGAAAATAAAATTATGAAATAATTTGGAAATTTTCGCATTTATAACATATATTAATCATGGTAGACATCAATAATAAAGATGATGTTTTAAAAAATTCGTCCCATCTCTTTAATATATATATATATATATATATATAAATTAGTAAATCCAATGTTAGAATGTATGTAGTAACACATAATACACTATTCTAAAATTTTCTACAAAATACAAAGAAATAAAAGAAATTAAGACATAAAGAGGAAATAATAAAGCATAATGCAGGTCATAAAGACAAAGACAATCAACAAATTTCAAAAAATCATATATAATTTCATATATATATATATTATATAAAATCCAAAAGGTAAGTTCCAAATATGAAAATCAAATATGAAACAAATGGAAAAGAACAAGAAAAATAATAATACCAAAATTTGGCCGAGGGGTGGAGGTTGTGACTCCTCACCCCGGTTCAGTATGCTTTACGCCATGGCCATCCAGGTGTATCACACTCCTGGATGTCAGTACCATTCAGGTATCTAGGCCACTATGGCAAAGAAAATCTTTTTAGGAAGCGAAAAGTCCATGATTGTTGAAACTAAACACTAGAATTCGTATAAACATGACCTCAAAATTACCTCCTAAAGAAAATATATGCTTTATACGACACAAATCCTTCATATATATAGTACCATGTCATCAACTTAAATATGTCCGTGATCGAGAATACACAGCGGTTGCAGTTATACCGTAAAATGATGACTCAATTACGTTCAAAATGCTAACCGGATAACCATTTTTCCGTGCCTCATTCAAATACCTTTTATCCCGTTCTATTCTATCGCAACTTCGAGGGTTTACCCTTTTGTTTCTTAGAAGCTGACTGAAAATTATATTACGGAAAACAGCCTTACTTAAACAAGTTTTCCAAGAAGTGATAAAGTTTACGTCAAAATTTCACAAAAGAATTTCATAAACGAATTTCACAAACTTTGGTAGGTAAGTCCCTTGCGGGTGACCCTGGTGCTGATTAGATTTTGGTAGAATAAGGGATAAAAGACCTGTTTTTGTGAAATGGCAAACAAAATTGTCTGTATCCAATCTAGCTGAAAAACTTTTCTACCAAATGTCACAAAATTTGGTAGATAAATCACATTGTAGGTTAACTTGGTGCTGATTATATTTTGGTACGTTTCGGGAAAAAAGAACCTACCTGTTTTGCGTAATAGTCCGCAAACATCCTTAACTATAGAAATAAAAGACTACGTATGCTCATATATACATATATATCAATTAAATGCTTATTTTATACGTCATTTTTCACGAGGAAAATAATAAAACAATCCTTTTTATTCTGGGACTAGCCGTTCACGAGACAGTTTAATTTTTTCGCCAACTTTAAAAAAAATCTGATGTGGACAGCACATGCCTTTCCTTATATAATGCAATGAATTTACTCTTTTTATTATAAAGATATAATGTATAAGAGCCACAGTATTGTGTTTTTACCGTTGAATTTTACATTTGGCAATTTTCCGGATGAAAACATGTAAAATTATTTCAAAGTATCCAATTAACTTATATTTCTCGCAACTTTAAATAAGTAATTATCAATATTGATAGCATCCTCAATAAGCGATAAGTTCATATATTAAACTATTTTAATAATTAATTCATCAATTAGTCGTCATTTTCATTAATTTAGTGTCATTTTTGCACTTTTGACGATATTTAGACAATCTGGGGCAAAATATCGCCAAGTTGGCGATAGTTTGCAAGGTTATTCGCTAAGTTGGCCAAATGTATCCCTAAGCGTTACAGACAAACAGAGAGAAGAAAATTTCTGATGAGCGCTATATAACATATGAGCGTCATATAACGGAAATCGGAATTTGCGAAACATTCTTTCTCATTTGGCGTCATTTTTATCAAGTTAGCAACATTTTTGCCATTTTGGCAACATTTGAAATAGTCGCGGACGGACGGATGGAGAAATGGCCATTCTTTTAGTCTACTTTTATGTTCTTTTCAAGGCATTGGACTTTCATCAGTAAGTCGTCTTTCATTGATTTAGCGTCAGTTTCATCAACTTGGCGAATTTTTATCAATTGAGAGATATTTCCTTGAATTTGGCAGCATTAAAAAAGTAATCAAGTTGGAGATATTCCGACCAATTCTTCACTAAAATGTTGCCAATCGCTAAGGACGGAATATATAGGTTATTTTTATAGAAAATTCATATATTCTTTCCAAGATATTGAATTTTCGTTAAATAGTTTCATTTCCATTGATTTAGCGTCATTTTTATCAATTTGGTGACATTTTCTTTAAGTTGGTAACATTTAAAAAGTCGCCAACTTGGCGATATTCCGCCATATTTATCGCCAAAATCTCGCCAAGCGTTATGGACGGGGAAATAAGTTATTCTTATAGCAGATAAATGACTATTTAAATTCAAATTCAAAAGTATTACCCAAAATATCTTTTCTCACAAATGGAACGAGCTAGATCGAAGAGAAGGATGTCACCAAACATATCGGACGATATTACATAGGAAAAGTGAACATATTTGATAATTGCCAATATTTTTTTTTTATCTTATATGATTTTTTCATAAATGTATTTAAAAATGTCCCATATCTCGAGAGCGGTTCATGCCACCGTTCTAAAGTTTATGTCAATCGTTTTCTAATGAAAAATTACATAGGATATGAGTATTTGCTTAACTTTTTTAAAGGTTTTAAATTTTCAATGATTTTTTTCAAAAGTTCACTCGAAAAGTTAGGCGGGTTTTGAACATTCGATTGCCTTATAAACAATATACTTCCATTATTCATGGATTGCAAGTTGTGTACCAAATTTCATTCAAATCGCTCCATTCGTTCGTGAGATATCGTCTCCACAGACTCACTAACACACTAACACTCATACACACGGGCATCACCTCAAAATGTTCGATTCGAGTTCAGGGATGTTTTAAACGTGCTCTCCCGGCGAAAACTCTAATTCGAATTTTCGACCCCGTCACAATATTTTCCTTATACATTATACTATGTATATGAGGAAATTAAGTCCAGTTACCAAATGACAACGAAAACTGAATGTAATGTGCAAATTCAGTGTAATTTAAAATAAGTGTGGCTGTTAATTTGTCGGCCATCTATCTATATACGTACATACCGAAGGCGTCCCTTTAGAAATTATTTACTTGTGTTCTAGAAAGTCCCAAATTTGAAAATCACCCCAAAATCAAAATACAATTTTGAACCCAATCCCACAATTTCCCTATGCATTTCTATATTTAAGGAAATGAAAATTATTAATCCTAAAAAATATAGATGTTCATAAATTAATTTAATGCGAAGAATCTAAGTTCATTTATATGCGTCTGGAAACCGCCAACTTCAACCTAATAAGCAGATGTTACTGTGTTTAATTTTTCTATCAAAATCTTCAACTATGAGGAAATTTCAAGCATACTTTGTATTCAACCCTCAACAATAGATAGCTAGAATACCAGTGGAATATTTAAATACGTGGTGAACTTTTACGAGCGTTGAATACAAAATGAACGCTTCGGCTAGACGATATTTTATCATTGAATATCGGGAAATATTTTTGTTACTCTATGCATAAATGCAGTATATATAATTTTATAATTCCTGAGCTATAACCTCTTGAATAGGAATAGTCAATGACATAGTAAATGTATAAAATAATGTCTATGGGAAATTCAAGTTTTAAAATGAAATATAATGTTATTAAAACCTTAATTATATTGTTAATAAGACAATTTCTAGTAAGTTTCAATAGAAAGCATTTATTTTCCGCAGTTAAGGAGAAGGATATTAAGATTCCATGGATAAAAGGCTTGAAAATACCATAATGCTTCATAATTATACATAGATGCCTCTAGTGTTAGTAATGCGCTTTTAGTACTTTCCTTATATACAATAATGTATAAGGAAAGTATTGTGACGGGGTTGAAAATTCGAATTCGAGTTTTCGACGGGAGAGCACGTTTCAAGCAACCCTGATCACGAATCTAACATTCTTGATGTTAGGTCTGTGTGTGTGTGTGTGTGAGTGAAAGTATGTGTGTGTGTGTCAGTGAATCTGTGGAGACGATAACTGACGTCTGGACGAATGGATTGATTCGAGCGAAATTCGGTACAAAAATTACAATCCGTAAACACTGGAAGCCTATTGTTTTTATACGCAAACGAATGTACAGAACCCCCCCCCCCCTAAATTTTCGAGTGAAATTTTGAAAAAATCGTCAAAAAATCAAAACCTCTTATAAAGTTACACAAATAGACATTTCTTATGTAATTTTTCATTAGAGAACGATTGACTTAAATTTTGAATGCTAACATGAACCGTTCTCGAGATATTGCATATTTTTCAAAAAAATTATCAAAAAATCATATAAAAAAAAATATTTCCTACTGAGAAACATGTTCATTTTTCATATGTAATACCATGCTATAAATTTGGTGACATCATTCTCGTGACTCTAGCTCGTTCCATTCATGAAAAAATATACTTTGAGTAATTTTTTTGTATTTGAACGCCAATAATCATTTATCTGCTGTAAGAATAACTTATTTCTCCGTCCATAACACTTGGCGAGATTTTGGCGACGAATTTGGGGGAATATCGCCAACTTGGTGACTTTTTTAAATGTTGCTAAATTAACGAAAAACTCGCCAAATGGATAAAAATGACTCTAAATCAATGAAAATGACGACTCATTGACGAAAATTCAATATCTTGAAAATAATATAAATATCTACTATACAAATAATTTTCTTTTTACTGTAAAAGTAGTAAATTCATTGCATTGTATAAGGAAATTCATATGCTGCCAACATCAGATTTTTTTAATTTGATACAATAGGAATAAATAATATTTAGCATAGGCATTTTTAATTATTTTTAAATTACACTTCCCATCTATATGAGTATAATTAATTATTCAGTATTTTTTCATAGCTATAAGATAGGGTACGGAATATATTGAGATAAAGATAAATTAAAATGTAAAATAATTTTGAATTTGTAGGAATATTCTTTATTGTTTTATAAGGAGCGAAACAGACAAAACTCTTAAGGATGAAACTCTTGAAAGATCCATATTGCTGAGATTTATATCTAGGTGCCGCTAGTGTCTTATTTTTAATCATATAGAAGCCTCAGGAACATAAACTGGGTCTAATATGTGGTTGTTGAGACCCAGACCGTCCGAACTACTTGAAAGGTGTCAGGTAACCGTTTGGACGGCCGGGAAGTGCCCCCCAATTTAGACCGGAACCCAGTGGGGGAGGCATCCACAAGGACCGTACCCTCCTTCTCCTACCACCAACCTCTCGGAAGGACTTACGGACCCACATGTTTAACGTGATCGTACTCCGCATGAACACGGCGGCAGTTGTGGCAGCCTGCAAATCCAACGCGCAAACCACCGGACTGAATGCTTTTGTGTGGAGTACCCACCCCCTTAAATGTACATTTTTGAAAAAGCTATTCTTTTTGTGATTTCTGTCAGATGATTCGGCCATATACCAAATATCCAGCCTCTATCACATTTTAAAAGGGGGCGTTTCTCCTTTATTCCAAAAATCGAACATTTTGGTGAACGGCACCCCCTAAAGTAGAAAATATTGGTAAACTGAAATTGTACTCTTTCTTCCTTTCAAACTATCTACCGTTACACCTAATTTGATATCTCTATCTCATTCCAAAGTATGGTTTTTTATCAATTCCCTTTTCGAACGTTCTACTCTGGAGCACCCCCTTAAACGAACGTTTTTGAAAAAATATATTCGTCTTGGGTATTTCCGTCAAATGAATAGCCCATATACCAAATTTCAAGCCTCTATAAAATTTTAAAGGAGTGTTTTCTCATTTATTCTGTAAATCGAACATTTAGTGTGCGGCACCCCCTTAAGTAGAAAATATTGGAAACCTGAAATTGCACACTTTCTTCCTTTCAAACGGTTTACCCATAGATCAAATTTGAAGTATCTACCTCATCGCAAAGCATGCTTTCCTATCATTTCACCTTTCGAACGTTTTAGTATGCGGCCCCCCCCCCTTAAGTAGGAAATATTGGAAATCTGAAATTGTACATTTTCTTCATTTCAAACGATTTACCCATATACCAAATTTGAAGTCTCTACCTCATCGCAAAGCATGCTTTCCTATCATTTCACTTTTCGAACGTTTTGGTGTGCGGCACCCCCTTAAGTAGAAAATATTGGAAATCTGAACATGCACACTTTTTTCCTTTCAAACGATTTACCCATACACCAAATTTGAAGTCTCTATCTCATCGCAAAGCATGCTTTCCCATCATTTCACTTTTCGAACGTTTTGGTGTGGGACACCCCCTCTAGAAAACATTTTCGAAAAATTCGATTTTTCCAGGGGGGTTTTATCGAACGACCGAGCCATGTCCCAAATTGCAAGTCTCTATCTATTCGGGAAGTGCCTGAAAAAAGCGAGACAGACAGACAGACAGACAGACGGGCAGACGGATAATTGGCAGTTAGTATATACTAGCCAAATACACGTTGGAAATCAACGGTCTTGCAATAAGCAACCCCTGAATATTGTCATTTTTAATAATTCGCGTTTCACATTTATTCGGAAAATCGAATATTTTAGTGTGCAGAACCCCCTAAAGAAAAAAAAAATATTGTAAATTTTAAATTGCGCACGTCTTCCTTTCGAACTATCTACCAGTACTCCAAATTAAAGTACGTTTTTCTGCGGAACACACCCATAAATGAACATTTGGCAATTAGTATAATATATTTCTGACTTTTTTATTTTCATGGTATGCGTCAATTTTCTTTGTGTTGCGTTTGTGTCAATAAATCAAAATAATATCTTCTGGGTCTTTATTTATCTGTAGTGAAAGTTATGTGCTGATCAAACAATACTTTCTAAGGAATAATGGAACATTGGAGCATTGCTATTTTACAATACTTTAAACTCAAACTTCAAACCAAGGACAAAAAATCTGCCTATGTGAAATTGAAATACGAGTTGAACTTTTTTGAACAAGGAATAGAAAATGGACTTTTCTGTTTGATGATCTTCTATCCTCGGATTTCGTGAAATAATATCCCTGAGTTGCATTTCAATGAAGTCTTTCTCCTCACTTGCATAGTATATTGCAATTTGCTTACTCTTTCTAAATATATTTTATAGTTATCATTTTCATACAATTATCGATTATCTTTCGAGAAATATATATATTAACGGAAAATATAAATTGTCTTGAAAAATACGATTTCTTTCACAGATATTCGATAGCTTAGCATGGATTGGAATATTATATTTTCTGAATATATCTTCTGGCGCTCTGAGTTTATAGATAGTGTGGGTGTACAAATATAACATTATATGGTGCAATACTCATTTATTAATATTCATTTATATAGTTACATTTATATATATATATATATATATAACATCAATACCGACATCATTCAATACAACTCGACTCTTACCTAGGATTATCTGATTGATGCACATCCAGATGGCTCTATAAGTTAGACGCGACTTTTTTAAGTATGCTTTCCTATTCGAAGTTTATACGCTTTATGCAACTCTTCCATGATTCTCGTCTTGTTGGTTAGTAAAATTTCCAATTTTTGTTATTTTGATCATTTTTATGTTGTCTGGGATTCGGCCATTTTTCCCCACGGGCATGATCGATTGTTGTTCCGGGTGTGCAGAGTATCTGGGAGCGTTTTCATGAAGTCAAAGCTAGCTTCTAACCAGGGAATAGGGGTCGCAATCCCCCTTGACCTTTCTGCAACCCTGTAAACACAATCATTCCACCTATATATTTTCTTTTTTCATTTTAAATCTTATATATATATATATATATATAAAATGCCTTCATTGGAGTCTCGTTTGAGAACCAAAAGGAGAAAACACCTTTACAGTAACGGAAGGACGCAACGGAAGTTCCCAAAATTTGAAAGGACGGAGGAATGTGAATACGCATTCAATTGGCTTAAGGAAATGCAGGTTTCAACTTCCATTCAGGCACATCCTCAGCCAAAAGAGAGCTTTGTTATATATACCGATGCAAGTAAACAAGAAATAGGGGCTTTTCTCTCCCAGAAAGTAGGAGGGCAAGACCGTGTTACTGCATACTGTAGTAAGTGCTTGTCGAAGCCCGAAAGAAATTGATGCATAACAAGGAAAGAACTGTTGGCAATTGTTAAAGTCATAGATCATGTCCATCATTGTCTCTACGGAAGGAAATTTCTGTTCCTTACAGATCACGCTCCTCTGAGCTGGCGTCTCATGGAAACTCAGATTCGGTCTCGAGAAGACTTTGTCTTTTGAACTGTGCGCATTTGACTGCTGCTGAAATAATGTTTAGAAGCCAGATTTTACGTTTCGTACGACAAGTTATTGTGCACTCAAATAATACAATAAATATTTTAAGTAATACGCTATGGTGTGAAACATGTTGCACAAATGATTCAGACGAATTGCCAATAGGTTTGACATTTCAAGTGAACGAGGTTTGAAAACCATAAATTCACCAATTTTCAATGATATCAACAGGTTGGAAAGTCACTGTGTCTATATAACCGTAACTCACGTCTCTGGGCCTGACACAAAGAAGTTACTTTAAAAAAGGGGAGTACAATCAGGACCGGCGATTATATTGGAAATAAAATGCATTTTATTTTTTTTTTCGGGCCGTTAATGAGAAAAGAAAAGAAGCGGGTATATTGGATGTTGTAGCACTACATTTATTCCGAACTGCTAAAAATGATTGCTGACTGAAGACAACGTAGTTAATATGCAGGGTGTCCCAAAAAGTTTGAAACGCGCTTTAATGCTTTATCTGTTGGAGATAAGTGGGCAATGTAAATTACAAAAATGCTGAAAGTAAGGTAGGAAATAAGAATACGTTCATAAAATAGTCCTCCCATTCATTTCAAAAAGTTACACTTTTTACATTTTTATACGACCTCCTTAGACAAATTGGGTCAAACAGAAATTTTTTATTTTTAATGCAACAAGATCATTAAAAAAACCGCATATCTGTATCTTTAAAATTGAGCGAGTTATATTTAATTGAAAATTGAACATTGTGAATGGGCACCATATGACAAATTAGTAATGTAAATTTGTGACATATCACAAAGAAGATAAAACTGGATGACAATACATAGGATACCCAATCACGTAGTGAGTACCACTGCTTTATATGACCTCTGTCTGTGCAATGCTTTATTTAGGTGCATTTATGACAAAAATTTTATTTTGACACATATTACCGTAACTTTGATATAACAATTTCCATCGTCAATGTGCTTATGATCCCTATTTTCACTGGTTAAACAGCCTTTCACATGGTACGGAAAACTGGCATAAGTCAGATTTTTCCTTTATCATAATTCAGTTGATTTTAAAGATACAAATATGCGGTTTTTCTGATGATCTTGTTGCATTAAAAATAAAAAATTTCTGATTGACCAAATTTGTCTAAAGGGGTCGTATAAAAATTTAAAAAGTAACTTTTTGAAAATGAATGGGATGGCTATTTCATTAACGTAGTCTTATTTCCTAACTTACTTTCAATATTTTTGCAATTCACATTGCCTACTTATCTCCAAAAGGTACAGAATTAAAACGCGTTTCAATCTTTTTGGGATACCCTGTATATTGCGATATTTATTTGACGGGGAAGAATGTAAGTTAAGATTAAGAGTGTTAGACGGTTATCTTTTCCTGTATATAAATTAATATTTGGATGCTCAATTTAAATTAAATGCTGTATTGCGTGGAAGAAAATACTATATTTTACTGTTATTAAAATATGGGGCATTTAAAAATAAAAAGTATGAATTTCGGCGGAAAGGTGGAATATAAGATATTTAATGACAGAGATAAGCCTTTTCATATTTGTTAATATGAATTCCACTTTATTATAAATATGTATCTAATGTGGGCAGCAGATGACTTTCCCTAAAGACTCAATTTAATTATATCTTTGTTTCTATAATAATTTGTTAAATTCAGTTTAATTGAATAAAATATGACGTATAATTAAATGGAATTACACTCGATTTACATTTTTGGCCAATTTTCGTTTTCATTTGTGTTTTCAAAGCCAATACAACAAAAATGCGAAGAACTAAAATATCTCGAGAATGTCTATTCTTAGAGTAATGGGTTTGATCTTATTCTTTTAATCGTCAAAAAATACGTATAACTTAAGCATTTAAGTAATGCATTTGATCATACATAATCATTTATTATAGTATTTAACGATTTTTTGCGGACCATCCCGCAAAAAAGGAATTTCATGTTTTTTTCCGAATCGTAACCAAATCTAATCAGCACCAGGGTAATTTACAGGTAACTTATCTACCAAATTTTATGAAATCTGGTCACATTTTTTTAGCTAGGGTTGATACATTTGGATTTTACAGGCCATTTTGAGAAAATAAGGCAGTTCACTTTATCACGAATCGTACCAAAATCTAATCAGCACCAGGGACATCCACAAGTGACTTATTTACCTATAGAATTGTGTGAAATTTGTTTTATTAGTTTTTGAGTTAGAGTGGATACAGACATTGCACAGACACACACACAAACAGGCATACACACAGCCATCACACTAAAAATACTTTTTTCGTTTTCTAAAGGTACCAATATGTGTAGATCTTTCGAACACTGGAGCTGAGATTTTGACACGATTCCTATACTTTCCCTATACATAACAATGTATGGTAGGGAAAGTGAAATTTATTAATGCGCAATATTTTATTTAGACATGCAAAAAACTGTGCTTTATAACACGCTAAACGGTTGTATTAAATAAAACATTTTATTAAATAATTCCATGATGTAGTTATAGGTGCTTTAATAGGTTGCTATGCAATTATTCTATATAAACCTTTGTTATGCATATATATTCTTAAGTTTTGAATTCAATTAATGTCGTTATTAATTCATGGTCTCCTTTGACCCATATGATCCCAAGCACTTTTATAAGATTTTGAACACAGACAACACAAATATTTTAGTAAGGATATTAATTGACATGCCATCTCTACAATCTTTGATGTCGTTTGATGTTTCAAAACTCTTAATAATTAATGGTATTAATTAACATTTAATATCTAACTTTTGTAGACTTTGGTGTTCAAACATAATCTTGTAACCGCATATTTGTTAAACAAGAATTTATAGACATGAACATGCAAATTAGCTTGATTCCCAATTCGTTTAAATATGTATACAATATTCAAAACTGTAAAGATATAATATTAGCTGTATTCTACTGCGGTTTTAATTACACTTGGAGTATTGTGGATAGTAATACTGAGAAATAGGATTTCATCTATACGTGTATTATATGATTTTAATAATCTGAAGAGCTATTTAATGACCAGGTAGTTCAGTTTGTATAACATTTCTGTCGAGAATGTAAGTTGAAGGTCATTTTTTCTTTCCCTGCAATACATGGTAATGTATAGGGAAAGTATTGGAATCATGCTGAAAATCGCAACTCGAGTTTTCGACGGATCTACACGTTTCGACACCTCTAGAATACGGAAAAACTATTTTAGGGTGACATCTGTGTGTGTGTCTGTCTGTCTGTACAGATTGTGTATCCATTCCAACTAAAAAACTAATGGACCGAATTCCTTAAATTTTTGTAGGTAAGTCACTTGTACGCGAATCTGGTCCTGATTAGTTTTGGGTACGATTCGGGATAAAAGAACCCGCCTTTTTTTGCGAAATGTCTCGAAAAAGCTTTTATCTACACTAGCTGAAAAACTAATGGACCAAATTTTACAGAATTCCGTAGATAAGTTACTTGTGGGTCACCCTGGTGCTGATTAGATTTCGGTACGATTCGAAAAAAAAAAAAAACCTGCCTTTTTTTGCAAAATGATCTGCCAAAATCTGAAATAAAAAAAATATACATATGGTCAAATATATCCATTAAATGCTTGTATCATACGTAATTTTTAAGGAAGAAAAGAATAAGACCAACCCTATTACACTAGGACTAGCCGTTCCCGAGATATTTGAGTTTCTTCGTATTTTTTCTACACCATCTTTGAAAATAAGTCCAGTGAGAACGAAAATTGAATTAAAAGTGAATTAAATGTAATTAAAATAAAGAGAACGTGGATATAAGTCTGTAGGCAAAGTCACGTGCTGCCCGTATCATATTTTTTATGTTCGACTCTATACTGGTCAGAGTCAAGTTTGTGCTGACCCTAGTGTAAGAAACAGATATTGTATAGAGGGTGGTTATAAACAGATGGGCCAAATATTACGAGGTGATAGTATACACCACACCATGCATTTTTCGCCATACTTTACCCGTCAGAAATTAAACGCTGGGCGATGGGTGGAGCGAGTTGGCCCCGTACCTTGGCTACCACGATCGTCCGATCTGTAGTGTTTTGACGTCTTTTGTGGTGATATTTCAAGCGTCTCGCCTATGACACTCCCCTTGAGTCTGAAGAGGAACTCGTAGCCAGAATGTCGGACGCTGCTGCCAAAGTGCGCGAAATTCCTGGTCTGTTTGAGAGAGTTCGCCAATCCCTCCATCGCCGCTGTGAGACGTGCATTCAGGTTGGCGGTCGATCCTTTGAGCAATTACTCTAATTATTGTTTATTAAATGTCATTTTATAATTAAGTCATTCTTACCTTTTCGCCTCTCCTCATCGGTTTCGCCATCAAGTGCCCACTGGCGCCTGTACGTTTCATTTCTAACCCGGTAACGAAAAATGTTTGTTTTAGTGTGTACTACCACCTCGTAAAGTTTGGCTCATCTTTTTTTAATCACCCTGTATAAAAAAATTCGTTGTATAGTAATAAAAATGAATATATAGGGTATAATAAAAATAAAAGTTAAAGTTATACATTTTATATTTCATATGTTCGATTGGCGCTTTTTGAAACGTAGCTACAATGCAAACATTTCAAAAAATTAAAAACTGAGTGTATAAATGAATATTTAATTAACTGTGCATAAAAAATTACGGTAAAAATATGATTTGCTACTGAAAGTTATGCATACGATTTGATTTACAGTTTCTGTTTATTATTTTACTTTTGTAAATTGCTGAATAAGTGAAAAATATCAGTTCTAATTATTTCATTCGCACTAAAATCTAATTAGCATAAAGGTAAATACAAATATACCTAATTGCCATTCTTGCCAATCGGACTGTATATATTCTCACAGTTAACGTGGATGCATGAATTTCACAGTCATGCACATACACGAAGAAACCTAAAAATATCTGACTCGTGTTCGAAGTTGCCAAAAGTGTTAATACATTAAAAACTTAATATAATATTAATATTTAACTATTATAATATATAATATTAATAATATAATATTTAACTTCATTCCAATATTATCATGTTTGGTAAGGAAAATAAAACCCAAACAAACAAATCATTTTGTGGGAAAAAAAAACAAAAGTTTCTTTACAAAAATTGCTTTTTGAAGTATTTCATATATTTTTCTTTTTTGCAACCGAATAATTTCAAGGTTTATAATGTAACATAGAAAATAATTATCCTAGATTACGCCCTTTGAAGTAAAAAAACTGTCACTGTATGTTACCAATGAAAGCCTCGCGTTTCCTTTAAGACATTTACTGACAGCAACATGGATAAAGTAAAGATTACTGTCAGTTTTTGCGCAGTCCTGTTTATATTTATTTACTGATATGGTATTTTTAGAAGCATTTCGTCACTTTGTTAAATAGTTTTATATCTTGATGGAAATCTGCGTTTTGAGACCTTATAATCACTTTAATGGAAATTAAATGGAAATTAAAAACTTAAACGTTATTAAAGCTGTTAAATTAATAATAAGTAACGGTGTTGGTTGGTATGAATTGATGTGAAGCATCACTTATTTCGCATATTTCGAATGGATAATGTTGATTTGTGTTGCGCGGGATAATGATAGGAGGTATCTAGTGAAGGGTTTAGGTATGTTTTGGTCGTTTGAAATTTTCTTTTGAAAAATTATACATTTTCATTAGTATAATGGAATGCATATTATTTCGTCCAAATAGAACAACGAACGACGATACTATTGACAGTGAAATTATTGCAACACTCGTCTGGGCAAGCGTGCGGTAGGCGTAAGGAATAAGCGAATACTAGCATATAGCGAAGAGATTGACAGAAGTCGCAGACATAAAATCTAATTTTTTTAAACTTTCTACCACAATTGTTTTATAACACAGATTACAGAGACCACAATCGAGCCCACTTACCGAATCCATTACCACCTTGACCGAGACCACTATCACCTGGGGCTCGGTTTTGTACAGAGTGTGCGATCTTGCTGTCGATGCGATGTTTCGCCATACCTTATGCCTTCTTTTGGTAGGTCGGTTTCTTTAATGCTTATAATGCAGCTTAAAGAGTATAGGGGAGGAATAAACCTGTGGTTAAAGCACGGGATCGCACTCGGAGGACCCGAGATCGATTCCTGGCTCTTCCCAAACTATCCCCGTGTATACGAGGAGTACGGACACGTTAAATCTGTGAGTTCGAAAGTCCTTCCGAGAGGTTGGCGGTAAGGAAAAAGTGTGCATTTCCGGTGGATGCTGCCCCCACTTAGCTACAGCCATAATTGGGTGGCGCTGTTTCGGTCGTCCAAACATATACTTTACAGTTTCGGGTAGATCGGACAGTCTGGGTAGAAAAAAAAGCTATTGATTTTCAATGTGATCACATCAAGAGGAGTGTGATGGACTGCGATTATATAGAAGTACTTAGTCCTAATAATGGTCTACTCTGGAAAATACGCTCCGGTACAACTTATGATGTCTAAGACAAAGGAACTACAAAATAATTAATTACACAACAATAAAGGACAGTGAAGTCACTGTGATCTACCGGTAAATCAATGTATTTATAGATTGATTGTATTAATTATTCATTACATACACTAGCATGCATAATTGTGCTCTGCATCAATTTTACAATTGCATATTTATTACAGCTGGCTTACTTCCTGCTTTATTTTTATTGAACTTTAAGCTTCCTTATATTTAGTTCATTTATGTAAAATGCCTAGTTTCTGCTTCGGGTGCTGTGCTACCCCAGGAGAGATGCAAAATATTAGATGATGGCTTTTTATAGAGTATAAAAAGGCAAATACGAATTTTATTTTTAAGTACTGAATCAGCTTACGTTTTAGGGTATAGCAGGCCCGCTTACCAATAAATAAGGATGTGCACTATCAGCATTAATTAGCATATTTTCATTGTACTTTTAGGGTGAGAAAAAATGTTTTCCTTCGCGGGAAAAGATATATTTCACTCTCTAAATTTCTATTCGAATGTCTAGTACAACTTTCCCATGATCAGGGTTTTCGGTTGTAGAAGCCAAATTTGGATACAGCCGACATTTTGTCATCACTGAACAACATTAGGGTTTATACCCATATAAGTACCCATATGTGTGAGGGACCGAACGAATTCCATTTGAATGCTCTCCCACTACCTTCCGGAAATGCGAGCTGTGAGTCTGGGTTCAATACCCTTGATACTTGCATTCGTCTATAACATGTGGTGACATCGTAATTTTTTCCTTTGCGATTTTCTCTTATCTGAATCATGTATTGCTCCATAGCACCACTCAAAAACCCCAATAATTTTAACATGTTGTTTTAATTGAAAATAAATAAAAGTAAAGCTGTCCCCAAAACGTATTTTTCATTTAAATGTAAATTAAAATACGAAGTTTTATTTAAAAGTTAATTACATAATTTATAGGATGTCATAGGGGCGTTTAGATTATATTTGTTGTTCCTTCTCTGAAACAAAAAAAATTAAAACTTAAATAAGTTGGGTATCACAAAATGACAGGTTGCTTTAAAACAATATATATATATATATATATATATATATATATATATATATATATATATATATATATATATATATATATATATGTATATATATATATATATGTATATATATATATATATATATATATATATATATATATATATATATATATATATATATATATATATATATATATATATATATATATATATATATTTATATCAGTAAAACGGCGTTTAGCGCTTAGACGACAAAGCGCTAAATGTAACAGCATTAAATGAGGTCATTTTAACATATAGTAAATAGGGAAACAGGAACACGCGACCTAAAATTAAGAGATTGTATTTTAATTTTAAGTCATTTTTATATTAATTTGCATATTAATATATGTTACATAACACATAAACATATACACAGAACACAGAAATATAAAGTTCATTTTTGTGATGATTCTGGCTCTTCTGAAATTTTCACTCCTTTCTAAATCTGGATCATTCACTACAATTTGATCAAAGATTTCGGTACCAAACTTTCACTAAGGAAATCTGATGCACGTTATTTGCGTTCTTCGTTTTCAGAATCACTGTTTTCGAGTTCTAAACGAATTCCTGATTTTGGCAGTTCTGGAAGGTCGTCTTGGTAGGCCTTTCACCAGAAACCTGTAGTAACTCCTAAATAACCTGCTCGTCTACATCGCCTAGTCCTGCTGTATCGATTAGGTTGACAAATTGACCAATGATACTTTTGAATGAATACTTTTAAATATAAAATACATTTAAGGACTTTTAATTTATTTTTAAATTCATTAATTGACATGGCCGTTATTCTCATATAGTGGAATTATATTTAATGTGCATTGCTATGTTGTGTCGCAATAAACCCTCCAATTATTTTTACCTTTTGAGTGAGTCCTGAAAATAATTATTAATTAATAAAAAAAAAGATTAGACCAATTTAAACTTAACAATAACATTTATTAAAGATACAAAATACCTATTTAATTCTAATACATTAACTATTCTTCATATTAATTATTTATTAACATAGCATCTGAGAGGGGAGCACGTGAGACCCTGAACCATATATCTAACGTATTTAATAACCTGTGGATATTTGAGGAACACATACCTTCGATTTGGGCCTTTGCAATAGATCATAATGCTTGCAAATACTTGGTTGCACTGAACACATCCTAGATTTCCTTATTTGGGAACTTCCACGCAATATTCTGCTTCTTTAGTATTGTCGTTCTATCATAATGGCAGGCACGCCTCCGCCCAAGTCATAACGTCGCTGTCGTTGCACACATCTTATTTCAGTCAAAACTTATAATCGTCAACTGTTTCGTCAAAGTCTGATCTCCATGTATTTTCGTTTACAACTCCATGTCCTTTTTTTTCGTCTGTGCTTCCTTCGGTGGTGGTGGTGTGTGTGTGTGTGTGTGGGGGGTACTTTACTTCTTATTGGTTCTTCTTTACCCAATTGCACTATTGCACATTTAGTATGGCCCAGCTCAGCCCCTCTGGTATTGCACCCCTTAATGTATAGTTTTTTGACCTTAAAGTTCAAGTCCTCATAAAACCTGGTGCCAGCCAGACTACAGCTTTGTTTGCCGTTCTGGGTATCATAAATTTCACAAATAAAAGTGTCTCATGTGAGAACAATTTCTGGTCTCACAGATACCATCGGTCATAATTTTTTCCACACTGCGTTCATACATTTATCAATTAATCCTTGTCAAGCCAGGTCGATATTGCCTATGGCTCCATGATGCTATATTTTTTCCAAAACTGCAGAAATGATTCTTTATTTACGCCGTCTGTTTTATCAGTAAGTTGTTGAAATGAACGTTATTTTAGGATTCGAGCAGACCGCCTTATATAGTATCAGCGTTAATCGAGGATGAGCTGAACGAGGTCTTACTGTATATATATATATATATATATATATATATATATATATATATATATATATATATATATATATATATATATATATATATATATATATATATATATATATATATATATATATATGTATATATATATATATATACATATATATATATATATATATATATATATATATATATATATATATATATATATATATATATATATATATATATATATAAATTGGGATTGTTTATTTACTTAATAATTAATAAATAATCTCACAATATGATTTGTAATAAAAGGTATATATTGGATTATTCAGATTCTCCAAGAATAAAACTCGGTCTAAAGTCGTGAATGATATTTAAATTCATTTTAGCGACGACTTGTGTAATTTGATTACTTAGAAGAGTGTATGCCTTTGAGTAGAGAGGATTAAATGATCGCAAATACATTACATTCGATTAAAATTCCGAACAATAATTTTGAAGCGAACATTTTTAGGGAATACGGAATTTAATTGGCAGAGTACAAAGACCAGAATGTTTCTAATAATATGATAATTTTGCTGTTTAACGTTTGCGTTGTCAAAATAGAATGAATTTTATACATTTGGTAGTTTTTAGTATGCACACAGTAGCCCTTACTATTTGATTTAGTTATCTTTACATTCACCCTAAGAGAGGTTTTTGACATCAGTGCCCAAGTTATATATATATATATATATATATATATATATATATATATATATATATATATATATATATATATATATATATATATATATATATATATATATATATATATATAAAGCATAGTAAACATAAAAAATTAAAATTATTTCCACAGTTATCCAATTATTCTCCAGAAGTTGGCGCAAAGCAGCACACTCTCCTAAAGTAACATACAAGATTCATATGAAAAAAAGAGGGAAATGACCAAATGCAAGGCATAAAATGGTAGAGGGGGATGGCGACCCCTCTTTCCCGTTTAAAAGGCTGCTTTTATGCCCGGGCAACACTCACGGTACCAATGCCATGCAGAAGTCATACTTCCGTATATGTGTCAAATCAAAAACACTCGAAAAAGTGCAGAGTAAACAAATAGGAATCAACCAGGATTGCAAGGGAAGGAAAAGAATGGAAATGCAGCAATATATATATATATATATATATATATATATATATATATATATATATATATATATATATTAAAATAATAAAAACGAAAGTGCAGAAGTGCAAATCAGTAAACACCATATCATATATATATTCTATTGCTCATATTCCTTGCGTAAGTTTTGGTGAAAACATTCGTATATTTTAAAATGTAATACCTCGTAAATGTAACCTTTAAATGTAATGCCTCGCCTTTTTCAAGTTCTAAACGTCTGTGTTTGAGCTCTTAGAAAACAATATAAATCGGGAAAGAAATTACCTTCCTAGCCCTTGGCATAGAAGTCAGCAAACTGAGGATTCTTCAGGGAGAAATAAAAGTTTCGAATGTCCCCCTGGAGCATTAATAAAAGAAAATTACGTTCCCAATTTTACCGCTAAAGCACGAGTTGCGTAAAATGTAGCGAACATTTCAACCAAAGTGCGATTTTCTTGAAAGATTCTTGGAAATACAAATTATGCGCAAAGCGTAAGTATATGACTTATATTTAAAGTAGAAATCTGTTGTGACCAACAGTTTTCATTTTCATGCAATCTTAAAATGGATATTCATTTCGTTTGTTATTGATATTCTCTCAAATGCGATATGTTTATTTTATATCATAACATTTATATAAATAAGATTTAAAATCCATCTAATTGTTTTATTATCACGAAAAGACTGCCAAGTATCAGGAAGACATGGTCCCAATAGTTCTAATTGAAATTTGCGAGTCCATCTAATCTGGTCCGTCTAAACTTATGTCTATTACTCTTCATGTCTTTCTGATTGCAGTTACAGCGTAACTCAATCGTTATATGAGCATCCATTCAAATGGGGTAAAATCATCACTTGAGTCTCTTTACAATGAATGTAGTGATCCGGTTCCGGACAGTCCAGTGGTTATGGAATGGGGCTTGCAATCGGTAGATCCGGGGTCATTTTACTTGTGTTCACTCAGAGTACGCACAAGTTAAATATATCGGTCTGAAAGTCCTTCCGAGATGTTAATGGTAGGCGAAAGAGGGTACTGTCTCTGTGTGTTTTTAGTCCCACTGGGTTCCGGCTATAACTGGGTGACACTGTTCCTACCGTCCAAACACATACCTCACATCTACGTGTAGGTCGAACGATTTGGGTCAAAAGAAAGGAAGATAACGTGATCCGATCATTTTTGGTGTCGCTATCACTAAAATTGTGAATGCTTCATAGGTAAAGGCAGACAGCAGATGCATGCGCAAATATTCAGCAGCGTACGCTAGACTTAAACAGCTGCTGCTTTTCGCATGATCAAATATGTGCTGACCGCTAAAGGGCTATAAACTAGTATGTCATTTAATTTTCTATAACTTAAAGTGCTATGGCCTAAAGTGGAGCAAAATATGACCTAAACCGATAATTTTATTTTATCTCATATGCCCTTGTCATTCAATATGTCCTTGCATTTGACCATCAGTTACCTACCTTTGATGGTGTTTTAAAGGTACACTGCTTAGGGACCGTGAATAATTCATTCCCCCTTTATTTAACACCATTAGCAAACCGCCTTAATGGCAGTTGACTAGTTTTCGACCGTCTCACGTAAATTTCTACTCCCTTTGAGTGAGACGGACGGCCTGGGAAACGAAGTTGACTTACAGTAGAGGGCAAAAAATTGCATCATTTTAATGCAGTTTTTACTAATGCAAATGTAGGTAAAATTGCATTATAGCTGCAGTTTTTCCAAACTTCAATGCGCTTCAATGGATTCCAGGTGGGTTTATTCGAGTTTTTCTTTCACTCATGAGACTGTAACGTTTTCGATTTTTTTTAAGTTTCGCTGGTGGCGCCATATATATCACTATTTGAAGACTAAAACGTCGGCTCTAACTATTAAATTCTGATGCTACTGAAGTGTGTGGCACAACGAACTTGAGCTGCAGTAGACCAAGAAGTATATTTACTTTATGGCACATCGTAGCAAGGCTACAATTGCATATCGAGAAGGATCAACTAAATATTTAGGATACATTTTGCTTCTTTATAGTACATGATACTATTCATTACATTAACTTATCAGTTCATTTTATAGAAGTAAATGCCACAATATGCCGTTAATACCACAAATGGATGTTCTAATTGACATTTAAGCGACCTCTAATATTAATTCTATATGCACTTTGGATAGCTATTTAAGTCATATAGGTACTAGGCGATGTGTTTTTATAGGTGATATAATGCTTCTCCTCTAACACATGAATTTCAAATGTTTTTTCAAGTCACTTTGCAGATCGAAACATTCTCATATAATGCAGTTTTTGTGTCCGGTATTGTATTCTTATAGCGTGCAATCATAACTTAAAGGAGCTGCGTTGGTATCAAAAGTTCATATTTCTGTATTTATAGTTTATTTTTGTAAATTTGTTTTGATCCTGTCAAAAGATATAGCAGGTTTAAATAAAATCCCCTCAATTCTCCTAAATCTTGTAGCAGCAATATAGCCATGTCTACAGAGAAAATTCGTTAGATCCATTTTCGCAACATTTTAATCTCCACTTTGGCCTTGAGATCGATTGATGCTGGTAGCATGCACTAGTTGTAATAGAAATTAGCTACGTGTACAACTTAGAATGCATTTCTTGAAAGAAACTGGTAGCTAGTGAGAGTAACTTTTCTTCAAAATCTGGATCCTTATATGATGGACAGTTTACCAATATACAAATTGACACATCGTCTGTGATAAGCATCGCAATGTTGTGATCGTTTGTGATAGTCTTTATAACGTTGTGATCGTTTGTGAGGGACATCGTAATACTATGATCGTTTGTGATAGAGAGCTGCATCGTAAACTATATAGTATATACGAATTTCTCCAACTGTGCAAATATTATTTTTGCGAGTTATCACCACATTTAAATGACGCCGACTCGCTAAAATTTTAACAAATCAATATTTAAAATGTTATGTATTGCAAATTACACATAGGTTTTTTTTTGTGTTAATGATTTTGATTTTCCATTTGGGGATTTGTCGTTTTTAAATGACGCCAACTAGTCAAAATTTAAAGTAAGGAAATGCATTGAGGACATGTTATCTAATCGTAGCGTAGAAGACGATAAGGCATTTTTTAAAAATCAAAATGTGACTTAGCACGGTGAGTTTCATTTAAATAAGGAAAAACATATTTGCTTGTTTAGTTTCTATTTTCGGGGCAATTTTGAAAAATTTAACCACTTCTGTCTTTTCGATTTGTACAAAAATATAATCAGCATTTTGCAAAATTTATTTGGCAATTTATGCTGCATGAAACTGACTGATTAAGTGATAAGGTCAAATTTAAGAATGTAGGAGCTTGAAACTGCACATGAACGTCAATATTGATCTATGCTTAGTTAGTGAAATATAAAATTTTGAAATTATATTCCAAAAAATTATGAATCTTCATTTTTTTGTTGCAGTATCCCACTATAACGCTAGAATAGCATGAAACATCAAACTTGTTTTCCTAATATCATGCGCTGAAAAGAATATTCTATTTTTTTTAATCAATTTATTGGCATACAACTAACCGTTCTTGAGATATTACAAGTTATAGTTATAGAAAACAATTTTTTATTATCTTTTATGAATCAATTTTTGTACAGGTTTTATTTCATTTGTAACACTTCAAATACCAAAATCGTCTGTTGGTTATCTTTCTAAAATCAAGCTATTGAAAATATTTTTCATTAGTAAATAATTGATTTTTAGATGAAAATGTCCGGACACTTTGAAAATAAAGCAACCATGTAGTTATTCGAGATGAAACATTCTTTTACGACCTGAAGTGTTTATATTAAAAAACTACAAAATGGGCAGCAATTTTATGATTAAATTTGAAACGGTGTTTAATATTTAACGCTTTTATGAAGTGTGTATATTCGCTTAAAGTATTTGCTAGCGATGCCATTCGTTCAGAGCTTAGGTGCTAATAGATAGTATTTGTTTATAATTTAATTTTGAATCATTTCATACGCTATTGCATATTTTCATTTTTCATATCATTAAAAATATTTTAAAGTGTTATTTGTACTTACATCATTGAGGATAGAGTTATCAAGTATATTCCATTAAATTTTATTTTGACCCAATTATAAAAACATATTTAAAAGTAAAAAATCTGATGTGGGCAACACATGACTTTCCTTATATAATGCAATGAATTTACTACTTTTACAGTTAAAAAATGTTATTCTTATAGTAGATTTTTCTTTCTTTCCAAGATATTGAATTTTCTTCAATTAGTCGTCATTTTCATTGATATAGTGTCATTTTCATCAATTTGACGAGATTTTTGTTAATTTGCAACAATTAAAAATTGTCGCCAAGATGGCGACATTCCGCCATATGCGTCGCCAAAATCTCGCCAAGTGTTACGGAAGGTAAAATAAGTTATTCTTACAGCAGATAAATGACTATTGGCTTTCAAATACAAAAGTATTACTCAAATCATTTTTTTCATGAATGAAACGAGCTATATCCACGAGAATAATGTCACTAAATTTATCGCATGGTATTACATATGAAATTGAACATGTTTGTCAATAGGAATATATATATATATTTTTTTATATAACTTTTTGATAATTTTTTTGAAAAATGTACAATATCTCGAGAATGGTTCATGCCAGCGTTCTAAAATTTATGTCAATCGTTTTCTAATGAAAAATTACATAAGAAATGTCTATTTACGTAACTTTATTGGAGGTTTTGATTTTATGACGATTTTATCAAAATTTCACTCGAAAATTTAGCGGGGTTCTGAACATTCGATTGCGCATAAAAACAATAGGCTTCCAGTGTTTACGGTTTGTGATTTTTGTACCAAATTTCGTTCGAATCGGTCCATTCGTTCGTCAGTTATCGTCTCCACAGTCTCTCTGACACACACACACACACACATACATCACTTCAAAAATGTTTGATTCGTGATCAGGGATGCTTTAAACGTGCTCTCCCGTCGAAAACTCAACTTCGAATTTTCGACCCCGTCACAATACTTTCCTTATACATTATGTATATAAGGAAAGTAATAATATTGTAAAATATTTAATGAATACCATCCAATGACACATAAAATGTAGGAACAAGTAAAAAAAAGATATAACTTTTTTAAACCGCCCTTTAAGATTTTACATTCTCATTTCTATTTGCAATCCTCTTTTCTCGATATTTGAGCTCTTTGTTGAATTTTTTACTTCCCTTTCTTTGAATATTGGTTAAATATTCTATCTTTTGGCGAAACTTTCTTTTTTTCGTACTGTACATTGTCTGAAAAGGGCTTATCTTTAAGATTGAAAATCGTTTTAAAGACTGCAGTTAGCACTTTTAAAACTTGACTTAAAAAAAAAAATTCCAGTAGTTATTTTTAACAGATTGATATACTGACGTCACTGCCTGGTGTTGTTGAAGAGAAAGACTTAATTTGAATGAGACTTATTCATTTCTCATACTATGGCATATATTATAAAGAAAGTATTGTTTCCATGGCAATTTTCGATTTAAAGATATTAATGCTGATATATATTCTAGGACCTCTTTATCACGTTAAGATTATTTTTAGAGTGATGTCAGTATGTCTGTCTATCTGTCTGTCATCTGTTTACGTGCAATTTCTTGTGTACACAATAGCTGATACAAAAATAATTGGATTTTCACAAAACATACGGTTTTGATAACAAATAATCTAGAATTAGATAGTTTTTTTTTTAATTCGAGTGCAAACTTCGAAATTTATTTGAAATTTTATATTTTCTTAACATGGCAGTATACGACAGTATTTGAAATAATCTTGCACAAAAGTGTTATTTTTGGTTGAATGAGAAACCGATCTTAACATTTTCAATCATTGAAGTGAAAAATTACTGCAATACAGTTTATGGGTTCTTGACGCCATTAGTCCCTTTCTGGGGCGAGGAAAGTTATCCCCCAAAAGGTGTATATTATTATACTTGGTATCAAACTAAATATTTTTTCAAGTCCATCAAAATGAATGGTAACATCCTGTAATTGTTATCATTTAAACCAACAAATTATAATATATATTTATATATATATATATATATATATATATATATATATATATATATATATATATACATATATATATATATATATATATATATATATATGTATATATATATATATATATATATATATATATATATAAGTATATATATATATATATGTATATGTATATATATATATGTATATGTATATATATATATATATATGTATGTATATATATATATATATATATATATATATATATATATATATATATATATATATATATATATATATATATATATATATATATATATATATATATATTATTGCTGATATTCCTTGAGTAAGTTTTGGTGAGAACATTCGTATATTTTAAAATGCAATACCTCGTAAATGTACCCTTTGAATGTAATTCCTCGCCTTTTTCAAGTTCTAAACGTCTGTGTTTGAGCTCTTAGAAAATAATATAAATCGGGAAAGAAATTACCTTTCTAGCCCATGGCAGAGAAGTCTGCAAACTGAGGATTCTTCAGGGAGAAATAGAAGTTTCGAATGTCCCCTTGGGGCATTAATAAAAGAAAATTACGTTCCCAATTTTGCCACTAAAGCACAAGTTGCATAAAATGTAGCGAACATTTCAACCAAAGTGCGATTTCCGTGAAAGATTCTTGGAAATACAAATTATGTGCAAAGCGTTTAGAAAAAATGACTATATATATATATATATATATATATATATATATTAGAAAAATATCTAAAAATAAGATATACAAAAAACACAATCATAACACTTCATAACATTAAGGCGCATTGCCGCTCTTTCATGTTTAGCAGGTATATAAAAGTAAATACATCATCAAATTGAAAAAGGGGGGGAGGTACAAAGGAAAGGGGGAAAAGAAAGGAGAGTGTTTACAGGAACGACAGAAAAAAGGCCGGGGGGGATAGTGACCCCCCGTTCCCGGTTAAAGCACTTTTACTCTAGAAACACTCCCGGTGCCTCTGTCTTCCTGAAGCACTCCTCCGTCCGATGAAATCTATGAAACATCCCGAAGTATATAGACCATGAAGCAAAAAAGGGGGCTTAAGATTGGAATAAACCTAACCTAATTACTCAACAGAATTACTGAAGTCCACAAGCCATGCCGCACAACCTTATCTCACCGACCTGCTATCATCAAATAAAAGTCCTTGAGAGATAGATTTGCAATCACTTACATGGATAAAGTGCCATCGAATTACGTATTTGTCTGCAAAAAATACTATGTAGACACTTTACGCAAATGTTACGAAAATGAAAGTATGTATGAAGAGATCAATACCACCGATAAAGCCATGGAAAACCGAATCACAGCACTTTATAAACGTATAGGACATGATTTGAAATCTGTAAGATTTCCTTATCTTGTACTAATCCCAAAAATGCATAAAAATCCGATCAAATTTAGACCTGTGACAGTTGGATGCGGATCGTACCTTACTATAGCTAATATTAAGTTACTTTCTATTCTGACTCCATTACTAAAAGAAATCAAAAAGGAAGGGACCTGTATGGTGTCAAATTCTTTTGAACTTATTGACAAATTAAGCAGAATAAAGGATAAAATGTTTTTCAGATGCTTTGATTTTAAAGATCTTTTTAATCATGTAAATTTAAAAGATTTATCCGAAATTTTATTGGAGCTTCATGAGCATCACAATCTCCACTCTACCATCTCCCTCTACCAATATAAATAGCTGATAAATATTGTTTTGTTTGAAAACATACTGCACAACGGTATAGGTTTTTATCGTCAGGTGCAAGGCATCCCAATGGGGAGGGGGGGGTTGCTCTTCGGTACTTGCAGATATTTACCTGAACAAGTATGAACAAGGCACATATTTAGTCAATGAAATGCCATACTACCGCTTTGTTGACGATGTGATTATTGGATATAAAAATCAACAAGATCATTTTGAGTTTGGGTTTTACCCTAAGTGCCTGGAACTTTTGGAAACTAAATATACAAATCCAGGAACTGTTGATTTTCTGGATATCAGTATTTACTACAATGAGAAAAACAAGATATGTTTTAAAGTTTATGACAAGAGGGATAATTTTGATTTCAACATTAATTACATTATAGATTGGAAATCTAATTTGAGCAGTGGTATTTTCAGGAATGTTATAATAAATCATCTAAATCGATATAGACGTCTCAACACTGAAAAAGAAGAACAGCAACACAGCGTCAATAAATTACTCAGGGAAGCAGCAAAAAGCAATTACCCACATCGTTATCTAAGGCACTATGTAGACTTGATATTTGACAGAAAGACAAACAATTTTATTTGATGACTAGCAGCATACCCGTTCTTCGTACGGAGTATATAATATAAAGAAATTTGAAATTCATAATCATGCCCAAATTCTTATAGTATACTAAATGACATGTTTAATCAAAATATTCTGTTAAAATATTTAATATAATGCTCCTGAAAAGAAGTTTAAGAATCTCTGTTCTCGCTATATAAAATTATCTTCATGGACATATCTGAAGAATAAAACATCTTGGACCCCTTATGTAAGCAAATATAAAAAAAAATATGGAATTGAATCAATATATGCAGAATAAAAGAGTTAAAATTGTATGGGAACCGTACTAATTATATACGCGAATATTAGAAAATATAACCTGTATTAGTAGATTACATGTATAAATTGAAAATACCAATAAACCCGTAATCTTTAAATCTGAAGACAGTCATTTATTCCAATATATGTCAAAATTAAAGTGCTAAAATTACATGGGAAGATATACACATACTACTTATAATGTCCGATTATTAGTAGAAGATTACCCTTTTTGCAATATGAGTCTCAAATGTTTTTTGGTAAAATACAACAGACGACGTAATAAATTGAATATATAATTAATCCCCTTAATCTTCATACCAGAAGACTGTACTTGATTCCAATATATATGCCAATATATGTCAAAATATATGCCAATATACTTGTACTACTTATATTCTCGTAGGTTAGAAGATAGACCCGTGCATTCCTAGAAGATTACTCGTACAACGTACAATATGCGTGTGTCAGCAATTTTTGCCGCAATAAAACAATAGCGTAATAACTTAAAAATATCAATAATCCCTGAATCAATAATTCCGGAAAATATCAATAATAATAATGTTTAAACCTGAAGAGTATAATTGATATTATCCTGTCCAAAATGAAATGGCAATGAAATTTATTTTATATACATATCTTCATTATTCAAATCGGAAAGGATTTAATAAAAATCGTCTGCCGCATAAACACTTTGGATTTAAATCCGTTGCTAAGCGACATGATATCATTTGCTTCAAATAAATTGGTAGAAAAAATATCGTCTAAATAGTTATATTTCTATGGAAAATTTGGCGACAGTTTCGTCAAATTAGCGACATTTTAAAAAATCGCCAAATTTATCGCCAAGTGGGACTGTAGAACTGACAGTTCCACTTTGCGACAAATTGACGAAATATCATCACAATACTATCCCCTAACAAAAAACAATTAATATAATTTATGTAGCGCAATTTTATCAATTTCAAGATATTTTTACAGATTTGAAAACATTTTTATCAATTTGGTGACATGTTAAAAATTCGCTAAATGTATTACTAAGTAGGATGGTTGGTCTGACAGAGAAATGCTAACCAAACATCATTTCAGTACTCTCTTCTAACAAAACAAAAAAAAATTTCATTGATATGTAGAAGACCCAAGCCACCCGACCAACCCGAAGGTTTATGGCAGCTGTTTGTGTGTCGTTTATATCAATTTGGCGACATTTCCGTCAATTTGGCAAAGTTTATGAAAAGTTGTCAAATTAGCGATATCCCTCCAAATTCGTAGCTTTGAATTTGCAGATCTGAAAGAAACATTCTTATCCCGTTTCAATATACTAAATCAAAACACTACAATTGTATTAGAAGATATACCCGTTCTACTCTTTTTCTGTTTCAACAATCGGCTATATGAATTTATTGGCTAAACACAATATATGAGTTTAGTAGCTAAATACGATATAAGCTTGAAAACTCTTTGCCAAAATAAATGAAATTGATGTACGCAGTCAGCAATTAATACAATTAAAAGAAAAATCAAACCGTCCATTCATAAGATATACTTTTATATCCATTTATCCATTTATTTATTATTTAAATCGAAAAAAAATAATAAAATCATTAACAAACACATTTAATTTAATTGCGATGCCGAGCAACATGATATATCCTCCTAAAATGTTAAAATTTATTAACCACTAACAGCACACCCGTTATTCGTACGGAGTGTATAATTTAAAGAAACTTAAAGTTCGCAATCATGTGCAAATTCTGTTAAAATATTAAATTTATTGCTCCTAAAGAGAAGTTTAAGAATATATGTTCTCACTATGCAAAATTATCTTCACGATCAGATCAGAAGAATAAAACATCCTGCCCCCTTTTGTAAGCAAATTTACAGAAGAAAAAATAGGAATTGAATGAATATATGCAACCCCGTACTAATTATATTGTCGCAGATCAGAAAATATGCCACTGTGTTAGTAGAAGATTACCCGTATTACAATATGCGTCTCAAAAATATTTGCCAAAATAAAAGAGATGACGTAATAAATTGAAAACATCAATAATATCCGTACTCTTTATACCAGAAGGTCGTAATTGATTCCAATATATGCCAATATATATCAAAACATATGTCAATATACCTGTACTACTTATATTCTCGTAGATTAAAAGATATACACGTGTATTTGTAGAAGATTCGTACAACATACAATATATGAGTTTAAACAATTTTTGTCATAATAAAATAATTGCATAATAACTTGAAAATATCAATAATCCTTGAATCAATAATCCCCGAAAATATAAATAATAATAATTTTTAAACCTGAAGACCGTAATTGATATTATCCAGTCAAAAATGCTATAAGAAAAATCAAATCGTTCTTTTCTAAAATATATTTTTATATCCATTTATTTATTATTCAAATCGAAAAAATAATTATTAAAATTAACAGACAGATTTAATTTAATTGCGTTTCTGAGTAACATGATATAAGATAGAATCTTATAACATGTTAAATATGTCATGTCTTATAACATAAACTGCGAAATTAAATAACGATTTTGATTTCTCTATACTTCTCATTGTTCCGTAAAAGCTTGTTTTAAATAAACCATGAACCATGGAGATAGATTTCCCCTTTAAATCATGTTTCAAACAATTCATATTTTCAGAAAGTGACTAATTAACGCAAAAAATCTCCCATCAAACTCAGAGATTAAATTTTAATTCACTTTCAAACGATTTTCAAGCTTTTCGTTTGGATAAACCCCGGAGTTAGGGAGTAGAACTCCTAGGAAAAAGTTCCGTTTTTCATTCATATCTCGACAACCCCAGGTCTTAGAAACTCGAAACTTGGACAAAAGTTATGGGGGGATATTTCAAGGCTATTCACCAATTTCATTAAATTCGGTTCAGCCGTTTTTCCGTGATGATGAGACGAACGAAAATTTCGTTTTTTACTAATATCTCGAGAACCACTGGTCGTAGAAACTCAAAATACGGATATAATTTTAAGTGGGGCTATTTCTGGGCTACCCACAAAATTTCATCAAATTCGGCTCAGCCGTTCTCCCGTGATGGTGTGACAAACAGACAGACAGACAGACAGACAGACAGATTTTCATTTTTATTTATATAGACTAGCAGCATACCCGTCCTTCGTACGGAGTATATAATATAAAAAAACTTATAATTCGCAATCATGTGCAAACTCTGATAAAATATTAAATTTATTGCTCATAAAGAAAAGTTTAAGAATATCTGTTCTCACTATGCAAAATTATCTTCACGGGCAAATCTGAAGAATAAAATATCCTGGCCCCTTTTGTAAACAAATTCACACACAAAAAAAAAGAATTGAATCAATATATGCAACCACGTACTACTTATATTGTCGTAAATTAGAAAATATGCCAGTGTGTTAGTAGAAGCTTAAACATATTGTAATATGAGTCTTAAAAATATTTACCAAAATAAAAAAAATGACGTAATATATTGAAAGTATCAGAAATCCCCGTAATCTTAATACCAGAAGGTCGTAATTGATTCCAATATATGCCAATATATATAAAAATTTTGCCAATATACCTGTACTACTTATATTCTCGTAGATTAGAAGATATACCCGTGCATTTGTAGAAGATTACTTGTACAACGTACTATATATGAGTTTCAACAATTTTCGTCATAATGAAACAATGGCATAATAATTTGAAAATATCAATAATTCCTGAATCAATAATCAACGAAAATATCAATAATAATAATTTCTAAACCTGAAGACCGTAATTGATATTATCCAGTCAAAAATGCTATAAGAAAAATCAAATCGTTCTTTTCTAAAATATATTTTTATATCCATTTATTTATTATTCAAATCCAAAAAATAATTATTAAAATTAACAGACAGATTTAATTTAATTGCGTTTCTGAGTAACATGCTATAAGATAGAATCTTATATCATGTTAAATATGTCATGTCTTATACCATAAACTGCGAAATTAAATAACCATTTTGATTTCTTTATACTTCTCATTGTTCCGTAAAATCTTGTTTTAAATAAAACATGGAGATAGATTTCCCCTTTAAATCATGTTTCAAACAGTTCATGTTTTCAGAAAGTGACTAATTAGCGCAAAAAATCTCCCATCAAACTCAGAGATTAAATTTTAATTCACTTTCAAACGATTTTCAAGCTTTTAGGAGTTCCGTTTTTCATTAATATCTCGACAACCCCTGGTCTTAGAAACTCGAAACTTGGGCAAAATTTATGGGGGGCTATTTCAAGGCCATTCACCAAATTTCATTAAATTCGGTTCAGCCGTTTTCCCGTGATGATGAGACAAACGAAAATTTCGTTTTTTACTAATATCTCGAGAACCACTGGTCGTAAAAACTCAAAACACGGATATAATTTTAAGTGGGGCTATTTCTAGGCTACCCACAAAATTTCATCGAATTCGGTTCAGCCGTTCTCCCGTGATGATGGGACAAACAGACAGACAGACAGACAGACAGACAGACAGACAGACAGACAGATTTTCATTTTTATTTATATAGACAAGCAGCATACCCGTTCTTCGTACGGAGTATATAAAGAAACTTGAAATTCATAATCATGCCCAAATTCTTATAGTATACTAAATGACATGTTTAATCAAAATATTCTGTTAAAATATTTAATATAATGCTCCTAAAAAGAAGTTTAAGAATCTCTGTTCTCGCTATATAAAATTATCTTCATGGACATATCTGAAGAATAAAACATCTTGGACCCCTTATGTAAGCAAATATAAAAAAAATATGGAATTGAATCAATATATGCAAAATAAAAGCGTTAAAATTGTATGGGACCCGTACTAATTATATACGCGAATATTAGAAAATATAACCTGTATTAGTAGATTACATGTATAAATTGAAAATACCAATAAACCCGTAATCTTTAAATCTGAAGACAGTCATTTATTCCAATATATGTCAAAATTAAAGTGCTAAAATTATATGGGAAGATATACACGTACTACTTATAATGTCCGATTATTAGTAGAAGATCACCCGTTTTGCAATATGAGTCACAAATGTTTTTTGGTAAAACACAACAGACGACGTAATAAATTGAATATATAATTAATCTCCTTAATCTTCATACCAGAAGACTGTACTTGATTCCCATATATATGCCAATATATGTCAAAATATATGCCAATATACCTGTACTACTTATATTCTCGTAGGTTAGAAGATATACCCGTGCATTCCTAGAAGATTACTCGTACAACGTACAATATGCGTGTGTCAGCAATTTTTGCCGCAATAAAACAATGGCGTAATTACTTAAAAATATCAATAATCCCTGAATCAATAATTCCGGAAAATATCAATAATAATAATGTTTAAACCTGAAGAGTATAATTGATATTATCCAGTCCAAAATGAAATGGCAATGAAATTTATTTTATATACATATCTTCATTATTCAAATCGGAAAGGATTTAATAAAAATCGTCTGCCGCATAAACACATTGGATTTAAATCCGTTGCTAAGCGACATGATATCATTTGCTTCAAATAAATTGGTAGAAAAAATATCGTCTAAATAGTTATATTTCTATGGAACATTTGGCGACAGTTTCGTCAAATTAGCGACATTTTAAAAAATTGCCAAGTTTATCGCCAAGTGGGACTGTAAAACTGACAGTTCCACTTTGCGACAAATTGACGAAATATCATCACAATACTATCCCCTAACAAAAAACAATTAATATCATATATGTAGCGCAATTTTATCAATTTCAAGATATTTTTATAGATTTAAAAACATTTTTATCAATTTGGTGACATTTTAAAATTTCGCTAAATGTATTACTAAGTAGGATGGTTGGTCTGACAGAGAAATGCTAACCAAACATCATTTCAGTACTCTCTTCTAACAAAACAAAAAAAAATTTCATTGATATGTAGAAGACCCAAGCCACACGACCAACCCGAAGGTTTATGGCAGCTGTTTGTGTGTCGTTTATATCAATTTGGCGACATTTCCGTCAATTTGGCAAAGTTTAAGAAAAGTTGTCAAATTAGCGATATCCCTCCAAATTCGTAGCTTTGAATTTGCAGATCTGAATGAAACATTCTTATCCCGTTTCAATATACTAAATGAAAACACTACAATTGTATTAGAAGATATACCCGCTCTACTCTTTTTCTGTTTCAACAATCGGCTATATGAATTTATTGGCTAAACACAATATATGAGTTTAGTAGCTAAATACGATATAAGCTTGAAAACTCTTTGCCAAAATAAATGAAATTGATGTACGCAGTCAGCAATTAATATAATTAAAAGAAAAATCAAACCGTCCATTCATAAGATATACTTTTATATCCATTTATTTATTATTTAAAACGAAAAAAAATAATAAAAACATTAACAAACACATTTAATTTAATTGCGATGCCGAGCAACATGATATATCCTCCTAAAATGTTAAAATTTATTAACCACTAACAGCACACCCGTTATTCGTACGGAGTGTATAATTTAAAGAAACTTAAAGTTCGCAATCATGTGCAAATTCTGTTAAAATATTAAATTTATTGCTCCTAAAGAGAAGTTTAAGAATATATGTTCTCACTATGCAAAATTATCTTCACGATCAGATCTGAAGAATAAAACATCCTGCCCCCTTTTGTAAGCAAATTTACAGAAGAAAAAATAGGAATTGAATGAATATATGCAACCCCGTACTAATTATATTGTCGCAGATCAGAAAATATGCCAATGTGTTAGTAGAAGATTACCCGTATTACAATATGCGTCTCAAAAATATTTGCCAAAATAAAAGAGATGACGTAATAAATTGAAAACATCAATAATATCCGTACTCTTTATACCAGAAGGTCGTAATTGATTCCAATATATGCCAATATATATCAAAACATATGTCAATATACCTGTACTACTTATATTCTCGTAGATTAAAAGATATACACGTGTATTTGTAGAAGATTCGTACAACATACAATATATGAGTTTAAACAATTTTTGTCATAATAAAATAATTGCATAATAACTTGAAAATATCAATAATCCTTGAATCAATAATCCCCGAAAATATAAATAATAATAATTTTTAAACCTGAAGACCGTAATTGATATTATCCAGTCAAAAATGCTATAAGAAAAATCAAATCGTTCTTTTCTAAAATATATTTTTATATCCATTTATTTATTATTCAAATCGAAAAAATAATTATTAAAATTAACAGACAGATTTAATTTAATTGCGTTTCTGAGTAACATGATATAAGATAGAATCTTATAACATGTTAAATATGTCATGTCTTATAACATAAACTGCGAAATTAAATAACGATTTTGATTTCTCTATACTTCTCATTGTTCCGTAAAAGCTTGTTTTAAATAAACCATGAACCATGGAGATAGATTTCCCCTTTAAATCATGTTTCAAACAATTCATATTTTCAGAAAGTGACTAATTAACGCAAAAAATCTCCCATCAAACTCAGAGATTAAATTTTAATTCACTTTCAAACGATTTTCAAGCTTTTCGTTTGGATAAACCACGGAGTTAGGGAGTAGAACTCCTAGGAAAAAGTTCCGTTTTTCATTAATATCTCGACAACCCCAGGTCTTAGAAACTCGAAACTTGGACAAAGGTTATGGGGGTATATTTCAAGGCTATTCACCAAATTTCATTAAATTCGGTTCAGCCGTTTTTCCGTGATGATGAGACAAACGAAAATTTCGTTTTTTACTAATATCTCGAGAACCACTGGTCGTAGAAACTCAAAACACAGATATAATTTTAAGTGGGGTTATTTCTGGGCTACCCACAAAATTTCATCAAATTCGGTTCAGCCGTTCTCCCGTGATGGTGTGACAAACAGACAGACAGACAGACAGACAGATTTTCATTTTTATTTATATAAGCAGGTCGGTGAGATAAGGTTGTGCGGCATGGCTTGTGGACTTCAGTAATTCTGTTGAGTAATTAGGTTAGGTTTATTCCAATCTTAAGCCCCCTTTTTTGCTTCATGGTCTATATACTTCGGGATGTTTCATAGATTTCATCGGACGGAGGAGTGCTTCAGGAAGACAGAGGCACCCGGAGTGTTTCTAGAGTAAAAGTGCTTTAACCGGGAACGGGGGGTCACTATCCCCCCCGGCCTTTTTTCTGTCGTTCCTGTAAACACTCTCCTTTCTTTTCCCCCTTTCCTTTGTACCTCCCTCCCTTTTTCAATTTGATGATGTATTTACTTTTATATATATATATATATATATATATATATATATATATATATATATATATATATATATATATATATATATATATATATATATATATATATATATATATATATATACATATATATATATATATACATATATATATATATATATATATATGCATATATATATATATATACATATATATATATATATATATATATATATATATATATATATATATATATATATATATATATATATATATATATTAGACTAATAACGTTATGAGGAAATAAATGGCCTGTACTATTGAATAAACTGAATATATGATTTGACACAAATATTTTATATTATTATTTTATGAATATCCCCAATGTATTCGAAAGATACATTCTAATGCTTGAAAAGGAAAATGAAGTAAGAGAAAAGGGTTTGAGTGATCTTATTGCCTACCAGTAAATTCGATCTACTTACGTAGCGAACTCGGATAAGACACGTAATTTATTATTAAATGCTATAAAATATGAAACGTACATTTCCATTGTGACACCTATTAGACTCAGCTTCCAATAATAACTGACTAATTATTATGAAAAAGTTACATAGTAGATCAAAATTCAATGCTCATACAGTATTGTTAGACTTCTTTTATGTCATACTTCTTGTATTTACTAGCATACAGAAAAATTTCCTTTAGAAAATTATCTATTGTAAACCATATTCTTGAAAGAACGCAATATTCAAAATCTCAATTATATTAGAACTTATTGAGTAAAAATATTATTTCACTTCCCATTAATTTTATATTTAGATGTTACATTTCTGTTAGTGCTTGAACTATTTTCTTTGGCTCTAAATCTTTCAGTTTCTCACTGTTCTAAATAGCGGCTAATATTTTCCTTCTTATACATATACCTTTGTTCATGAGAGCTGGTTCATTTATTGGAAAAATTGTTTTCTTTTAAAGTAAAAAACAGCGGTTTTAATCGGTTGTTTTTGAGACTGCCGCGAAAACTTTTACAGTGCAATTATTTTTTTTCTTATCACGCGACAATGCCACTCATCAACTTGATTTTTCCACGGAAAGTAAAAAATAAAAATTATTTTATTTTCTGGCAAATTAATATTTTATTCATTACAGCATTGTAATCGCACTATCATATCATGTAGTGTTCAGGTAGATATAATTACATACATACTTATTTAACGCCTTCTACTGACACAGCTAGTGATAGAAATACGATAGATTATATTAAGATTTGCGTGGGAAATTCACTTCTAACGTTTTCACTTAGATTAACCTCAAAATATTAAAAATGTTAAATAAATTTATTACAACAATTTTCCAATCAAATTGGGATGACTTTTTTCCAATTTCCATTCAAATTTTAAATCCGAGTTCTTGTTTGCGTACGAATTTGCTTTGTTCTAAATTTTAAACTTTTGTTAGATACTCTACATATTTCTTTGAATATTTATTCGATATTCCTTTTAGGAAGTAAATTATTTTGCTCAAAATATTCACTATTAAATTAGGTTTTCTTAAAGATGGTAAATTGAGTATTAGCATATCAGAGTCAAAAACGCAGCTTGGTTTTGCTTTAAAGAAATCTATTATCATCATCAAATGTTTTTCATGACACACCGAGATGACTTTTTGACATGTTGAACAAACATTTATTTTAATCTCATTTATACCCATTTTGAAAAACTTGCAGGGAAGACTAGGGTGAAATGGGTACCTATAATTTGGAACATACTTTGAAAGTATAAATAAAAAGAAAGAAAAAATCAAAAACAATATGTAAAGTTTTCCACCATTTTTAAACTTACATGACGTATAAAAAATTAAAACATCAAAAGTTAACTTTTTAAAACAAAAAATATCAAAAATCATATTTGCCATATTCTTTATGATAGTCAGAATGGGGTACTGTATAGTTTACAACGTACTATATGGTTAACAATGTACTGTATGATTAACAACTTTCAAAACTAAGTAGGGACTCAATATCGTCATTTTCTGTTTTGACACATGAAATGTAAGCCCAATTTTTACACTCAAAACATGAACCGGCCACAAACTTAGCAACAGTAAGCCTTCGGGTCTGTCGTGTGGTCTGGGTTTTCAACCCTCAATACATGAAACCCAATCTGCATTTAATGTTGAATACATCTCATTAAAATACAAACATGCTGTGTCTTTATTTTTCACAATGCCATCTTCATCCTCTACTTTTCTTCTTCCATGTAGTTATTTTTCAATAGTTCAGCTCTCTTTTTTATCTAACAGCATTTTACTAGTTGAGCTTTCTTTAGTTTATTTATCCTTTTAAGCTTTCTCCCCTGATTCATTTTGCCTGGCTTTACAGAGATATGATATTATAATTACTGTTTTGCAGCTCTTCTTTGCTATTGGTTTCTTTCCTTGCTTTATTTTGGGAAATACTGAAAAATTTTGCATAGAATTATTTATCTGGCATCCAAGAATACAGAGATCCAGCTGCTGGAGGTGGTTCTGATGAGGAATTAATGGGAAAAATCAGTAGCAGAATATGTTGCTGTTTCCCTTAATTAGTTTGATTAGTATAGTGTTTCCACTGATGTATAATGGTTTGTTGAATGAGGTATATCTCATTTCGTTCCAACCACTACAAACCTGCTTCACCTCAAGCACATTGTATGAGAAGATGCGACATGATTAGTTTTTTTTTTCTTGATCGCGTTATGCAAGAACGTGGTTAAAACAGGCTGTATTCAGTGATTTTAACGTTGATTGAGAAAAATAATATGAAACGTGATTTGCCTTGTTTCAAGGTTTTAAGAATATTACAACAGAATACAACATTTGACCACCTTTTTTGAAAAGCTAAGTAAACAGCAAATAGTAAGAAACACATCCATAGGCGCCGAGTTTTCCAAATCTCAGGGGGGGCACAATCCGATAAAGTTATATAAAAGTTTCACAAAGTCGATAAAGATATAATAAGTTACAAGGCCACATTGAAGAAAGCAAGCATATGTCAATTAGGTGAATACAATTGGTTGGAGGTCATTTTAAGCCCCTTCTTCAGACCAAAAGAACAGTATGCGCCCTTAACAACAGCCAATAACGAACTGCCCAAAGAACGGCATGTTATTTTGGCCTAAAAAAAGGGGGATTATAATGCCATCGAAGCAATTGTAGTCACATAACTGACATATATATGTTTTCCTCAAGGAAGTTTTGTAAGTAATTGTCTTACAAGCAGCAGTTTTGGAGTGAGATAACCGAGTGGTTAAGTCACGGGGATTGTACTCGGAGGACCCGAGTTCGATTTCCGACTTTGCCTAAACTATTCCCGTGTACGAGCACGTTAAATTTGTGGGTTTGAAAATCCTTCCGAGCGGTTGGTAGCAAAGGAAGGAGGGTCGGTCCCTGTGGATGTCGCCCCCACTGTGTTCCAGTCTAAATTAGATGGCATTGTCTCGGCGGTCTAAACAGATATCTTACACCCTCGGGTAGGTCGGACGGGCTGGGTCAACAGAAAGAAAGATATCAACAGTTTTATTTATTGTACGATAAATATTTTTAATCGTTTTAGGTCTATTTATATTTGTAAGCTAAGAGTTGATTAGGGAAATCCATGTAGTTACTATGCATCAATATTATAATATATAATAATTACAATGGATTTTAATATAAGAATTAATTAGTAGCAAAGCTGTTAATTAATTAAAAAAAAATATCTGAAAGTTAATACACGTTAACGCTTAATATCAACTCTTCACTACCTATCAGTTGATTTTGACACAATAAATTAAAACAATGAACCCAGCAATAATACAAAAGTATCTAAATACTATTGTCTATATTTAAATATTTTAAATTAAATATGTAAATAAATTGATCATCACTATAACCACACATTCAGCTAAATTAAAAAATCTTTAAAACAAAGCAATTTATAAAAAAATCTCATAAATAAAATTTTTATGCAAAATTTGGATGACATGTTGGTTGTTGACATTTCTTATCACAACTAAAACTTCAATATTTTTTATCAGGGGGGTGGACTGAGTATACCTAGTGTGTGTGTATATGGGGGGTGGTTTAGCTCCCTCTGGCCCTTGCCTGACTACGGTGCTGTGCTAAACGTCCGGTGCTCACCAGGAACACAGCTACCCGCGGGGTTTGCAACTTCAAACGGAATGGATGCCACCTGTAAAGACAGCACTGGTATATAGAATCCAGGCGTAATTACAGATAAGATCTCTTTAGGTAGACAAAATAAGTCATCTCTACTTCGTGGTAATCATTCATAGTTATTACTAGAGCGAAACAACTATTTTTTGGAAATACCAATAACATGGCTTTAAATATTCCATTTCTCTTTGAATTAGGTGGTCAGTCGAAAAAGTTCTGGTAACCAGGTGTTTTTGTCATTAGCGCAAACATGTTTCCTGGGAGTAAAGATGAGCTTGGTTTGTGTGCGAGATAGTTTAGGGAGCTATGGTAAGGAAGATGGGAACATGACTGAACTGAAATGTGATATTTACGTTGATAGGATTTTCTTTCAATTATTTTTATGTTTAAAAAATTTCATTTTTTGGTATTTAGTAAAATATGAAGTTAGAAAAAAATCTTGAAATTTCCCAGAGGGGGCAAAGCCCCCTCTGGAAAAGATCAGCGGGGGCTCGTGCCCCTCTGCCCCCCCGTAGTCGGCGCCTATGAACACATCGTTATTGAATGATGTATAATAGGGTACGATTGAAAAGTTTCAGAAAGTACCAGCCGACTCCAGCATCTGTTTTGCGTAATAGACTCCCTACTTCGTTCTATCTGGGTATCTCATCCGCCCTGGTCAGCCCTACCTCAAAATTAAAAAAAAAGTTTTAGTGACAAAACAAATGGATTTATGTTAAGAACATATAAATAAATACATTTACTTGGTGTCAAGTAAAATAAGTGAAATTTGGCAAATTAACTGTATTATATATAAATATAATGTATTTTTTCATAAATGGAATGTATATTATTCAAAAGAGCAATTCTTAAATAAAATTGAACAAAAAATATTGGGGATGAAAAACCAAATTATGTAACAATACTTAATATTTCTTATCCCGTTTTTATTGCATATACTACCAGTCAGTGAGTTCTATAGCTATGTTAATGAATTATATGACTTTATGATTCACTCATTAATGCCTTATTTCTTATATTTTTTCAAATAACGTATATTAAAGTAAGAGCGGTACAAGTCACTGATTAACCATTTGTTTCTACACAGTAAACTACGTATTATGCATTTTACGTGATTGATTTTCTTGATATTTATTCGATTTTTACAAAGGAATATTTGGGATTTTGAAGACTTCTGTTATTTCGAAAGTGATTCTTTGAAACCAATAGTGTTCTAGTATTCAAAATTCAGAGATTCAGATAATTGCACCCCAAATATAGGCATAAACATATATGTACACACACAAATAAATATACCAACAAACACGTACCCACATATACGTACAAACACACATATACACAATCTAAACACACAAACAGACGCACAGGCATATAGTGGTTCACACACATGTAAGAGTATACATACACACGCTAACTGAATCACACTGTCACACACACGCACATATTGTGATTCACACACATGCAAAGGCACACATACACACATAAACACATAAATACACATACACATATCCACATACATGCATAAACACACTCAAATGCACATACAAACATATAAACACATGAACACACATACACATATACATGCATAAACACACACACATACGCATACACACATAATACATAAACACACACACATACGCACACACACACATACTGACACATCTAAATGGTGATGCACTTATGGAAGAACTAATAATTTCTTTCCACGTTGCTGGTTTTCAGTTTCGCAATATTTCAGCTAGGCTACACGTAGTTGCAATGATAAAATTATCGAGTTAAACCACGTTATGTATGTTAAGGGTATTGAAATTGCATATATCAAGAAATCAATTGAACGCATCAAAAACATGAAATTTAATGACCCAGTGCCACATATTATTCAAAGAATTGGGAAAAAAATATTAAAATACCATTTACTGACAGAAGTCTATAAAGATATAGTCTTCTTTTTTCTGGTCCAATTTGTGGTACAAATGGATATACAAAATATAAAATGTAAAGATATAAAAAAATAGTGAGGAAAGGAGATTTAGGAGATTTTGTAGTTATTTGGAAAAATACAGAGTGAGTTGGAAAGGATTACGAACCTTTTATTTAAATGTGTTTTGAATTTTAAAATAATGCTGAATTTTAGGAATATTAAGACAAGGCAACATAATGACTACAGTATCGGACAATAAATCTTGAGGTAGAGATATTCAGTAGGCAATAATTCTTTCTGTCAATATTTCTGACACATTTTAAAGTCGGGATCCCTATCTCTCAAGAAATCCACCTATTTTCACGCTTTGTGCTCCTTCATAATTAGTTCATTTTTATATCTCTACTAGCAGTTATACCTGCAGTTACGTATCATTAAAAATATGTTCATATTCATAATTCATCCATATTGGCTTTTAAAAGATTTATTATCATATGTCTGATATGCCACGATCAAAACTTTAATAATGGTGAGTATAACTCACCATTATAAAAGTTTTGATAATATATAATTGTTATAAAAATAACCTTTCAATTATATTAGTTATAATATTAATCGCATAAATTGAAAGAAACGCGTCTTGCGCATAAACGTATTTGATTGTTTTATAAATTTTGAATAACAAAATTTAGTTGTTAGACAGTATGACACATTTTCTTCGCATATATTTAAAGAATTAAAATCATCATAATGCTATTTCTTTGACTTTGAAGCCTTTGACACTCTCATATGAATTTCACATTAATGATTTCGCCATCAAGGTAAACAGAAATAATTGATTCATTAATAAACTCTCTCTCTCTCTCTCTCTCTCTCTCTATATATATATATATATATATATATATATATATATATATATATATATATATATATATATATATATATATATATGTATAAATAATTAAGTTATTGAAGACAATGAAAAGGTTATTTAATGGAACCATTACTTCTGTTTACCTTGATGGCGAAATTATTAATGTGAAATTGATTTGTCTTGCTATTGTTTAATCAAATTATATTTGTAAGAGAGAAAAAATTGTGATTTCAAATACTGAAGTACATTTAAATTAAATAATGCACATGTATTTCGTAAAATTTAATTAAAGTCGAGACATCGTGTGTATGACGTCTCCTAATTAGTAAATTGTGTGAATGTTTCATTGAGTATATTAATTAATTTGCAAGGAAATTATCTTCATTATTCCAATTAGAGAGGATTTTAGGCGAAAGATTGCGGATAGCTTGAATTACACTTGTTTTATATTAAGAAAAACAAATATTTCATGTAACTAATAAAAACGCTTTATTTTTTCTATTTAAAACGTCAGATAATTAAATGATGAGGAGTTAAAATTGCAACTTTCCATTCAAATTTATTTTATTGTGCAGTAATATGTAATATAATTCATAAATAAGAATTATAAATTCAGCCCAGAAATTTGCGTAAGACCCTATAGATAAGTAATATTTTCTGCAATAATCTAGCTAATCAGTTATGCTGTTATCATGTCTTATTTGTTTTACCTGTCTTAATAAGCTGACCAGATTGAAGTCTGGATGTTACGTCCCAGTGCCTCTCTAGCCAATGATGACAAAGTTGTGTGGTAATGCCAGCCAATCTGGCCAAAGTTGTGGGATAATGCTAGTTAATGGGTCAATAGGCACCATGGGAAGACATCAAAGGAAGAATAATAAAGTGACGAAGACGTTACACATTATAAATAGAGACTCTAAAAGTTCCAGACCTTAACTGTAGCAAAATATGGCTTAAAATTTGAAATGATACGTGTTTTGCAGAATAAGTTGAACATTTGTGAGCATTGGGCCAAGTCTCCGGCTAAATATGCCAAATACAACAGTACGAGGTGCAACCAAGATGTTAACGTGTATGATGCATTTATAGCAGACGATATTTATTTTAATGAATGGTAAAATAATGACATAAAAATCGCACATCTTATCACATGTGTTCCCAAATATGGTTGAAACATGAGGAATAGTTTTGTAATTGTCAAATAAAAGGTTAAAATGAAAAATAAGAGTTTAACTACAAAAATGTAAACAATACAATTCCTTGTCAATTAATTATTCAGTATTTTTATAGTTTTACTTTTATGGCATTTACCTGTTTCTAGGTGAAGCCGAACTGTGGATTTTATACGGTAAGAAACCTTCTACAGCACATGTTAGAGTATTAATTTTTATAACGTTCATTTCTAACCACACTCTTCCTCACTAAAGTGCAAATTAATTAAAATTTTAATAACAACGACTTAAAATTTTAGCGCAATAAGGATCCTATATGCTTTACTAAACCATTATACAATTTATTCCTTTATTGCTATCTCTCATAATTATTACCATCATAGTGCAAAGTTGTATTCACTAAAATTTGTATATGCAACGAAATATGTTTTTACTTATATCAGACATAAAATATTTGAACACTAAAAATACATATACAGTTCAATCGATTCATCTAATTTGTTGAATAGGTTTGTATACAATTTATGGCTAAGTATACAATTTAAACAGAAATGAAAATCTATTTAAAACAACATCATTTGCATTTAGAACTCAATAGGAGGTAATATATTCAAGCATTTTGTAATTACTTATTTCAATATTTGAATGAAAAGAATTATCTGCAAAAGCATCACCTTATAATTTATAATGCATATTTACTGTAAATATTCCATTCAATTTGCAAAGTATTGCAGTACTTTATTCGCGGTTACTGGGTAAAAAACGTTATAAAAAATAAATAGAACTATTAATCAAGTTTATTTTGTTAAAATTTATTTATTTTACTCTCATAAAAATGCTACGTTATTTTTCACCGCAATCAAGTACTTATCTAAGAGCGCAATTTTGGAAATAGAAATAAATATACTATAAAACAATAAGCATGATTTATTTTATGCAATAATAAAAAATATACCATTAAAGCATGTTAAAAGCATAAATGAAGTTGCAAAAATTCATCCAGAAAAGAACTGTATTTCTTAAAATAAGTCAGGAGAAATTGATTTAAAGTTGTACTGAAACAAATTTTGATATATTGACAGTTACTTTAAGTTTTTGCCTCGTTTCTGTACGAAGCATAATTTCTCTTTCATTGGGAGAGATAATAACATTTTGAATAGAACCATTACATTTAATTAAAAAACATCTTAAATGTGAGTTTTGACTTCCTCATAGATTCACATCTTATATTGTTTAAATCTAATTGTGGTATAATTAAGATATCAATTTTATCAAAGGAAAAACAGGCAAATTTTGCGCCATAAATAGCGAAATTTCGAGGCCAAGGGTTTACACTAACATTCCCCCAAAAATCTATCAATTCTGAAGCAGTTATTATATGAACAAGTAGCTGTTATTGTATGGACAATCATGTACTATGTGGATACGTAGTCCATTTCTCTTTCCTAATGAAGCGAAATCAATATTTGTCTGAATTTTGTAATCCGTTTACTAGAAAACTACAATAGGTAGGGAGCTAAATATTTAAAAAACTTTTCCTTACGGTACAACAGGTGTACCACTGAAAATCTCTTCTTCTAGAACGGCGCTGGTTCAACTGCTGTACCAGTCTTTTTCACCCCCATTATTCTGGAAAAAGAAGACAGCGCCAATTGTACCCAGTTGAGTTCCTTGAAGAATGCCTGCAGCCCTTCCTTTAAGTTTCTCCTGACTCAAGGGGAACGAGTTACGAACAAAAGACAAGATCATTGAAGGTGTTTATTTAGAGGGGTAGAATTTTCAGCTATTTTGTCGTTGAAAAAATGGATTATTGGAGCCGTAACGTAAAAGTTAAACCGAGCATGCCCACAACACGTTGCACAAATAACAAGTGAACAGCAATTTTTAAACAGCGTGTGTGTGTGCACTTAGATGTGTTGTGATTTAAACGTGTTCCTGTATATTAAATACGATTTTTTGCAATTTAAATGTGTTACTTAAATTCCATTATATTTCTGTATTCCAATTTGTTTAATTTAATATCCAAATTCTAAAAACTCCTATGCCATTTCGTATTAGGATTAATATTGAGGTTAATTTCGTACTTGTAATTTCATATACTTGCAATTTCATAGTTATTTGTTAAATGTTTTAATTTGAAATATTTCGCAGCTCGCATACTACATGTGTGCTAGTGCATTCAAATCCCGGGTGTTTTCTAAAACGAATAACTGTTAAGTAACTTAATAAGAATTATATTAAAAAAAATTCTAAATTAATACTTACATTTATGCACAATTCAAATTCTGGCAATGTTAACAGCGCCATTAAAAAAGATCAATTTTCCTTTTTTTTGTAAAATGATCCGAAAAAATCGTCAAAATCTAATAATCGTCGAAGTCAAAACTCCAATACCCACTGTAACACACCTGTCATTGGCAGGCTTAAATACTGGTAGAATATAATTTGCATTTAGTTTTACACTATTAAAAATCACATAATTACATTAAAAACACAATTTAAAAATGTTTACAAATAATATTTCTATGTAATATAATGCTTCTGACTGCATATCTGAAATTAGCGTGACATAATAAACAAGAAAGATCAATCATGCGTAAAGCATTGATGGTGAAACACTTTCCAACTGCAATTCAATTTTATTTAAACATCTCTAAAATGCGATACATTCAGCGGTAATATTTTTTTACATTATCACAGTGCTACAATAATTTATTTTACTTAAAAACTTAAAACCATGGAGGTAAGTACTTTCTAACACCATTCTTAAAATTTCATCGGAAAAGGCAATGCTATAAAATCGTCTGCTTCTCTGTGCAAAATCTATAAATATTTCATACGTATATTCTAGATAAATAATTTTATATTAAAAAATTCAGCAATTCTTATATAACTCATCTTACAGCTTAATTTGTTTACATTCTGCGTACGCTAAAATTAGGTTTCGTTGTAGAAATAATCAAAGTTTGCTATTTGAACTCAAAAATATTGTAATTGTTTTGGAACAGAATATAGATGCACCGAAAATAAGCTAAATTAAAGCGGTTTTAGGACGGATGCAACACAAAATATAAATTTAAAACAACTGTTAAAATCACAATTTGGACAATGGGAAAAAGAGGGATGTCATATATTATTTTGAAGAGGGTCTTGTAATCTCATCATACAATATGGGTGTAATTATTACTTAAACTTTTATTTAAAAACTACCGAACATAGTTCCACAATTGCTTTATATTTTTATGAGAGAATTTGAATATTTTCGAAAATTTTCAAAGAAATTTGTAAATTATAACATCGCTTAAAAATGCCTAAAAAATTAGGTCTCATAGAGTCCAATGCATTTCACTTTTTCAACCCGGATTCCATCCAAAATTAATTGGGTGATAATATTTATTTACATTCCCATAAATCTCACAGATCGTTTGAACAACATACTAAAATATAAGTGTGATAAAGTCATTTTAAGACAGTTATCATGCGAAAGGACAGATAGACAGACAGAATGAACACAGTCATAAACACTTTTCAACTATGTTGGAATATGTTACCAAAAATCACAAGATCTGTTTTATGTGGACAAAACCCATAGAAAGATAAAGAAAATTGTTTTTGTCTCTATTGATACATTGTGTTTGATTACACATATATTACATAAAATGTTGATGCACTTTGCTTCAAAATTGTAATTTGTTTTAGAAAATACATAAATGAGTTGACCAATTTGATTTAGGTGCTGATGATACGATAACTTTAGCAATTAATGCAATTTGTTTTAGAAAACATATTAATATACTACACAAAACGTTAATGCAATTTGTTTTAAAAAACAATAAATGAATTTGTTGAACAATTTCATTTAGATGCTGATGATGTGATTGTTTTAGAAAACATGTGAATATATTACGCAAAAAATCCACCTCATATAAATACAAACATAATTTTGACTTTTTCTGCAATACATAGATCTTGCAAAGGAAAAACATCTTGATGATGTTTAAATCTCGACTATCAATTATAGAGGGATTTGCATATTTTTAGTAACTCTGAATAGATTTATTAACAATAAAGTTGAGCTTGAACGCGAAAGTTCGGTTCTAATTACTTTAAGTCCTAAGGATACCACACCATGGTAAAAGGAAGTCGTAAGATTTAGTGCACCAGATATTATCAAACAATGTTTATGTAAAACGATCAAACCCTGTCTAGATAAAATCCTTTAAAATTTGCTTAATCATTTCACAACTAATAGTTTCTGAAAATGAGATTTAAAGCATTATACAAAAGCTGAATTTCCGTTGCAAGTATATCTTACAAAACAAAGTTTAAAAACTTCCTGGGGCATTTATGAGACGCGATAACATCGGTAGCATTTAAACTTTAAGCAGAAGTTTGAACGCAGATAATGCCAGTAAACTAACAAAGATTCTTGATTTTAAGAGTTGTTTGGTACTAACTATAATATACGTTATTTCAAACTCTTAGGGAGTTTTGTGGAGAATTTGTGACCCACGTTAGAATAGGATATTTTATGAAAATTGTAGTGTAAACATTTTAACAGAAGGTACTAAAATAATTAAATAAATACAATTCATTTTTGGCACTTTCTAACATAGTTGAAAAGTGTTTATGACAGTTCATTCTGTCAGGCGGATTGTCCGTTTGTACGATAATTGCAGCAAAAATGACGGTTTTCTCAAAGTGAAATTTTAGTATGTTGTTGAAACAGTATGTGGGACATATGAAAATGTATATTAATAATATCACCCAATTAGTTTTGGGTTGAAAAATTAAAGTACATTGAATCCTCATTTTTCAAACATTTTTTTTAACCAAGTTAAAATTTCCAAATTGTTTCGAAAATTTTAGGAAATATTCAAATTCCCTATAAAGTTGATAAAAGAAATTTCAACAAAATATGTTTGGTAGTTTGTAAATAAAATTAAAATAATAGTTACATCTGTATTATATGAAGAGATCACATGACCCACTTCAAAATAAAATATGGCATCCATCTTTTTCCAAGTATGAAAATCGTGATTTAAAAAGTTCTTTTACATTTATATTGAATGTTGCCTCCATCCTAAAGCTGCTTTAATTTTGTTTATTTTCTGTGCACCTATATTCTGTACCAACTCAATTATAATATTTTTTGAGTTTAAATTGTCACCAAAATTTGATTATTTTTATAACGAAGCCTAATTTTAATGGGTGCAGAATGTAAACAAGTGATTGTAAGATGACTTGTATAAGAATTGCTGAATTTTTTCACACAAAATTATTTGGCTCTGTAGTCTAGAATAAGAGGGACATGAATGAATTACATAACTTTTACATAGAGAAACACATGATTAATATTTCGATGACGTAATTTGAATAAAGTTCATTTTTTTCGATGAAGTTTGACGTTTTTAAATATAATACATTATTGTTGCAATATTATAGTTTAAAGTATATCAGCGCTGAATGTATCGCTATTTAGAGTTGTTTAAATAAAATTGCATTTCAGTTGGAAAGTGTTTTATAATCAATGCTTTATGCATTATTGAACTTTCCTGTTAATAATTATGCCGGGTGATTAAGAAGTCACAAGGGATTTGAAAAATTAATAATTTATGAAATATTAGCATGTAAGCAAGTCAAATACAGGAAAACTAAAACTCTTGAAGATGAAGTTGTACATTTTTAAATTAGTTTGATTTTATTTAATAATCTTTTTAACACTTTACAACAACGTTGAAAAGTGTTTATGACTTTGTTCATTCTGTCTGTCTGTCTGCCCGTTAGAACGATAACTGCCGTAAAAATGACTTAATCAAAATGAAGTAATCAAATGAAGAATTTTAGTATGTTGTTCAGACGGTCAGTAGGACCTATGGGAATATAAATAAATAATACCACCCAATTAGTTTTGAATTGAACCCGGGTTGAAAAAATGAAATACATTGAACCCAATGGGACCAATTTTTTCAAACATTTTTTAAGCGGATTTAAGTTTCACTAATTGCTTCGAAAAATTTAGGTAATGTTCAAATTGTTCCATAAAATATATAAAAAAAATTCAGCGAAATATATTCAGTAGTTTTTTAAATAAAAATTAAAATAATAATTACACCTCTTACATGAAGCGATCACGTGACCATGATATGAAACGATCACGTGACCAACTTCAAAATATAATACGACATCCATCTTGTCTCAAAATCGTCATTTTTAAAGTTCTTTTTAATTCATATTGAGTGTTGTATTCGTCGTAAAACCTCTTTATTTCCGCTTAAATTCAGTGCATCTACATACTGAAACAACGCAATGACAATATATTTGAGTTTAAATGAGCATGCAACTTTGATTATTTCTCTAACGAAGCCTATTTTTCACTTATGTGAAATGTAAACAGCAAAATATGTAGGATGAGTTGTATAGGAATTGCTGTATTTTTTTAATGCAAAAGAATTTAGCTCATGGAGTCTGCATAGCTGATATGAAAGAAATATTCATTGACTTTACCGAGAGAAGGACGATTTTTTGCGATGGGGTTTTAAGCATATAGTTAAATTACTTATAGCTCCATGGTCTTAATTTTTAAATCAAATAAATTATTATAGTATTGTGATGAATGACATGAATGGGAAATTATTTATGAATGAAATGCTGCTTTTTTAGAGAGAGCCAGGCGTGTTATTTTTTCTATGACGTCATTTGAATGAATTTCAGTTGTTTTCGATGATGTTTTTAAATATAATGAATTATCGTGGTATTATGATAGTTCTAAAATTGTTACCGAGTAATATATCCCATTTTAGAGATGTTTAAACCAGGCAATTTATATTTCAATGCCGTCATTTGAATGAAGTTCATTTTTTTGGATGAATGTTTAAGTTTTCAACTATAATAAATCAATGTATTATTGTGAGAAGTTTTAAAATATTACCGAGGAATGTACTACATTTTAGACATGTTTAAATAAAATTGCATTGAAGTTGGAAAGTGTTTCTTAATCAATGCTTTAAGCATGATTGATCTTTCTTGTTTTTATTTTAAGCGCTGTCGAATATAGTTGTATTTATCGAAAATTTGGTTCCATTCGATTCTGTTTCATGGTCGAAACTATACGTGTATAAAGATTCAGCTTTCTAATTTCCTTTTCCTGTCCTTTTAAGGCCGCCATTTTCTCCGACCGTGGGAAATAGGTCGAAAAGATCTAGATTAATTAGATTCTGTCCCTAGATCGCTACTATTAATATGCTAAGATATAGGTCATCGAGATTTTTCTGTAATATCTGGAAAGACTTTGCATTACAAAGTGTTGAATAATATGTGTAATATGATTTAGCCTCCTAGACCTCGAAAGCTCTTCTGGAAAATCAAGAAACACTTACTTTTTAGATCAGTGAGGTAAACGCAAAAATCTAACTTCCTCGTTCCTAAGTTTTTCCTCGTATTTGATACTGCAAGTGTGAAGTTCATCCTTCTAGATCCTTAGAGGGACTGTCTGGAGTGTCACAAACACGTTAGACAATTATTATAGACTAATACACTCGTCAAAAGGGAAATTCCATCACCGTGAAAGAATTCAAGTAACTATAAGTAAATCACATTATCGGTAGAAGAGAGAGTCATGTTCAAATAATTAAAAGAACAAAAAAAAATATATGCAATAGAAACCTGTTTATTCAGTATAGAATGTGACCCATCCGGGCAGATATACAGACCTGTAAATATCGATACATTCTATCGATGAGACTATTAATAGTTGCCTGAGGTAATCCTTACCAAGCAGCGTCAACTGCGGCGTGCAGTTATTCTACGGTATGTACCTGTAGTCCCCGGTACACATGATGTCTGATGAGGGCCCACACGTGTTAAAAAGAAGAGAGATCTGGCGGGGACTACCTACGCCGGGGACTACCTACACCAGTGACCAAACCACAAGCTTCACAACTTGTGTGACGTACCGGTTCGCAGTTAGTTTACCTGCAATGTGCACCAGAGTTGTCCGCTGATCGAACATGATACCGCCTCAAACCATGACGTCTGGAGTGACATTCGGTAATATGGGCTGACATGTGGCGTTACCGGAAATGCCACCACACCCGCCCTCGGCTGTCATTCCTCCACAGGCAGAAGCGAGATTCATCCATAAACAATACCGAATGCCATTCATTGATCCAGTTGCGGTGACGACGACACCACAGCAGACGTGCATCCCTGTGTCGAGCGCTTAATGGCACCCCAGTCATTGGCCGCTGTTCTTCATGCAACCTGTTGCGAAATGTGCACACAGGTGCACCCGTTGATTGCGTTAGGCTGTTTCGGATGTCACCTGATGTTGTGAACTGACCGTTCGACGAATCTGCTGATCTGTACGCTTTGTCGATTCAGCCTGTCGATGTCACGTGTTCGATTCAGTCCCTCTTCGGTGTATTCTCTAATATTCTTTCAACCATCGTGTCACTCATCGCTGGATGGTACTCACGTGCAACAAAATCCGAGTCCATCGAAATAAAAAGAACGCCTATTGTCGATCATTTTACAAATTTTTCAACCCAGACCGTCCGAAACACCAGAGTGTTTAGACTAGCTAGTTGGACTTCCGGGAGAATTTTATTAACTTTGAAGAGTTAAGTTCTGTCCGATGGACGATAATATAGATGTGCAAATATTAAGCCTTCTTCGTTAATGGTGAGGTTTCGGAGTTTCTAGAAACACGTTAGAAACCCTCGCATTTTCTCTGTCCGTCGTGAGATGCGAAATCAAAAATATGGCTCAGCATAACCAAAAATAGTTCTGTACCGTATTCTATAAGTGCGTTAAACGGCAGCTATCTTAGTCACGGGAGGGAGAGCGCGTTTAGAAAAAGAAACACATTAAAAATTATTATATTGATTAGAGATAAACAAGTGTTAAAAATGTAGTACATATCAGACATTAGTGTTTTCATATGATTCAGAAATCTATTTATTTCTGAAATCAAAACATTTATCATCGAATTTATTATTACGTTTCGCAATCCTGGAGATAATACAACACTGCTAGCATTATCTCTTTTATCAGCGACTTCTGCCTGCACTGATAAGAAATTGATGTTACATTGTCAGGTGATTGTCAGTTTTCTATATAGAAAGTGTGCGGTGAAGGTTTTAGCTAACACGATAAAGCTATGTGATAAAGCTTTGTTCGCCAAAGTAAAGGTTTTAATCTACTATTACTTCCTTGACGGATGTAGGCATATATATATATATATATATATATATATATATATATATATATATATATATATATATATATATATATATATATATATATATATATATATATATATATATATATATATATATATATATATATGTATATATATATATATGTATATATATATATATATATATATATATATATATATATATATATATATATATATGTATATATATATATATATATATACATATATATATATATATATATATATATATATATTCTTTAAGGAAACTTTTCTCTGATTACTCCAAGGAATTATTAGACAGTTTTATGTCTACAGCAGTTGCATGTACTTTGAAACTAATGCTTTGTCCAGATTTAAGATTTTTGAAGATAGTCATATGCAGCTGCTTTGTAAAACAGACGCATTTTGTGTTTCCTCCTTTGAGTTTGTTAACTCCTTTTCCTTCCGCGTTTGTTTACTCCTTTTGTGGTGAAAAATAAGTTTGGAATCTCTAGAGGAGTACTTGAGCATGACATTTTGACTAATATGAGACATCCAGTACGATGCGATTTGAGAAGTGAGGGACATCGCGTGTGGTGAATTATTGTGTAGGGGGTGACTACTTTGATTATTCGAAGTTGTTGCTACTAATGTTCGCATACCTTAAATGTATTTTGCCTTGTAGTTCTGCCTTTCTGAATACCCCTCTCCCTTAAAAATACTGATATAAATTTACGTTATTCATTAGGGGTTGCAAAAGATAAGAATTTTGTAATGCAGACTATCGAATTATAACCACATTGACTGGACTTACATAGTGTTGAAGCCCTTTAAACAATGCGCCAGAAGTGGCAATTCTCTCTGTCACTTTCAACCGTGCATAATGTAATAGGATATAAACTTCTCTAAGTATGGCTGCTTACACTACGAATGTACGTCGACTAGTCGGACTACTACAGAGTCTACAGTGGTATTTCTCAAACTTTTAACCTCCTTACTTTTGCTTCCAGATTAATCTAACAGGTACAACTTTCTTCGAATGAGGTAAATAAATCAGGTTTCGGTTTTTTTCAACAGCATCCTGATTATTTTCATTCGTTATGAAATGTTTGTAATCGATGACTTTTCTTGTAAGTTATAGTAGTTTATAAAGATTTATAAATAAAATCAAACTTTGGGAAAATCCTTAAAGTAATTATTATATTCATTTATATATAGAAATCAATCAAATAATACTCTATAAATAGACAGGATGAGACATGACATAAATAAATTGTAATCAAACCATCCAGACATTAAAAAAATAATATTATTTAATAAAATATTTGATAAATGAATGGAGGTTTAAAATTAAAATATTTATTAAATATTTTTAATTTCATCGAAAACTTAAAATTAAATTTTTCAGACTGGTCACTGTACATTATAGGACAAGCGTTGTTGGATAATATAAGCACTGGATAGTACAAGCATTGTTTGCAATAACTCCCCAACTGCAGAAACTGCTGAGTGGAAGTTTAAAAGATGAACACTTAAATTTCCAAAAAGAAAAACTTTAATATACATCAAATAAATCATTAATTAAATTTAGTATTTTGATATGAATTTTATAACACAAGAAAAATTTAATATCAGAAAGAAAAAGAACATCATACTTAGTAAATTAAGATTTACCCCCATGAGAAACTTTAGTATTTATTTCAGATTTAAGTTAAGAAAAAGTTTCCTATATTGATAAGTAAGTGTAGACATTCTGTATTTTCGCCATTCTTAACGCCTTACAAAATAGTTGACAAGTGTTTATGACTTTGTTCGTACATTCTGTCTGTCTGTTTGTGTCTGTCCGTTTGCACGATAACTGCGGTAAAATGACTTTATCAAAATGACATTTTAGTATGTTTTTCAGACGGTTTGTGGTACCTATGGGAATATAAATGAATAATATCACCCAATTAGGTTTGAACTGAACCCGGGTTGAAAAAAGAAAATACATTGAGCGCTAAGGGTCCTAAATTTTGAAACATATTTTAAGCAATTTTAAAATTCACAAATTGCTTCGAAAGTTGTAGGAAATATTCACATTATCCTATGAAAATATGAACACAATTTATTTCAGCAAAATATATTTGGTGGTTTTTTAAATAAAAAATAAAATATTAATTACACCCATATTATATGAAAATATCACGTGACCCACTGCAAAATGAAATATGGCATCCATCTTGTGTCAAAATTTTTATTTTTAAAGTTCTTTTTAATTCATATTTAGTGTTGTATGCGTCCTAAAACCGCTTTATTTTTGCTTAATGTCTGTGCAGCTATATTCTGAAACAACGCAACTGCAATATATTTCAGTTTAAAAGATAATCAAACTTTGATTATTTCTACAACGAAGCCTAATTTTCACGTATGGAGAATGTAAACACATTAAGCTGTAACATGAGTTGTATAAGATTTGTTCAATTTCTTTAACGCAAAACTAATTTGCTCTGGAGTCTGCAGTATGGCTGATATGAATGAATTATTCATTGATTTTACGTACACTCGATTTTATAAGACTTTTTCAATGAAGTTTTAAGCGTAGCGTTAAATTACTTTTATCTCCATGGTTTTAAGTTTTTAAGTAAAATAAATTATTGTAGCATTGTGATGAATGAAAGGAATGGAATAAAAGCGGATGAATGAAATAGAGAGCCAAGCGATTTATATTTCAATGACATCATTCGAATAAAAATCATTTTTTTTCGATGAAATTTAAAGTTTTCAAGTATAATAAATTAATGTAGTATTAAGATAATTTAAAAAATATTACCGCTGAATGTATCGCATTTTAGAGATGTTTAAATAAAATTGCATTGCGGTAGGAAAGTGTTTCATAATCAATGCTTTATGCATGATTGATCTTATTTGTTCTTTTCAATTTTGAAATACATTTTTCTACAATCATTGCACTGCAGTAATGAAAAAACAGAACACTACCATATATATTGATTTTGAACAGTAATACATTTTAGAATCATTTAAGTCATAAATAAAAAATATATTTTAAATTTCTCGGAAGTTTTGTAGATTTTTTGAATGAGATGGCATTCGTTTAAAAAGCTGCATTATTTATTTCACAGCTTTGACAGGTAATATTACATTTTCTTCACTCTTTCTCACCGATATTCACACCGATAGGACATATTTTCAGAATAAAGTTGTGTTATCAAATACCGTTGTATCTTACGATAAATATTTTCTCCTTATTTATTCAATTAATTCCTTTTGCTGTGAAATATATTGGTTAAAAAAGGAAAAAAAAATGCGCCATTTCAGTGAAAGGAGCACAATATGTTTCTTTTAGAAAATTGATCATTACAAGAATAGAAATATAAACACATAAATCAGGAAAGAAATGAGAAAACAATTGAGGATTTTTTTTCCCTTATATACATAATGTCTAAGGAAATTATTGTGACGGGGTCGAAAATTTTAATTCAAGTTTTCGACGAGAGAGCAGGTTTCAAGCATCCCTGAACAGGAATCAAACGTTTTTGACATTATGTCTCTTTCTCTCTCTCTCTGTTTGTGTATGTGTGTGTGTGTGTCAGTGAGACTTTGAAGACGATATCTCACGAGCGAATGGAGCGATTCGAACGAAATGTGGTACAAAAATCACAATCCGTGAATACTGGAGGTCTGTTGGTTTTATACGCAATCAAATTATCAGAGCTCCCCTAAATTTTCAAGTGACATTTTGAAAAAGTCATCAACCAAAACCTTTAAAGGACCATAAATGGTCTTTTTTTTTGTCATTTTTAATTAGAAAACGATAAACATTAGTTTTAGAATGACAGCGTGAACCGTTCTCGACATATTGAACATTTTTCAAACAAATTATCAAAAAATCATATAAAATTAATATATATATAAACTATTGTGAAATATGTTCACTTTTCATAAGTAAAATGCAATACATTTGGTGACATCATTCTCGTGGATCTAGCTCGTTCCATTTGTGAGAAAAGTTACTTTTGGTAATACATTTGTATTTGGACACCAATAGTCATTTATCTGCTATAAAAATAATTTGTTTCTCTGTTTATAACGCTTAGTGATATTTTGGCGGAAAGTAGCCAACTTTGCAACATTTTAATGGTTGCCAAATTAACGTAAATGTTGCCAAATTCATAGAAATGACGTTAAATAAATGAAAATGATGATTAATTGATGAAAGTTCGATAACTTATAAAGAACATAAGCGTAGGGTATAAGAAAACTCATTTCTCCGTTAGTCCGTAACGCTTGGAAAGAAATTTAGCCGAAGGTCGCCAGCTTGGTGACTACTTCAAATGTTGCAAAATGACAAAAATTTCGTATAAGTGTGCAAAATGTCTGTTTTCGTAGTCACATAGGAGTTAGCATGTTTGGAAAAACAAAACACATTAAAAATTTTTATATAGCTTGAAGATTAACAAGTGTTAAGAATGTAGTACATACATAAGAGACATTAGTGGCTTTAAACGATTCAGAAATATATTTCTTTCTGAAATCAAAACATTTATCATCGAATCTATAGTTACGTTTCGCAATCTTGAAGATTATATAACACTGTTAGCTTTATATTTTTATCAGCGACCTCTGGATAAGAAAGTGATGCTACAGTGTTATGTGATTGTCAGTTTCCTATACAGAAAGTGTGCGGTTAAGGCTTTGTAAGAGTGCGGTTAAAGCTATGCAATAAAGCTTTGTTCGGCAACGTAAAGGATTTAATCTTGTATTACTTCCTTGAAAGATGTAGGTATAAATAAATTATTCAAGAAAACGCTTCTCTGATTTGTCCATGGAATTGCTAGAAAGTTTTCTTCCCACAGCAGTGGTATTTACTGTGAAACTAATACTTTGTTCGTATTTGTAATTTCTGAAGAAAGTCACATGCAGCTACTTTGTAAAACAGCCGTGTACTCCTTTTGTGTTGAAAAAGGAGGTTGAAATTTCTGCAGGAGATCTCGAACATGAGATTTTGATTAATATGAGACATCGTGCTCGATACTATTTAGGAAATGAGGGACTTCTCGTGTGGTGATTTATTGTATAGAGGGGGATGACTAATTTGATTATTCGAAGGTGTTGCTACTCATATTCGCATAGCCTAAAGATGGTTTGCATTTTAGTTCTGCGTTTCTGACATGCCCCTAAGAACCCCCCCCCCTAAATTTACGTTATTTATTACGGGTTGCAAAAGATTGGAATCTCTGAATGTAGACTACCGGTTTATAACCACATAGACTAGACTTACATAATGTTGAAGCCCTTTGAACAACGAAACACTTGAGAAGTGGCAATTCTCTCTGTCACTTTCAAGCGTGCTTAATGTGAAAGAAGATAAGCTTCTCTAAGGATGACTGCTTACACTACGAATGTACGTCGACTAGTTGGACTACAACAGAGTCTACAGTGGTATTTCTCAAACTTTTAACCTCCTTACTTTTGCTTCCAGATTAATCTTACAGGTACAAGTTTCTTCGAATGAGGTAAGTATTTCAGGTTTCGGTTTTTTCAACAGCATTCTGATTATTTTAATTCGTTATGAAATGTTTGTAATTGTTTACATTTCTAGTAAGTTATAATAGTTTATAAAAATTTATGAATGGAATCAAATCTTGGGAAAATGCTTAACATAATTATTATATTCATTTATATATAGAAATCAATCAACTAATACTCTATAAATAGACATGATGATGCGCGACATATATGAGTTTCAATCAAACCATTCAGATATTAAAAGAAGAATGTTATTTGATAAAGTCATGGATAGATGAGTGGTAGTTTAATATTAAAATTTATATTAAATATTTTTAACTTCATCGGGCACTTAAAATTAAATAATTCAGACGGGTCACTGTACTGATAGTTCAAGCGTCGGATATTACAAGAGATGAATAGTACAAGATTTTGATAGAACAAGCGTTGGATAATAAAGGCGTGGTTTACAATAACTCGCCTCCTCTGCAGAAACGGCTGACTGGAAGTTTAAAATGATAAAAAATAAGCTTTAAGAAAAACTTTAATGTGCATGAAATAAATGATGTATTAAATTTAGTATTTAGATATCAATTTTATAACACAAGAAAATTTCAATTCCAGAAAGAAAAAAAAACATCTTACTTAGAAAATTAAGTGTTGTCCACATGAGAAATTTATTTCAGATTTACGTGAACAAAACGTTACACATATGAGTAAGCAAGTGTAGAAATTCAGTATTTTCGCCATTTGCATTTTTAACACTTTACAACATATTTGATAAGTGTTTATGACTTTGTTTAGTCTGTCTGTCTGTCTGTCCGTTAGCACGATAACTGCCGTAAAGATGACTTTATCAAAATGAAATTTTAGTATGTTTTTCAGACGGTCTGTGGGACCTTTGGGAATATAACTGAATAATAACACCCAATTACTTTTGGACTGAACACGGGTTGAAAAAATGAAATACATTGAACCCTATGGGATCTAATTTTTCAAACATTTTTTAAGCGAATTTAAAATTCACACATTGCTTCGAAAGTTTTAGGAAATATTCAAATTATCCCACAAAATATATAAAAAAATTTCAGTGAAATGTGTTAAGTAGTTTTTAAAATAAAAATTATTTAATATAGGGAGAAAAACAAATTCAATTAAATTCTGACTCTTACTATATCCTCCAGAAAGAAAATGAGATATATTATATAATAAATAGCTTTCCAAAAGTTGAATTATTTATATGTAAGAGATGTTTCGCATTAACAAATAGATACGGTAGATAACAATTTTTCAAATTTTTAAATAAAAGAAATTATTATAGTATTGTGATGAATGAAACGATTGGCAAAATGTTAATGAATGAAATACTGCTTTTACAGAGAGGCGATTTATATTTCGATGACGTCATTTGAATAAAGTTCTTTTGTTTTTGATGAAGGTTTCAAATATAATAAATTATTGTAATATTATGATAATTTTAAAAATATTACCGAGGAAAGTATAGCACTTTAGATATGTTTAAACCAGGCAATTTATATTTCAATGCCGTTATTTGAATGAAGTTCATTTTCTTCGATGAAGTTTTCAAATATAATAAATTATTGTAGTATTGTGATAATTTTAAAAATATTACTGAGGAATGTATCGCATTTCAGAGATTTTTATATAAAATTCCATTGAAGTTGGAAAGTGTTTCATAATCAGTTATTTATGCATGATTGATCTTTTTTGTTAATTATATAATACGTTTTTCTGCAATTATTATAGGTCAGTAAAAATTACAAAATACTACCATATATTGATTTTGGAACAGCAATACTCTTTAGAATGATTTGAGTCATAAATAAAAAACTATTTTAAATTTCTCGGAAGTTTTGTAGATTTTATGTATGATATGCCATTCTTTTTAAAAGTTCCATTATTCATTTCACAACTTTGACACGTAATCTTACATTTTCTTCTTATATAAGTTATTCTTTCTTACCACTATGACACATTTTCAAAATAAAGTTATGACTGTCAAATACCGGTGCATCTTACGAGAAGTATTTGCTCATTATTTATTCAATTCCTTTCATTTTTACTGTAAAATATACGTGTTGAGAAAAGAAAAATTGAGCCATTTCAATGAAAGAAGCAAAATATGTTTCTTTTGGAAAATGGATCATAACAAGAACATAAATATAAACACATAAATCAGGAGAAAAATGAGAAAACGTTTGAAGCTAAACGATTCTTTCTGATAAATGTGAGCTGAAAATTCACAATCCAATTAAGACGATAAATGTAAAGAGTAACGACTAAAAATAACAAAGAACTAACTCACTAATCTCTAAAATAGGGTGTACTACAATAAATGGATTTTAAAACGTTTCCCCAAAATAAAATAGACTTTGTGAGAATTTGGAAATACCAATAACCTCTATACACGTTAAGCCCAAAGACTGTAATCCAACCACACATACAATTCCTATAAAATTTATTAATATATATTTCTTTATGATTTATATCGCAAAAGACTTACTGCTGAAATTACTTATTGGGTTTAATTCCATTGCTTAGTAACTTGATATTTATTTTTATATATAAACTCACTGGGTTTAATTCCGTTGCTTAGCAACATTATATAATTTTTTTTCAAATAATGTTGAGGAAAATATATTGTTTGCATAATGCTATCTCAATGGAAGGTTTAATAGTGCTTTTTTATAAATGTCTTAATAACCCCTGATCTTAGGAACTCGAAACATGGACTAAATTTTAAATGGGGCTGTTCTAAGTCTACTCCGAAATTTCCATCCAATTCAGTGCATCTGTTCTCCGGTGATGATTAGACAAAGACACAGATAAATACATACACAGATTTTCAGTTTTATTTATATAGATATTCAAGACTGCAGAAATAAATAATTTTGCATGAAAAAAATTCAGCAATCCATATACAACTCACCTAATAATTGTTTTGTTTACGTTCTGTATTAGTTGAAATTAAGCTTCGTTGTAGAAATAATCAAAGTTCAATGATCACTTAAAATAAAAAAAATATTGTAATTGCGTAGGTACAGGATTTAGATGCACATATACTATGCAAAAATATAGCGGTTTTAGGATGGATGCAACACTAAATATAAATATAAATATTCCTTTAAAATCATGATTTGGACACAGCGAAAAATATGGATAACATATTTTATTTTGCAATGAATCGCGTGATATCTTTAAATAATATGGATGTAATTTTTATTCCAATTTTTATTTAATAAACTACTTAACATATTTTGATAATTTTTTTCACATTTTAATTGGCAATTTGAATATTTCTTGAAATTTTCGAAGAGATTTGTGAATTTTCACTCTGCTTTAAAATGTATTGAAAAATTAGGCTCCACAGGATTCCATGTATTTCACTTTTTAAATCCGGGTTAAATTTAAAGCTAATTGGGTGATATTATTCTGTTACATCCCTACAGGTTCCACAAACCGTCTCAAGAACATACTATAATTTAATTTTGATACAATAATTTTTAAGGTAGTTATTGTACGAACGAACATACAGACAGACAGAATGAACAAAGTCATAAACACTTTTCAACTATGTTGGAAAGTGTTAAAAAATGAATTAAATTTTATATAAAATAATTGTAATTACATAAAAGAGTGAGATATGAATTCAGTTAAATAATTGAAATGCTATCGATCATCGAAAGTTTCAATAGCTAATTACATCATAAAATTTGATTGTGGAAAACCAATTTCATCTGTTACATTTATTTCAAGGTCATGTTTTTATTTTGCCCTGTTATTTGACAGACTATACATTTGTTAATGTATTAAATGTCCCTCAAACATCGACGTATCCACTCTAGTTAAAAAACTAATTATCCAAATTTCATAAAATTTGGTAGATACGTCACAAATGAGATACCCAGGTGCTGATTAGATTTGAGTACGATTCAGAAAAGTAAAACCTGCATTTTTTTACGAAATCATCCTTAAAAGTCACTAAAATCTAAAATAAAAGACGTGTGCTCAAATGTATCAATTAAATGCGTGTTCCATACGTAATTTTGGACGAGGACAAGAATAAGACCAAACCATTACTCTAGGATTAACGGTACTCGAGAAAATTAAGTTTTTTTTTGCAATTTTGTTACTATGCTTTTGAAAATTTTTCCACTTACCAAATAAAAACAAAAATCTGATGTGAGCAGCACGGGACTTTCCCTGCAGACTCAAATTCATATTTTCTTTATTTCTTTAATAATTCATTAGATTGAGTTTAATTGAACCAAATAACACTAAATTTGCATTTTTAATTCAATTTTTGTTTTTATTTGGTAATTGGACATTTCTCCGAAATCGGCGTAACAAAAATGCATGAAATCTCAAATATCTTGAGAACGGTTAATCTTAAAGTATAATGGAGTGTGTTATATTATTTCCCTCTTTTGAAATTGCGTATAAAACAAGAATTTAATTCATACATTTTAGCATACACTACTTAGTCTTTTTTTTAGATTTTAGTGATTTTAGCTGGCATTTTGTAAAAAAAGGCAAGTTGTTCTTTTCCGAATCGTACCAAACTCTAATCAGCACCAGAGTATCCCACAAGTAACTTATCTACCAAATTTTGTGAAATTTTGTTAATTAGTATTTTAGGTAGAGTGGATACCTGAAATTTTTGCGGGCCATTTCGTACAAAAGGCGGGTTCTTCGTTTTCGAATCATACCAAATTCTAATCAGCACCAGAATATACAACACGTAACTTATCTACCAAGTTTTGTGAAATTTGGTCAATTGGTATTTTAGCTAGATTGGATAAATGAAATTTTCGGACCATTTTGCAAAAAAAGACGAGTTCTGTTTTTACGAATCATACCAAAAACTAATAAGCACCAAGGTCACATCCAAGTGACTTACATACCAAATTTTATGAAATTCGGTTCATTAGTTTTCGAGTTAGAGTGGATACATACATTGCACAGACACACAGACAGACAGACCGACAGACATACGGACATACACACAGATAGACACACACACAGACGTCACTCTAAAAATAGCTTTTTCGTATTCTAGAGGTCTCGCAACGTGTAGATCCGTCGAAAACTCTAGTTGCGATTTTCGACATGATTCCAATACTTGCCCTATACATTACCATGTATTGCAGGGAAAGTAAAGCAGTAAGTGCTTCAGTAACACTGAATTAAATTAATTCAGTGATTTTTTGAGCAATTAAACTCAATTTAATGAATTATTAAAGAAATAAAGAGAAATGAATTTGAGTCTGCAGGGCAAGTCATGTGCTGTTCACATCAGTTTTTTTTTCATTACTTCTTTCAAATTTCTTTTAATTTATTATTTATTTTAATTAGTTCTCCGTATTATAAATCTGACTTATGCTCAGGGATCCTAATTCAGAAACTTATATAATAATTGTTTATCTTAATACATATAGCGATTTTAAAAATTCTATGTACAAGTATGTCAAATCGCCTAGACATGTTATCTTTGTTATGACACTTATAAATCCCTCAACTATTTGAGAGCCATTATAAATTCCCTGACTCGTATCTTAGATATTTGAAATGTAAAACGACACAACTAAGCACTTCTGAACTAACTCAAGTAGTCGCAACAACCAAGGAAAGCACACAAAGACGTAGGATTTAAAATCCAACTTCTTAATTAACATAAAATAAGTTGTGTAGCAACTTGCTGTAGTAACAAGGATATTTATATGCATAAAAGATGCATAAGATTGCGCAGACCTGTTCAATTAAATTAATTTAAAAATCAAAAATTACGGGGCTTCGTGATGTATTATACAGGGTGTCCCAAAAAGATTGAAACGGGCTTTAATTCTTTAGCATTTGGGGATAGTGGGCAATGTAAATTGCAAAAATGTTGAAAGTAAGGTAGGAAATAAGACTATGTTAATGAAATAGTCATGCCATTAATTTTCAGAAAGTTACACATTTTAAATTTTTATACGACCCCCTTAGACAAATTAGGTCGATTAGAAAATTTTTAATTTTAGTGCAACAAGATCATTAAAAAAACCGCATATGTCTATCTTTAAAATTGAGCGAGTTATATTTAATTGAAAATTGAACATTGTGAATGGGGATCATATATCAAATTATAAATGTAAATTTGTGACATATCACAAATATCAGTGGTCTTCTATCAATGTATGCATATTTTAATTATGTGCCCCAACCGCGTAGTGAGTACCACTGCTTTATATGATCTCTGTCTGCGTAATGCTTTATTTAGATGCATTTGTGGTAAAAAATGTTGACACATATCAACGTATATTTGATCTAAAAAATTTCCCTCGTCAATTTGTTTATGATCCCTAATTTCACTGATGAAACAGCCTTTCACATGGTACAGAAAAGTGGCATAGACCAGATTTTTTATTTTATCATAATTCAGTTGATTTTAAAGATACATATATGCGGCTTTGTTTAATGATCTTGCTGCATTAAAAATAAAAAAAATGTTTAAAGGGGTCGTATATAAATTTAAAATCTGTAACTTTTCCAAAATTAATGGGAGGACTATTTCATTAACATAGTCTTATTTCCTACCTTACTTTCAACATTTTTGCAATTTACATTTCCCAATTATCTCCAACAGATAAAGAATTAAAGCACGTAAATTTCATTCTTTTTGGGACACCCTGTATACTCGATGATATATGTGTTTCAGTGCTTGGAAAATGCAATCAGTAAACAATGTCCTGTTTGTAAAAATTGCAACACCATAAAGGAATTATCAGAAATGAATGAAATTTATTCCACAAACGACTAAATTTACAAAGCAAATAAACAATATTATATATCGAAAATTTGTATTTGGTGAAGGCACCACGCACACGCAATAAGTGCTTTTATACGACATGGCATATAATCAAACAGATTTTGAATTTGTATCTTAGGAAGAGTGTTCCAGATTGCTTCTATCTGAACCCAAATTTCAGCTGCATTAGCTACGTCATGAACGAGTCCTATTCGAAATCTCAGACATGTTCAATATGCGATATATCTAGCGAATTGGCAGGCCAAAAAAAAACTGTTGTGCTGACTCTACTGTGCTAAAAAGAAGACTTCAACATCCATAGCAACATGTGGACAGGCATTGCCCTGCTGAAATGCAGCTCCAGGAATGAGCTGAACGAAGGGTATGTCTTCGGACTTCTATAATGCCCATGTTGATTTTGAGATTACCCACAATTCTTAGCAGCGTCCAACATAACTAATGGTACCACAGGCCAACACGTTTGGCATTTATCCAGTATGACGTTAGATACGCACTCCGGAAGGTGGAACTATAGCGTCTAACATGGATTCGGCCATCACTATATCCAAATTAAAGCGGGATTCACCGCAAAAGACAACGTGTTTCCAGTCGGCACACACGTGTCTATGTGGATGAGCCCATTGTAACCGAAAGTGTCGAAGGTTTTGCGTCAGTGGAATCCGGTACAAAGGAATTCTTATACGCAGTCCACGGTGCTACTGTAAGTCTTCGGGTCGGTCGTGTTGTCTGGGCTTTTCACACAGTCCACGGTGCAGCAGACGCCGACGAATTGTTAGAGCAGACAATGACACACCTGTAGCAATGCCTCAACGTTCTGCCAACTGTCGAGATGAAGCTATACGGTCCATCATTATCTTGCGGATGAGGTGTCTATCATCCCGTACAGATATTCCGTCATCCACTGCTGAATTTGCGACTCGTCCGGTTATTTTCAGTCCACTGCTTCTACACTCGCTTCAGAGCCGTAGCATTACGCTCCATACGAACTGCTATTGTACGATAAGAAAAATCCCCTTCCCGACGGCCTATCATTCGTCCACATTTATACTCCGTAACTTGCTCATATGGCGCCCTCTGTCGTCGTAGAGGTATAGTGAACGTGTACCTGTGGCAGACAATTATAGACTATTTACAAAGTACAGCGACAGCTCTCTATTTATACGTCTAAAACAGCAGTACATAGATCGCTACTTAGCCCACAAATATGTGCTGACTCTGACATTTTAATCATTTGCGTAGCACACCCTAATTTGCTGTAAGTTTCAGCCCAATAGCGCGATTCATTCATGGTGTTGCACATTTTGCAAACATGTCTTTATAAACATTGCTATTACTCGTAGTTAAAGAAATGCGAACGGAATATTTTTACAACTTTTGTCAGATAACATCGGTAGATCATAGACGGAAGCTGCAGTTGATTATTTTTATGATACTATTAGTTATACACACTACGGAGACTTGCCACTCATCGCTAGGCTGTCGGTCACACGTCCAGACCACGAATTTAATGCCTGACTCCTTCAGAAACGATGGCGACCCACGAGAATACTAATTCGACAACGAATACGAATCTCTGACTCATCCCGAAACGAAAATTCGTCCTGTTCTACCTTCAGGTACGCAGAAACTTGTTAGATCGCTCAGGATTGGTCTCCATAACCAAACCAATAAGACGTTGTTTGTACAAAGCAAATCACATTTTGGAAAGTAAATGGAGGGGAATAATAATTAAAGGTTATATAGACCTCATGCACTGTATTTGAATTTGTCCATTTTGTATTTTAAAAATAAAAAAATGGCAATAACTGTAATATTTAAATACATATTTTTTTTGTTTTACTCTTTTCATTTTTAATATATTATATATTAAATTTATTTCATTGATTTATTACGTCTAACTCGAAACAAATAGTATAAATATGTTGCGACTATCATAACCATATTTTATGACAAAAAATACGATTAAAGTAAAAAAAAAATGACATAAGATAGAAAAGATTAGGGTCTCAGCGAAAACATATAATATTTTATGTATAATTTTGAAATGGATAACAAGCACTTCTGTTTCACAAATGGTAAAAAGGTTGGATTTCCAAAACCATAAAAGTCATTTGAAAAAATGCAAATGTGTGATAAAGTCATTTTTACGTTCTTTTTCTAACACGTTCTTTCTCAGTCACAGAAAATCTGTCATAAATCGTTCGAATTTGTTTTTCCTTGTGTTGTTCTGTTTTTTTTTTTTTTTGCAATTCTTTTAGAGCATTACTGTCTTGTGTTTCTGGTGGGTTAACCCAAATGAGCTTCCAAATTGAATCACGAGAAAAATAATCGTCCTATTTGAGCATTTGCTTGGGATTGCACCAGTAATCATTTTTCTGACGAGTGCAAAAATTATCTGTAGCATTTTATAGCACATCATTTCATAGCCTTGTAATATATTCATAAACCGCATAATATTTTTGTTCTACTTGCATATTCATTATTAATTAATGGGAAAACATAATAATGATCTTTTACACGAAAATTTTTATTTTTTAGTGTTTCTTGAAATTTCTTTTAAAAATTAGGAAAAAAATATTGCATGGCAACAGTTTCTTGTTTCAGATGCAACGGATAAATTTGGCTGATTTGTAGTAACATATACTGATACGAACTTCTGAGTATTTTCCACTACCTCTCACTCTCATCTCTTTCGAAGACCAGGTGGAGAAAACGCTCGTACCCGCAGTCTTTCCCATGGCGTGAGTATAGGGTTGTCACATGTTTTTCAGATTTGGTGATTTATTTCCAATTCGGCTACATTTGGCGATTTTAAGAAACACCTCTAAATACCGAAGCTTCGAGAAACGCCTCGAAATAACCAGTATTCTACGAGTTATGCGAATTTTATGAAGTTTCTGTAGACAGTATATAAAAGGAGTTATCACTCAATCGGAGAGCAGTATACGAGCTACATTGGACTCTGATTTTTGTCAATGTTTTGAGAATAGTAGCAGCTATTTTGTGAAATGACTTTCGTCAATGTTTTGTGAACAGTATCAGTTATTTTGTGAAATTAGTGGAGCATTTAAGGGATGTTTTATTGTATATTGTTCCTGTTTACGCAGTGCTCTTGAAAAAACGTGTTCGTTATCCAGAAATTTCAACTCCATCTTGTATCCAGAGCGCACACCCATGACTCCAGAGGAAAATTCGTAACAATAATAATACCAACAGTATCATTTCAACATACTTTGCATTCACAAGGTTGTCTCTTATAATTTCCCAGCATGTATCATACTGCTGCCATGGTTCTGGGATATAATGCTATGAAAACCCTAAACTACCGAATAACTCATTTATGTTCCAATAATAAGAATAACAGAAAATAATTCTAGTTCTAGATTTTTTTACATTATGTATCCACAAGTAAAACTTTACAGTGATAACAGCAATCCTTCATAAGTTGTCGTATCTATACAATACTACACAAACACATGCACATACATACATACAAACATACACGTCCCATCCACCCCTCCCCAATCTGTATTTTGATACCAATGTCTAGCGCAGCACATCCTCTTTGGATCATATGCCAAAAAACCCTAATGAACACCCCCACTTCATTGTCAAATTCAAACATTTTAGTGGATCCACACTATGTACTAAAAATCTGATGTGGGCAACACATGGCATTCCTTATATAATGCAATGGATTTACTACTTTTGCGGTAAAAAAATAGATTATTTTTATAATAGATATTTATATTCTTTCCAAGATATTGAACTATCGTCAATGAGTCGTCATTTTCATTGATTTAGCGTCATTTTTATCCATTTGGCGAGTTTTTATTTAATTTAACAATATTTAAAAAATCACCAAGTTGGCGACATTCCATCAAATTCGTCGCCTAAACTCGTCAATAGTTATGGACGGAGAAATAAGTTATTCTTACAGCAGATAAATGAATATTGGTATTCAAATACAAAAGTATTACTCAAAGTATCTTTTTCATGAATGGAACGAGCTAGATCCACGAGAATGATATCACCAAATTTATCGCATGGTATTACATATGAAAAGTGAACACGTTTCTCAATAGGAATTTTTTTTTATATAGCTTTTTGATATTTTTTTTAATGTGTAATATCTCGAGAACGGTTCAAGTTAGCGTTCTAAAATTTATGTTAAGCGTTTTCTAATGAAAAATTACATAAGACATGTCTATTTGCATAACTTTATTAGATGTTTTGACTTTTTGATGATTTTTTTCAAATTTTTTTTCGAAAATTTAGGGGGGGGGGGGTCTGAACATTCGATTGCGCATAAAAACAATAAGCTTCCAGTGTTTACGGATTGTGAATTTTGTACCAAATTTCGTTCGAATAGGTCCATTCGTTCGTCAGTTATCGTCTCCAAAGGCTCACTAACACACACACAGACATCACTTCAAAAATGTTTGATTAGTGATCAGGGGTGCTTGAAACGTGCTCTCCCATCGAAAACTCGGATTCGAATTTTCGATCCCGCTTCAATACTTTCCTTATACATTATGTATATAAGAAAAGTAATATGTGTGTGTGAGAAAGAAAAGTATTTTGAGACACAGAGTCAGGAAAGTCTCAAGATTTAATATTCACCCGAAACGTTTTGAGATAAAAAAAAATAGCCGTCAAACAAAAGCTGACAACGTGGATTGATCATAGAAGTAATGAAGCTAAAACAAAGATATCTGAAGAGGTTCCAGTCAAGGTCCTCATATAATTTATATTCCATATTCTTCAAATCCATTTGTGATTTGAATAGCAATTGATTCCGGCCTCTTTTCTAAACGATTTCAAAACATTAATGTACAATGGTTTTAAAGGTAGTATGTTAACTGATTTTTTTTGTAACACTAGGGGGCTCTGTCCCCTGCTTGCTACGCTTAGTCAACTATCGTAATTCGCTTAGAAAGTCGGGAGGCTTTTCTTTCTACTCGCTGCGCTCGCAGAGCTCGGTCGCGAGGTTACTGATTTACTGAATTAAATTATAGACAAACTAAAATTTAAATCAGTAAACGGTTTCCTTCATCGTGTTACACTATAGTTACTTTCCTTATATACATAATGTATAAGGAAAGTATAGTGACGGAGTCGAAAATTCGAATTCCAGTTTTCGACGGGAGAGCACGCTTCAAGCATCCCTGATCACAAATCAAACATTTTTGAAGTGATGTGTGTGTGTGTCAGTGATACTGTGGAGACGATAACTGATGAACGAATGGACCGATTCGAACCAAATTTGATACAAAAATCACAATTCATAAACACTGGGAGCCTATTGTTTTTATACGCAATCGAATATTCAGAACTACCCTAAATTTTCGAATAAAATGTTGAAAAAATAGTCAAAAAATCAAAACCACTAATAATGTTACGCAAATAGACATTTCTTATGTAATTTTTCATTAGAAAACGATTGACATAAATTTTAGAACGCTAACATGAACCGTTCTCGAGATATTGTACATTTCTCAAAAAAATTATCAAGAAGTCATATAAAATAAAAAAAATATATTTCCTATTGAGAAACATGTTAACTTTTCATATGTAATATCATGCAATAATTTGGGTGACATCATTTTCGTGGATCTAGCTCGTTCCATTCATGAAAAAATATACTTTGAGAAATACTTTTTTATTTGAACGCCAATAGTTATTTATCTGCTGTAAGAATAACTTATTTTTTAGTGCATAACGCTTGGCGAGATTTTGGCGACAGATTTGGCGGAAAGTCGCCGACTTGGCGACTTTTTGAAATGCTGCTAAATTAACGAAAATCTCGCCAAATGGATAAAAATGACGCTAAATCAATGAAAATGAGAACGAATTGTCGAAAATTCAATATCTTGGAAAGAATATTAGTATCTACTATAAGAAAAACTTATTTTTTTTACTGTAAAAGTAGTAAATTCAATACATTATATAAGGAAAGTCATGTGTTGCCCACATCAGATTTTTTTTCTATTACGGTACCAAATTTCATATTTTTGTATGCTATAGTTTTTGCGGTATGAGACAGTGGAAATAGATGGACGTGCTGACACGAAAGAACATATTTCACTTGAGAAATGCATAAAAAATAAAATATTTCCGTTTCACAAAAATTCAACTATGTAGTTACCAGCCTGCAAAAATCCGTATTCTTGCTATTGTTGGTCTATCCAGGACTCGAGCTCGCAGCTCAAGTATATTGCCATTAACTTTGACATTAAATATTTCTTAACCTTCAATATATATCTGTAAACGGTTTATTTCAGCGTGTTTCAGTGTATTTTTTTGCAAGTGTGCAAAATTTTATATTTTTGTATGTTATATATTTTTGCGTTACGAAACAGAGAACCTCAAGGAACGAGAAATTTGCCAAAAAGAGAGGCGATGTCGGAGGCATGACTATGACCTCTTAAAGATAATGAAAATAATAATAATCTGAGAAGATAATGATAATAATAAGGATAATGAATATAATAATCTGAGAATTTCGAAATATGTAAACAACATTTATGCATAAAATAACGAACTATTATATTTTAAAAATTATAATTTTTTTCAGATTAGCCGGTATTGATCCCGCCTTAGAAATGTAATCGTTTTGGAGGAATAACTTAAGAATTGGTGCAACTAGAATCGCCATATTTGGTATGTCAATGTCTTTCAAATATTTGAGTTGCATGCATTTTAATAAATGCATTTTTCATGCATTTAAGTTGCATACAAATAATAAAAAGGGATGATTTGAAAACATATTTACTTTATTTTACTTGTTTATCTCAAACATTATTGCAATCGATTTAGCAATATCTACCGAAAGCAAATTACAAATACATTGGAACGTAAAACATTCATCAGATCGGCTTCTTATTTTGGGTGTTGCATTAATATTTAATATGAAGTCCGCATCTCGACATTTAACTAAATCCGTAAAAACTATTAAGAAGTAACGACACAGTACTTAAATTACATTTCATATTTTTAAATTCTTCTTACTCATTATCGGTACATAATGCAGTATTCGTATTTAGTACGTTCTTATTTTCTTGTTCTAAATATGCTTTTTTGAAGTTTAATGTAAGGGTAAAATTCTGGCTTAGAATTCGTCGGCGAAAGAAACCACAGCTTTTCTGCATGTACATGTTATTTTCCCGTGAAAGTTCCTTGAAAAGTCGTTAGAAGTTCGTGTATCAGTTCACTATATGTTTTATTGGTATTTTGTTAATTCATCTCTCCTTTGGCGCGCCAGTAAATGCGAGTGCTTGGTATGTGCGTATATGTATCTGTGACGTCAGAATTTTTGAAGTAGCGGTAGAGAGACGCTACAGTTTGTTCGAGGAGAGGGACAAAGGAAATTGAATCCGGCGGTCATGTTCGGAATTGCTCCAATTTTAAAATAATGAAGAAACACGAAATAAAACTTAAATTTCCTAAATTACCCATCTTACTCTAATAAACATGACCGTCGGGTTTGCTAGAGTCCACCAAGGTATTGTAAGTATGTTTTTTTTAGAAAAAAGAAGGATTTTTGGAATCCTTACAGCTAGGCTTAAATGATTTAAATTCATAGTGAATGAGAGAGAGAAGAGGTATTCTAAAGAAATAGTCAAATGTAGAAGTTTTAATGCCTGTGTAAAAAGTAAATATCAATTTATGAAATAATTTAATCGAGTAAAATCTTTCAATGTTCTCTAAGAACTATTGGAGTGATCTTAACAGAATTTTATGTTTTAATTCGAATATCTTGAAATAAATATAAAGTGTGCATAAGAAATGTTTTGAAAGCGTGATGGTAATACAAGTTGTTCTGAATATGAAACTGGTTTACAAGTATGGTATTAATAAGAATTGAGTGTTATAAAATCGATTAACTGGTTATAATACTAAATTGCCTAAATGTGTGTAATTCCTAAATTAAAGAATTTGTTTAACCTCCAAACGTATTTAGTACTAGCAGCATACCCGTTCTTCGTACGGAGTATATAATATAAAGAAACTTGAAATTCACAATCATGCGCAAATCCTTATAGTATACTAAATGACATGTTTAATCAAAATATTCTGTTAAAATATTTAATATAATGCTCCTAAAAAGAAGTTTAAGAATCTCTGTTCTCGCTATATAAAATTATCTTCATGGACATATCTAAAGAATAAAACATCTTGGACCCCTTATGTAAGCAAATATAAAAAAAAAATATGGAACTTAATCAATATATGCAAAATAAAAGCGTTAAAATTGTATGGGACCCGTACTAATTATATACGCGAATATTAGAAAATATAACCTGTATTAGTAGATTACATGTATAAATTGAAAATACCAATAAACCCGTAATCTTTAAATCTGAAGACAGTCATTTATTCCAATATATGTCAAAATTAAAGTGCTAAAATTATATGGGAAGATATACACGTACTACTTATAATGTCCGATTATTAGTAGAAGATTACCCACATATTGCAATATGAGTCTCAAATGTTTTTTGGTAAAATACAACAGACGACGTAATAAATTGAATATATAATTAATCCCCTTAATCTTCATACCAGAAGACTGTACTTGATTCCAATATATATGCCAATATATGTCAAAATATATGCCAATATACCTGTACTACTTATATTCTCGTAGGTTAGAAGATATACCCGTGCATTCCTTGAAGATTACTCGTACAACGTACAATATGCGTATGTCAGCAATTTTTGCCGCAATAAAACAATGGCGTAATAACTTAAAAATATCAATAATCCCTGAATCAATAATTCCGGAAAATATCAATAATAATAATGTTTAAACCTGAAGAGTATAATTGATATTATCCAGTCCAAAATGAAATGGCAATGAAATTTATTTTATATACATATCTTCATTATTCAAATCGGAAAGGATTTAATAAAAATCGTCTGCCGCATAAACATATTGGATTTAAATCCGTTGCTAAGCGACATGATATCATTTGCTTCAAATAAATTGGTAGAAAAAATATCGTCTAAATAGTTATATTTCTATGGAACATTTGGCGACAGTTTCGTCAAATTAGCGACATTTTAAAAAATCGCCAAATTTATCGCCAAGTGGGACTGTAGAACTGACAGTTCCACTTTGCGACAAATTGACGAAATATCATCACAATACTATCCCCTAACAAAAAACAATTAATATCATTTATGTAGCGCAATTTTATCAATTTCAAGATATTTTTATAGATTTGAAAACATTTTTATCAATTTGGTGACATTTTAAAAATTCGCTAAATGTATTACTAAGTAGGATGGTTGGTCTGACAGATAAATGCTAACCAAACATCATTTCAGTACTCTCTTCTAACAAAACAAAAAAAAAATTCATTGATATGTAGAAGACCCAAGCCACACGACCAACCCGAAGGTTTATGGCAGCTGTTTGTGTGTCGTTTATATCAATTTGGCGACATTTCCGTCAATTTGGCAAAGTTTAGGAAAAGTTGTCAAATTAGCGATATCCCTCCAAATTCGTAGCTTTGAATTTGCAGATCTGAATGAAACATTCTTATCCCGTTTCAATATACTAAATGAAAACACTACAATTGTATTAGAAGATATACCTGCTCTACTCTTTTTCTGTTTCAACAATCGGCTATATGAATTTATTGGCTAAACACAATATATGAGTTTAGTAGCTAAATACGATATAAGCTTGAAAACTCTTTGCCAAAATAAATGAAATTGATGTACGCAGTCAGCAATTAATATAATTAAAAGAAAAATCAAACCGTCCATTCATAAGATATACTTTTATATCCATTTATTTATTATTTAAATCGAAAAAAAATAATAAAAACATTAACAAACACATTTAATTTAATTGCGATGCCGAGCAACATGGTATATCCTATTAAAATGTTAAAATTTATTAACCACTAACAGCACACCCGTTATTCGTACGGAGTGTATAATTTAAAGAAACTTAAAGTTCGCAATCATGTGCAAATTCTGTTAAAATATTAAATTTATTGCTCCTAAAGAGAAGTTTAAGAATATATGTTCTCACTATGCAAAATAATCTTCACGATCAGATCTGAAGAATAAAACATCCTGCCCCATTTTGTAAGCAAATTTACAGAAGAAAAAATAGGAATTGAATGAATATATGCAACCCCGTACTAATTATATTGTCGCAGATCAGAAAATATGCCAATGTGTTAGTAGAAGATTACCCGTATTACAATATGCGTCTCAAAAATATTTGCCAAAATAAAAGAGATGACGTAATAAATTGAAAACATCAATAATATCCGTACTCTTTATACCAGAAGGTCGTAATTGATTCCAATATATGCCAATATACATCAAAACATATGTCAATATACCTGTACTACTTATGTTCTCGTAGATTAAAAGATATACACGTGTATTTGTAGAAGATTACTCGTACAACATACAATATATGAGTAACATACAATATATGAGTAACATAAACTGCGAAATTAAATAACGATTTTGATTTCTCTATACTTCTCATTGTTCCGTAAAAGCTTGTTTTAAATAAACCATGAACCATGGAGATAGATTTCCCCTTTAAATCATGTTTCAAACAATTCATGTTTTCAGAAAGTGACTAATTAACGCAAAAAATCTCCCATCAAACTCAGAGATTAAATTTTAATTCACTTTCAAACGATTTTCAAGCTTTTCGTTTGGATAAACCACGGAGTTAGGGAGTAGAACTCCTAGGAAAAAGTTCCGTTTTTCATTAATATCTCGAAAACCCCAGGTCTTAGAAACTCGAAATTTAGACAAAATTTATGGGGGGATATTTCAAGGCTATTCACCAAATTTCATTAAATTCGGTTCAGCCGTTTTTCCGTGATGATGAGACAAACGAAAATTTCGTTTTTTACTAATATCTCGAGAACCACTGGTCGTAGAAACTCAAAACACGGATATAATTTTAAGTGGGGCTATTTCTGGGCTACCCACAAAATTTCATCAAATTCGGTTCAGCCGTTCTCCCGTGATGGTGTGACAAACAGACAGACAGACAGACAGACAGACAGACAGACAGACAGACAGACAGATTTTCATTTTTATTTATATAGATATTTCTGTCTCATGCCATTACATTTAATTTTAGCCAGTCATTGTTGAGTCCTGGAGCTCAGCATCAGGGAAGGCGATCCATGTGTTATAGTGTGAAATTATTATTCTACTATATTGATATACTAGCAGCATACCCGTTCTTCGTACGGAGTATATAATATAAAGAAACTTGAAATTCATAATCATGCCCAAATTCTTATAGTATACTAAATGACATGTTTAATCAAAATATTCTGTTAAAATATTTAATATAATGCTCCTAAAAAGAAGTTTAAGAATCTCTGTTCTCGCTATATAAAATTATCTTCATGGACATATCTGAAGAATAAAACGTCTTGGACCCCTTATGTAAGCAAATATAAAAAAAAATATGGAATTGAATCAATATATGCAAAATAAAAGCGTTAAAATTGTATGGGACCCGTACTAATTATATACGCGAATATTAGAAAATATAACCTGTATTAGTAGATTACATGTATAAATTGAAAATACCAATAAACCCGTAATCTTTAAATCTGAAGACAGTCATTTATTCCAATATATGTCAAAATTAAAGTGCTAAAATTATATGGGAAGATATACACGTACTACTTATAATGTCCGATTATTAGTAGAAGATTACCCACATATTGCAATATGAGTCTCAAATGTTTTTTGGTAAAATACAACAGACGACGTAATAAATTGAATATATAATTAATCCCCTTAATCTTCATACCAGAAGACTGTACTTGATTCCAATATATATGCCAATATATGTCAAAATATATGCCAATATACCTGTACTACTTATATTCTCGTAGGTTAGAAGATATACCCGTGCATTCCTAGAAGATTACTCGTACAACGTACAATATGCGTGTGTCAGCAATTTTTGCCGCAATAAAACAATGGCGTAATAACTTAAAAATATCAATAATCCCTGAATCAATAATTCCGGAAAATATCAATAATAATAATGTTTAAACCTGAAGAGTATAATTGATATTATCCAGTCCAAAATGAAATGGCAATGAAATTTATTTTATATACATATCTTCATTATTCAAATCGGAAAGGATTTAATAAAAATCGTCTGCCGCATAAACACATTGGATTTAAATCCGTTGCTAAGCGACATGATATCATTTGCTTCAAATAAATTGGTAGAAAAAATATCGTCGAAATAGTTATATTTCTATGAAACATTTGGTGACAGTTTCGTCAAATTAGCGACATTTTAAAAAATCGCCAAATTTTTCGCCAAGTGGGACTGTAGAACTGACAGTTCCACTTTGCGACAAATTGACGAAATATCATCACAATACTATCCCCTAACAAAAAACAATTAATATCATTTATGTAGCGCAATTTTATCAATTTCAAGATATTTTTATAGATTTGAAAACATTTTTATCAATTTGGTGACATTTTAAAAATTCGCTAAATGTATTACTAAGTAGGATGGTTGGTCTGACAGATAAATGCTAACCAAACATCATTTCAGTACTCTCTTCTAACAAAACAAATAAAAAATTCATTGATATGTAGAAGACCCAAGCCACACGACCAACCCGAAGGTTTATGGCAGCTGTTTGTGTGTCGTTTATATCAATTTGGCGACATTTCCGTCAATTTGGCAAAGTTTAGGAAAAGTTGTCAAATTAGCGATATCCCTCCAAATTCGTAGCTTTCAATTTGCAGATCTGAATGAAACATTCTTATCCCGTTTCAATATACTAAATGAAAACACTACAATTGTATTAGAAGATATACCCGCTCTACTCTTTTTCTGTTTCAACAATCGGCTATATGAATTTATTGGCTAAACACAATATATGAGTTTAGTAGCTAAATACGATATAAGCTTGAAAACTCTTTGCCAAAATAAATGAAATTGATGTACGCAGTCAGCAATTAATATAATTAAAAGAAAAATCAAACCCTTCCATTCATAAGATATACTTTTATATCCATTTATCCATTTATTTATTATTTAAATCGAAAAAAAATAATAAAAACATTAACAAACACATTTAATTTAATTGTGATGCCGAGCAACATGATATATCCTCCTAAAATGTTAAAATTTATTAACCACTAACAGCACACCCGTTATTCGTACGGAATGTATAATTTAAGGAAACTTAAAGTTCGCAATCATGTGCAAATTCTGTTAAAATATTAAATTTATTGCTCCTAAAGAGAAGTTTAAGAATATATGTTCTCACTATGCAAAATTATCTTCACGATCAGATCTGAAGAATAAAACATCCTGCCCCCTTTTGTAAGCAAATTTACAGAAGAAAAAATAGGAATTGAATGAATATATGCAACCCCGTACTAATTATATTGTCGCAGATCAGAAAATATGCCAATGTGTTAGTAGAAGATTACCCGTATTACAATATGCGTCTCAAAAATATTTGCCAAAATAAAAGAGATGACGTAATAAATTGAAAACATCAATAATATCCGTACTCTTTATACCAGAAGGTCGTAATTGATTCCAATATATGCCAATATATATCAAAACATATGTCAATATACCTGTACTACTTATATTCTCGTAGATTAAAAGATATACACGTGTATTTGTAGAAGATTCGTACAACATACAATATATGAGTTTAAACAATTTTTGTCATAATAAAATAATTGCATAATAACTTGAAAATATCAATAATCCTTGAATCAATAATCCCCGAAAATATAAATAATAATAATTTTTAAACCTGAAGACCGTAATTGATATTATCCAGTCAAAAATGCTATAAGAAAAATCAAATCGTTCTTTTCTAAAATATATTTTTATATCCATTTATTTATTAATCAAATCGAAAAAATAATTATTAAAATTAACAGACAGATTTAATTTAATTGCGTTTCTGAGTAACATGATATAAGATAGAATCTTATAACATGTTAAATATGTCATGTCTTATAACATAAACTGCGAAATTAAATAACGATTTTGATTTCTCTATACATCTCATTGTTCCGTAAAAGCTTGTTTTAAATAAACCATGAACCATGGAGATAGATTTCCCCTTTAAATCATGTTTCAAACAATTCATTTTTTCAGAAAGTGACTAATTAACGCAAAAAATCTCCCATCAAACTCAGAGATTAAATTTTAATTCACTTTCAAACGATTTTCAAGCTTTTCGTTTGGATAAACCACGGAGTTAGGGAGTAGAACTCCTAGGAAAAAGTTCCGTTTTTCATTAATATCTCGACAACCCCAGGTCTTAGAAACTCGAAACTTAGACAAAATTTATGGGGGAATATTTCAAGGCTATCCACCAAATTTCATTAAATTCGGTTCAGCCGTTTTTCCGTGACGATGAGACAAACGAAAATTTCGTTTTTTACTAATATCTCGAGAACCACTGGTCGTAGAAACTCAAAACACGGATATAATTTTAAGTGGGGCTATTTCTGGGCTACCCACAAAATTTCATCAAATTCGGTTCAGCCGTTCTCCCGTGATGGTGTGACAAACAGACAGACAGACAGACAGACAGACAGACAGACAGATTTTCATTTTTATTTATATAGATTAACTTTACGCAAGTGCATTTACGGCCTGGGGAAAATCCTCGTTTGCAACTATCAACGTTTCCCCCTTTGCACAAAGTGATCCACTATTTCGAGCTTTCAAGCCATCTAAATTTACTGAAGCGTATCCCGCTTTTTCAATACAGGTATCAAGAGAAAATCCTTAAGTAACCCATACACTTTGAAGGAAAAGGTACATGCGTGTGTACGTTACTTCTATCTATAAACAAGAAAGATCAATCATGCTTAAAGCATTGATTATGAAACACTTTCCAACGTTAATGCAATTTTATTTAAACAAGTCTAAAATGCAATACATTCCTCCGTAATATTTTGAAACTTATCACAATACTGCATTAATTTATTATATTGGAAAACTTAAACCTTCATCGAAAAAATTGAACTTCATTCAAATGACGGCATTAAAATATAAATTGAATGGTTTAAACATCTCTAAAATGTTATACATTCCTCGGTAATAGTTTTAGAATTATCATAATACTACGAAAATTTATTATATTTGAAAACTTCATCGAAAACAACTAAAATTAATTCAAATGACGTCATAGAAAAAATAACACGCCTGGATCTCTCTATAAAAACAGGATTTCATTCATAACTTTCTCCCATTCATTTCATTCATCACAATACTATAATAATTTATTTTATTTAAATATTTTGTTTAAGACCATGGAGCTACAAAAAATTAAACTCTATGCTTGAAACTTCATCGAAAAAAATCGTCCTTCTCTTTATGAAATCAATTAATATTTCATTCATATCAGCCATGCAGACTCCATGGACTAAATTATTTTGTGTTAAAAAAATACAGGAATTCTAATACAACTCATTCTATATATTTTGCTGTTTACATTTTACATAGGTGAAAAATAGGCTTAGTTGTAGAAATAATCAAATTTAGATGAGCATTTAAACTCAAATATACTGTCATTGCGTTGTTTCTGTATGTAGATGCACAGAATTTAAGCAAAAATAAAGTAGTTTTAGGACGGATACAACACTCAATATGAATTAAAAAGAACTTAAAAAAATCACGATTTTGAAACTAGAAGGATGTCATATATCATTTTAAAGTGAGTCATGTGATCGTTTCATATCATGGTCACGTGATCGTTTCATATAAGAGGTGTAATTACTATTTTAATTTTTATTTAATAAAACTACTGAATATATTTCGCTGAATTTCTTTTTATATATTTTATGGAACAATTTGAATATTACCTAAAATTTTCGAAGCAATTTGTGAATTTTAAATCCGCTTAAAAAATGTTTGAAAAATTAGGTCCCATAGGGCTCAATGTATTTCATTTTTTCGACGCGGGTTCAATCCAAAACTAATTGGGTGATATTATTCATTTATATTCCCATAGGTTCTACAGACCGTCTGAACAACATACTAAAATTTCATTTCGATTAAGTCATTTTTACGGCAGTTATCGTGCTAACGGACAGACAGACAGACAGACAGACAGAATGAACAAAGTCATAAACAATTTTCAACTTTGTTGTAAAGTGTTAAAAATCGACTATGCCCGAGAATTATTTCAGCACCTCTAAGGATGAATTTTCAACAAGTTCTCTACAAAGTTATACATTATTGTCGAATTACCTGGAAATTTCAACACGACTGTGACGGAAGGCATTCATTTGACACAATATGGTTAATGACTAATTGCTGTTTTATACAGGACTGATACAATAAATAACACTTATATGAACAGACATATTGTGTAGAGCCTATTAAAATACTATTTGCCAGTGACAATGCACATTTGTATTTCCGAAAGAATATTACTCTGCAATTTAGCAAACATTGTGTGTGTCACCGCGATAGAGACTTGATCATATGATATTTTAACAGGTATTTGTCATCTTCCGTATAGGAATTTCTGTATACATTCCTAGTATCAATTCCTACTATTTGTTTTATTGCTCAAGCTGTCAAGCTCACGCAAAGGATGTTGAACAGTTACAACGGACGGACGGGGAAAGCATAGATAAAACAATAAAACAGGCCAACACAGTAAATACAATAAAACTGAATAATAAATAAAGAATAAGAAAACATAATAACTATAATAACAAAGTTCAAGTAAATCATAGAAAACTAAATAGCACAAATCGATCAGTTGAACTGGAAAAACATTCCTCGCGAACAATACGTCCAAAACTTTTGGGAATCTAGTTTATGAAAAAAGAGCAGAAGAAAATTGTAAATAAATAAAATAATTAAATAATAAATTTTAAAAACTAAGACTACTTAAGGCAAGTAACATTGAAACATAATAGAAAATAAACAAACTAACAAAAATATAACCGACAGGATTAACTAAGACTCTCATATATTCGATCAGCGATAGTTATACACTCCTTAATTCTAGAATTAGAGTTGACATTTCCAATGATCCTAGGAAACCAAGCAAGCCTATAGTCATCATTGGGCTTACAGAAATGGCTATTAATTGTATGTATACATTTAAAAAAGTGGTGACCAAAATTAGCATCTTGAAACAAGACCAATACGGATGACTTTTAATCATATGCTTATATAAATATTTCATAAATGGAGCATGGGGCGTAATAAAATAAATAAGCAATGTATTATACAATATATAAGTTGATCAGTGCTGATTTTCGGTAAATAATATTTAAGCCTAATCGGGAGGGAATCAGAATTTAAAGAAATTTTAGATGTTATTGACATTCATTAATAATCTGTGTTTTACAAAATTTAGATAACAAAATGCAAGGTATAACTAGTTTTCCCCATCTGGGGCACCCATCTCTGCAAAACGACCTGGGGTCTTATTGCCCACATCACCAACATATAAAAAAACTACTAATTAGACAATGTTTTAAAGTATTGTAATTTGTCTTTTGTCTATATGGCTTCGTTACCGAGAATCTAACTTTTTAAATTCTCTACTAGAAGCGTTGAAATGTCTTTTATTCGATCAAACATGGCCACTTTACTCTAGATAGACTAAACGTCTACAGTATACACTCATTCACACCACCATGCAATGTTATTGGAGTGCTTAATGGCTTCCTAAGAAGCTTGTATAGAATAACATCCTCGAGATAAGTCATTACGGAATGTACAATTCCTCATGAACGTATGTACAGAATGCTGTCATAGAACGTAATAGATGTTCAAATTCAAATTCGCTGAGGGATGGAAGGAGGTATGCCATTTCAGATCATTGCAACATTAATTTCACACCTCCTTCACTGGTATGATAGCCAGTAGGAATGGTTGATAGTGTCATTGACAATTGCTATGTCATTACGAAATCTGGAACGTCAAGTAAAATGTTATAATAAATATGCTATAAGATTGATGCCACTGAAGATTTCATAATATAGTTTTCGATAAACTTTCAAAGGGACTTTATCCTTACTCAGCGGGAAATTGAACCACATGGCTCTCGATGGTTAGATAAATCTCAGAACAGCTAAGCTGTTTATACTCTATATTAGAAGTGAACACTATGATCTTAAACTTCAGATATAAGAAAGAAGAAATATAACTTATCATATGCACGACATCCTTATTCTTCTGGCTACCTTGTATACTTCTTTAATAGAGTATAATCCTGTTCTGCGTAACTTTCTGTGAACTGAAGGAGCTGCCATATATAGCAATGTTCTGAAAATTCCCCTATTGGTATTATGTGGAAATCTTAAAACGTCTTATTACTCAGCTCACTTCATTCCACATTTGATATTGACAATAATATTTCCGAAAAAGCTTCCTATCGTTCTATTATTCTACAAAATTTGGTGGAGATTTTGCCGATCAAATGGCATGAAAATACTCGGTAAAGGCAGGATCCTGGAGGAGACCAATTCATGTGTTTAACAATATCCTGGATCTCGCTGGAATTAATTCTTGAATTTTGTATAAAGCAGTTACAGGTAACACCCTTCCAAGGAGGAAATTCCTTCAACAACTTATTGAAAAGCTACGTAGTCCTTATACTGTGTGTACTCGAAAACGAAACAATCCGGACATACAGCAAACATCTGCAACTAACGGAGAATCCGTAGCAGCGCGAGAAAGAGTTCGTTGTAAAGTTTCAAAGTGTGGACACAAAACTTTTGACATTTGTTCCAATTATGAAACACCAGTCTGTGGCAAGTGCACAACATACATAAAAAGAAGTTGCTCCACCTGTGTATAGCAGATGGACTATGAAAGACCACTTTATTGGTAAGAAAGTCAATTGTATTTTGCCCTAGATTCCTTCATACTTTTTCCAACCAAGATATATACATTTTATTTTTAAACTAACACCGCTTTCGTATTTTTAGAAGCATTGACAATTATGCTATATTTTATTTCGTAAAAAAACCATAGTATTAGTGGATAAAATTTGCTTAAAAACTTACGTGTCAGTTGCAAAACTCCTTAAAAAAAGGAAATTTGTATGTATTTTATGCTTATTTTTAAATCAACGTTTTTGTAATTTCCGACATTATATTACATAATCTTAATATTATCATCAAAGAAATGAATAATTGTCATTACTATAAAAATTAATTCTTATTTTTATACTAGAACATACATTTTTATACTCTGGGAAAAAAATAAAATTGAATATTGATTATGATAATAAAGTATAATGAGTATGGTACTGATTATGATACTAGTTTATATTAATTATTACACAAGTATGCCGATCCAGTGGTCGAGCGGTCAGGGGCATACGTTACCGCCTGATCGCTGGATTGCCTTTTTGCGGGTTCGAATCCCGCCAGCGGGCATGGATGTTGTCATGTCGAGGTCAAGTCAAACTTCCGCCCTTCGGGGAGCCTCTATAAAAGTGAAGTTGCAAATCTCCTCCTCTTCGCCATGGGATACCCTTGGGGGTCTTGTAGACATGGTGCGTAGACGCTCCTTCACCACGGGGTAATTAGTAACGAACGAATGACCCAAATATCCACTGATCATAACAAGGGAATACTGATTATGATATGACTCGACCTAAACAGTATGGAGTAAGAATGTATGAAATAGTCGAGTGTGGCTTTACATTCCAGGTGTTTTTTAAATTAACAATTCATTGATAAAATTTCATTTCAAATTACTTTGAAATAGACTATTAAATATTAAAAGAAACTGTATATGTTCAGATAGCATTTTTTTTTTAATCTCGAAACTTCGAAAACTGAGAATTTCTATTTTTATTCCTTGAACACACTAGTATTTGAGGTTTTAAAACTGCGTGCTATACGAAAAAAGTATAGCGTGTATATTTAAAAAAATGTTAAGTATGGTCTTAAATTACTTTTAGATTTACTTAGCTCTTCACATTATTTGCAAGTCACTGTAATAAAATATTCATAGACTTTTTGAGGATTTTATTATGTTTGGAGAAGATAAACATTGCATGACATAAAGATCAGAAGAGGTTACTGAAATTTGTGGAATTTCAAATGGGTTCTAAATTTAGGAGAGTGCCACCTAAATGCTGTAGGTTAAAGTAATTGTGGATAAAAGTTTAGTAATTTCTTTGACAACTAAAACATTTTTATTTTGTACCTCACTAGTAAATATATTTGATTGCGTATTAAAATATGTGGAAACTTCCAATAACATAAAATATCATATATTTATTTTAAAATTTTCATTTATATAATTAATTTAATCTTTCTAATAATTAAGCTGTGTAATAATATTTAAATATCTATTATCGTTACACAAAATTATCTGCTTGCATGCTTCTAATTGTCAGCACATCTAACGAATAAAACATATTTTTCAACTTTATAAACCAATTTAAAAAATTATGAAGATTAAAATATGCTTCAGTATGCTTAAATATGCCAAAATGCAGACGCTGAAATAGAGTAACAAAATATATTCTATTGCAATTTTTTACCCCACTAAAACCATATAAACATAATCGGGAATATATAAATAAAAACATCTTTGTGAAACGGAAACCACTAATATATAAAAAATATTAATAATAAAAAATACCAATAATTCTCATTATCATATACTATAATGTAGCTGCTGAATACCGAAAAATAAAATCGAAAATATAACAAGAAAGATAATTATACATAAAGCATTGATTATGAATATTATATAATATAGTTTTTAAATTATCACAATACCACAATAATTTATTATATTTTAAAACTTAAAACTTCATCGAAAAAAGTGAAATTTATTTAAATGACGTCATTGAAATATAAATCGCTTGGCTCTCTATGAAAAAGCAATAGATATTTCATTCATGCACTTTTTCCCATTCCTTTCATTCATCACAATACTGCAGTAGGTTAATTTACTTAAACACTTAAAATCATGGAGGTAAAAATAATTTCGCTCTAAACTTCATCAAAAAAGTCTGCTATAAAATCATCTGCGTCTCTATGTAAAATCAACGAAATTTCATTCATATCAGCTATATTGCAAATGCCAGACCTAAATAATTTTGCATTAAAGAAATTCAGCAATTCTTATATAACTCATCTTACGGCTTGATGTGTTTACATTCTTCATCAGTGAAAATTAAGCTTCGTTGTAGAAATAATCAAAGTTTGATGATCATTTTAACTCAAGTATATTCTAATTGCGTTTTTCAAAATATAGGTGCACATAAATGGAGCAAAAATAAAGCGGTTTTAGGACGGAGACAAGAATAATATAAAATAAAAAGAACTTTAAAAATCACGATTTTGATACACGATGGATGGCATATTTTATTATGAAGTAGGTCACGTGATGATATGGATGTTGTGAAGTAGGTCACATGTAAGATATGGGTGTAATTATTATTTCAATTTTTATTTTAAAAAACTACCGAATATATTTTGCTGATTTTTATTTAGATTTTTTATGGGATATTTTGAATATTTTCTAAATCTTTCGAAACAGTTTGTGAATTTTAAATTCACCAAAAATTTTTTTGAAAAATTAGGTCCAATAGGGTTTAATGTCTTTTATTTGTTCAACCCGGGTTCATTCCAATCCTAATTGGGTGATATTATTCATTTCTATTCCCACAGGTCCCACAACCGTCTGAACAACATACTACAATTTCATTTTGATAAAGACATTTTTACGGCAGTAACCATGCGAACGGACAGACAGACATAATGAACAAAGTCACAAGAACTTTTCAACTGTGTTGTAAAGAGTTAAAAACGTTCATTTATTACTTTGTTGTATTAATTTTGTTGTTATATAAATCGAATAAATTAAATTAACCTCGTCTGCTTTATCAACACATTTAACAAAGGTATTTATTTACAAGACAAAAACGCTTTTAGTTACGTTGCTTCATAAAATGATATAACTTTCGTCAAACAATGCTTAAAACGAGTTTCCTAATAATGCCATTTCTAAATAGTTTTAATTTTTTTATTGATATCCGGAAAACGCGAGATTAAAAACTTGAACCATTAATGGGGTTGTCCTCTGTAACATAAATAATTATATACCAAATTTTAAAGCACATTCAGTCCAAAACTGTCGAAAACATAGACCACTCAACACGCCCTAAGGTAAGAGAAGCAAACTGTTTGAGTGGACGGAGCCTAAAACTGTTGTTGTTGAAACCCAGACCGTCCGACCTACCAGAAAGGTGTAAGGTAACTGTTTGGACGATCGGGAAGTGCCACCCAATTTAGACCGGAACCCAGTGGGGGAGGCATCCACAGAGACCGTAACCTCCTTCCCCTACCACCAACCTCTCGGAAGGACTTTCGGACCCACATGTTTAACGTGATCGTACTCCGCATGAACACGGCGGCAGTTTTGGCAGTGGCTGGAATCGAACCCGGGCCTACCGAGTGCAACTCCAGCGCGCTAACCAATGGGCTACCGCGCCCGGAGCCTAAAACTGTGTATTTGTATATGGAACACAGGAACAGAGTGGCATAGCGCAAAATAGACTAAATTTATACAAATGATCCCTTGGAAAGTCCTTAAGAACCCTATTCATTTTTCAAGAAGAGGTCCATGTGTACACATTACACGTCCTAACGTATACGAGTGTTCACGCTAGGCCTAGCTATTGTAATGTGGCCATGTCTAAGGGAATAAAAAGAATTGCAATTGAGTTTGCCACTACGCTATAGGAGCGCCCTCTACCTGCAGATACTTAACCATGATCGACAGGTTTAGGATATAACCGCTATGAGCAATTTAATATCTAACTATAAAACTAAAATATCTTCATAATTTCATTATTCGTTTATAATCTAGTGTGGACATATGATGTACACATTTTAGCTTAAGAATTTAGCATAATCATAAGCATGTAGATATTACTTAAGGAATGGAAGGAATAGGTGACTTTTATCGTAGGAATTTTAAACAGTGTGAATTCACTCAATACTTGATTTTATATATATTTACAATACCATTCTTATCCACAATTGTTGTAGTGAAAGTAAAATAAAAGTAACTATATTTTAAGTGTTTTAAATGATTGAGAAATTATTCTTCTATTATCTGTTAAGTCTAAAATATATTTTCTATATTTATTTCTATTTCATATGCATGCAATCGCTGCAGTAATATTCGAAACACATTCAGCTAATACAGAAATTCTTAGAATTTCAAAACTATGCAAGTGAATATCAGTTTCATGAGTATTTTATACGGCTGAGCGATTTTAAATTGCAATCCTTCCAAACAACACTACCGCAAGAACAGCATTTTGAAATTGGCAATGATGCATACTTGAAGCATTTACAGTGCTAATTACTAGAGAGAATATGCATTAATCGCTGCGATTAGAATTCAGAATGGACAGCTTTATCTCCACAGGTTATGTTTCATGTTTATTATGACACCAATATACGATCTGAAATTTTTAAAGGAATATAAAATTCAGATTCTGAAAGAATATCTGATGGCAGTATACACGGATTTTCCTATCTAATACAAAGACTTCACATCTTTCACAGAGAAACAGTAATGTACAGGTTCCATGGCAAAATATCATAGCCTTGAATTGTACAATAGCATTTGACGGTTTTAAGGGTGATAACATGCAAAACTATTTCAAGGCACTAAATTTATTTATATTTCACGAAATTCTAATTTGACAATCAAAAAATTGCTATCGTACACAAAGCAATGTAGTTCATATTTGAAATGATTTTAATCGTTAGAAAGTGATATTTTATTATATAACGCCGATGATTTGAATTCCTGAAGCTGAAACTTCAATTTCTTATAAATTTTTCATATGCCAATAATATATTTAATATTTTGTCATTTATTTTTCAAAGCAAATATCGTTATTATTAGAGCCATGTAATGTTAAATAAAATGGATGTTAGGCCTGTCATTGGACGGGGTGCGTAAAGTTGTACTTAGATACAAAGATTCCTGGGGAGGCAGATTCAGACCCCAAGGCGAGGCGACCGGTTAGATTTTCGCCTATTATTCGCCAAGGAGCTATACAAAATTCACTTCCGGCGAAGACGCAGCCAAGGGCCACGTTCTCGACGGGATTATTCACCGAGTAGGGCCCCGAAGAACACCCGCCAAGCCCGACACCAGCCACCGTCCGATCATTGGCTCAGGCCATGAATAGACGCAGTCCAGTGGTCACGGACACCCGGAAGAGTCGGGGCCTGATAGACTGCCTGGTTCGACGGACAGTTCATCGTCTACCAGGTAACCCGATTAATACGTCCCCCAGAGTCGGAGGATCAAGGCTACAGAGCCAACATCCGTAACCACCATCTCAGGGTGGCCCGCCCTGGGGGGGGGGATTTCTGGGGAGGCAGTCTTGTGATTCAAATATTGACTACCTAGAACTTGGTCATAAGATATTTTTAAGGATTAAGCACGCCCATTTTTGGTAAATTCAAAGACAGTTTCTCCCTCTTGGATTCTTAAGACTTCCCCATTTCATCTTTCTTGGCACAGAACAGTCTATACAGGGTGTCCCAAAAAATTGAAATGCGCTTTAATTCTTAGCCTGTCGGAGATAAGTGGACAATGTAAATTGCAAAAATGTTTAAAATAAGGTAGAAAATAAGACTACGTTAATAAAATAGTCTTATCATTCATTGTCAAAAGTTACAATTTTTGAATTTTTATACGACCCCCTTAGATCCATTCTGTTGCTCCAAGTCCTCTGGACGAGCCGGACGGCCTGGGGCTTTCACGACCCCCTTAGACAAATTTGGTCAATCAGAAAATTTTTATTTTTAATGCATCAAGATAATTAAAAATCCCGCATATCTGTATCTTTAAAATCAACTGAATTATGATAAAGGAAAAAATCTGACTTATGCCACTTTTCCGTACCATATGAAAGGCTGTTTCATCAGTGGAAATAGGGATCATAAACAAATTCACGATGGAAATTGTTTAGATCAAAAATACATTAATATGTGTCAACATGTTTTATCAGAAATGCATCTAAATAAAGCATTACACAGACAGAGATCATATAAAGCAATGGTACTCACTACGTGGTTGGGTGACCTATGTATTATCATTCAGATTTAATTTTTTGTGATATGTCACAAATTTACATTTCTAATTTGATATAGGGTCCCCATTCACAATGTCCAATTCTCAATTACATATAACTCGCTCAATTTTAAAATACAGGTATGCGGTTTTTTTTAATGATCTTGTTGCATTAAAAATAAAATTTTTTTGTTTGACCAAATTCGTTTAAGGGGGTTGTATAAAAACGTAAGTGTAACTTTTTGAAAATTAATGGGAGGACAATTTCGTTAAGGTAGTCTTGATTCCTACCTTACTTTCAAATTTTTGCAATTTACATTGCCCACTTATCTCCAACAGGTAAATAATTGAAGCGCGTTTCAATCTTTGTGGGACACACTCTATAAGGACCTGACCCTTCTAGCCTGAAGGTAGTTTTCAGTATTATGACTTATCAAACTCCTTGATTGGCAAAAAATTCTTTTGGTATGCTATCCCTGCATTCTTCTAGTTTCTTGCTCTTGCGCCATGCCACATCTAAGTTGCATTACATCTGTGTAACTAGAGTTAAGTTTGTAAATAATCTAATGTCCATATCATATCACAAAAGTTTGGTTCTTTATTTCAGTCATACCTATTTTTATTTTATTACTTAAAATTTTCCTTGTCACTTTGGATTTGTTCAATTATATTCTTTTACACATTTATCATTCTGCTTGATTAATTTTCACAATATTATTTCTGTTCTTAAAAGTATTTCAGACAATATAAAATATATGTTTTGCGTCATCCCATCATCCAATTCATTGGCATCACCAAACTCTTGCGTAAATAAAAAAATGAAAGAATTTTTACGAAATATTTTAAAAGAATAACTTGAAAAAGGTAAAAGGAAATCTGAAGCTTGAAATATGAAAAATATTAATATTTCTGTTTTTTTAATTCAACTTATGATTATGATGCAAATAGAGTTAAACATGATGAAATATGAATGTATGAGAAAGCCGAGTGGAGACTCGCACTTCAGATATTTTTCAGGAATATTCATGAAAGTATTGTACTGCGTTTCAAACAGGTACAATCCACCAAATCTCTTAATTACGAATAGATTCATAACGACATACGTGAATCTTAGAACTATGGAATTTAAATGGAATGGGGGAATCAATTGTAATGTCTGAATCATGATATTTTCAAATTGTTACAAACTGTATAAAATTTTGTTTCACTCAAAATTAAGTTAAAATATGTGAAAGTTTGCAACATACTACCAATAAATTTAAAGCCATCCGAGCCTACTAAAATCAACGAATATCCGAATAACATTTTCGTATCTAAATTCATCGCAACAAGCGGCTTGCGCTTGGAGTCGATGCAAATTTAATTAGGATTTTGGAGGTTATAAGCGGATATCATAAATGACTCTAGATATTATCGTGATTCTAACTTGCAACGTTCATCTAATTTATGGGATTTCAATAGCGTATCTGTGAATATAATTATGAATATGCAATATAATGTATTTAGGTCGTTTTCATTGTATTTTAAAATATAATAAAAATAGTTTATTCGTCGCATTTTCTAACGCGATACGAAATTCTACTTTATTTTGAAAAACAATAAAATTGTAAGTAAATAAGAAAAATCAAAGTATTCTTGTGTATCGATTTCTCAGAAAATTAATATATTTTACATATATTTTCTAATTGATGCAATCGCATCTAATAACTACATCCAATCAATCCAATAACTTCATCTTTCAAGACATATCAAATGCTTTGCGGACAAAATACAGTTTACATTACCTATATAATTGGTTCGCCCAACTTCAAAATCAGTCAGTGGGAGGACAATTTTTTCAAGACAAATTCAGTCAAGGTGCATAGTTTATAGAATCATCGATTTACCAATGAAAACGCGTTAATTCAAATCCACAAATATTCCAAGATTAAAGTTATTTTCAATAAGAACTATGCTGGTCATAACAGTAACGGAGTAATATGGAATGAAAAAAAAATAATGTTTTTAAGACTTGTGCTTGTTTTGAATAATTGAATTATTGCAGATACTAATGTTACATGGGGACAAAAGAAAAATATGCTCATTTGCAAACAGAGTGGGTATTCTGACTGTAAAACCGCGGACGTGACCTCCTAAATTTAGAATTTAGAAAACACAAGCACCAGCACCACTTACAAACGCGTGATCAAAAAAGCCGCAAATAACCACAAATGTTCACCCGCCTGTCCGGAGAAAAAAATTTCCAAGATGACCTGCCCGAAACATAGGAAAAACAAAACATTTAAAACCGAAACCCTTACCTTTAAGGAACTTCTTCTTCAGCCACAAATATTTAATAAAACAAAATACAAAATAAACAAACAGAATTTAGAAGTTAAAATAATATCATTTATTAAAGTTATATAAGGAGTACCAAAAACAAAAGCTGAACCATTTAATACGCCACTGGACTCAGGTGCAAAGACTGCATTTAACGAATGCCATAAGCTTCAAACATTAATTATCCAATATTAAATCAGTGGCAAACAAAATAATAGTAAATTTCATAAATACGTATGGTATGTTGCATTTTGGAAGAGCAAGCTTCAATAGCAGTTAGATTTGGTGTAGGTGCTTCTGATGTATGGATGAGTTCGGAGGAGAGCTCGCATGTACGTTTGGTGTTAAAAAACGTGTAAATTGAGGAAAAGTCTCTGTGCGCTTCTTCAATGTGTTGTTGTTGAGACCCAGACCGTCCGGCCTACCAGAATGGTGTAAGGTAACCGTTTGAACGGCCGGGAAGTGCCACCCAATTTAGACCGGAACCCAGTGGGGAAGGCATCCACAGGGACCATACCCTCTTTCCTCTACCACCAACCTCTCGAAAGGATTTACGGACCCACATGTTTAACGCGATCGTACGCCGCATGAACACGGCGGCAGTTGTGGCAGCGTGCAAATCCAGCGCGCAAACCACCAGGCTACCGCACCCGAAATGTGCCAACAGCAGGCGGTGTTCTCAGGTGGTCATCCCCCCAAGTACTAATCGCGCCCGATGCTGCTTGGTTTCGGTGATCTAACGAGAACCGGTGTTTTCTGCACGGTAGGGCCGTTGGCCCGCTTCTTTAAGGTGTTGTTGTTGTTGTTGTTGAAACCCAGACCGTCCGACCTACCAGAAACGTGTAAGGTAACTGTCTTCTTCAAGGTGTTAAAGACCTTATCAGGTACCGTACAATTAGAATTATATGAGGATGTCTTCATAAATTGTGTTTAAATAAAATAATTAATTCGTCCCTCCACGTGATCCAACCAAAGTATTAATTATCTGGCATTACACCCCCCAAACCACTTTTATATGTATAATCGAATAGAATGATACTTCTATAATTTGTGAATTTTAAGAGTGTAAGATAATTATGTAATGAAATAAAATTTGTTCCCTTCCTGTTAACCCTTTTAGTCTCTAATTTAGTTATCCAGTTATGCTAATTCTAGGTGGATTTTGCGGCCACCAACGCAATGTATACAACAGTGAGTTCAGTGCATTTTTTACATGTATGGTTAATCTACTAATTAATAATTAATTATTTAACTGCATTTTACGAGAGAGTAAATATATATAAAAAATAATAAATAATCGGCACAATAAATCGGCACGGTACAGTTGTAGAGAAAGGTTTGGGGAATAGTCCTTGAATAGTCCCTGAACTAGTCCTTGCTAAAAATTAGCATGTAAACAATTTTAGCATTAGTGAATAGCGCTGCTAAAGTAAAATAATTATAATTTCCATCACCATTCACTAGCCGCAAATTACATATTACATAAACAACCCCCCCCCCCTTTCGCATGCACATTCCTCTCGATTTTTATTGAGAATGTCTGTTGTCTCCGTATCCCGTGAAAACAAAATCAAGGCATGTAAAGCATGTCTTGGCTTAAACATCACCTGCTGTTTTTTCAAACAGTTTGTGAAAACAGTAGCCGTTGTGAAAACAGTAGCCGTCAGAAAACAGTGATACAGCTAACATTTCTTAAATATAGCAGAAACGTTTACACGGTTGGAACACTAGGTGGGAATTCCTATAGCTAAATATCACCAAAGATGGCTGGATTTAGTAATAAAATAGTTAAATTACCAATCTCGTGTGCTACACGCAGAGATCAAGCTAGAATTTTCCCAGAAGAGTAAAAATACTCCCTGACTTGATTTGTAGGCGTATTTTGCTTTCCAGAAGAGTATTTTTTAACAAATTTTACAATTATCCTCAAAAAATGTTTTTCTTTGTTTACAACATCGGTGCGTAAAAATACGCATGACTGAATTTATAAAGCGTATTTTCTTATTTTAAAGCATGAAATACGCGTGTAGAAGCGTTATCCCGATCTATGGCTACACGTTTCCAAATAAACATCCAACTTTGAGAAGAAGATAGTCCCTGATTAATGGCATTTCATTTAGCTGCGTCCTAACTTAATGCAGCTTTCTGGATGGATACCACTTTAAATTAACCAAGCTGCAAATAATAAAAGAAATCATTAATTGTAGAGAATATACTTTTAAAATATTATTGATATATAAAGAAGCTACCAAAAATATTTCCTTTTTAATTTTTCACAATCTCATACCCTGTGAGGAAATGGAATAATGTTATCAGAGGCGTCGTTCGAGACACTTGTCGAACCGTCAGTGATTTTCTGGTGTTTTCCGCGACCCTCAATATCTTTGCGGATATTTGGTGGGGAAAATGTACGCATATATGTATAATATTTGCCTTTCGTTATCCATTCTTCAAGTTTCTTCATTATTTTCGTTATTCGTTCCCTAATTATTATAAAAATCTATACAAAAATTTACACCTCAAACTAATTATTGTGTCCTGTGTAAGTTCAATTTCTTGATAATCCGTGTCGCTATGTGAGAATTAAAAAATATTTTTTGTAAATATGTTTACAAACGGGACCAGGATGATTTTTTCCTTCAGATCTGCCTGTGGAGATAAATTTGTATAGCAATAACATATATATTTATACATATTTTAATGAGAATTAAATTAAATATTTTAATAAAATATTTAGAATAACATTGTCATTTTAAATATTATAGGAATTTCCACATAATTGTGAAGTTTTAATTCCATTATATTATATATTCCGTGTGAAGAACGGGTATTCTGCTAGTGATACAATAAATAACACTTACATGAACATATATCTAGAGTGGAACTCATTTAAAATGTCATCTGTCAGTGAAATTGCAAATTTGAATTTCCGAAAAATATCACCATGCAGTTTGACAAGCATTACTTGTGTCACCGTGCTAGATACATTGTTCATATGACATTTTGACAGGTATTTATCACCTTGCGTTTACAAATTTCATTCATTCCTGTTATCAATTTCTACTAATTTTTTTATTGTACAAGCCATTCAGCTCAACCAGAAGGTGTAAAGTAGTTAATACGGCCGGCCGGGGAAACAAAGAAACTAACAACTAAAATACTGAAAAATAAATAGTGCAAATCGACCAGACGAGCTGGAAAAACATTTTTAGCGAATAATACGTCCAAGACATCTGGGAACCTTGTTTATGCAAAGAATAGAATAAAATTTAAAATAAATAAAACAAATAATTAATACATGTTGAAAATTAAGACTACTTACGCCAAGTAACATTGATACATAATAGAAAATTAACAATAAATAAAAATAAAACCCCATCTATTATCTAAGACTCTCAGATATTCTACCAGCGATAGTTATACACTCCTTGATTCTAGAAATAGACTTGACAGTTCTAATGAATCTAGAAAGCAAGCACGTCTATAGTCACCAATGGGCTTATACAAATGGTAATTAATTGTATGCAAATATTTACAATAGCAGTGGTCAATATTACCAACCTGAAAACAAGAACTATAAGGAAAACTCTTGAACTTACGTTCATTTCATAAATAGACCATAGTCTGTAATAAAATAAATAAGAAATTTATTATATACAAATTGATCAGTGTTATATTTCGGTAAATCATCCTTAATTGTAACCGGTAGGTAATCAGAATTTAAAGAAACTTTCAGAAGTTGTTGTCATTCATTAATATTATGTTTTACAAAATTTCGATAACAAAAAATAGGGATACTGGATAACTATTTTCTCCATCTAGGACAGCCATCATATCAAAACGATCTGCGGTCTCATTGTCCTCATTACCAAAGTCAAAGAAATTGATTAATTAGACAATGTTTCACAACTTTATAATTTTTTTCGTCTATCTGGTTTGTGGACGTGTTCTTTATCCAACTTCTTTATATTATCCACCAGAGGCGTTGAAATCGCTTTTGTTGGATCAAGCATGACCACTTTACTCCAGATTCCCTTAATGTGTACAGTGTACGCTCAGTGACTCCTCCATACAAAGTTATTGGAATACGTAATGCCTTTCCTAGGAACACTGTATAGAATAATGCATTCTAGATAAATCATTCCGGAACGTACAATTCCTCATGCACGTATGTATAGAATGCTGTCATAAAACGTAATAGCTGTTCAAATTCAAATTCGCTGAGGAATGGGAGGAGGAATGTCATTTCAGATCATTGCAACATTAATTTTACACCTCATTTACTGATATTATAGGCAATAGGAATTGTTGATAGAGTCAATGACAATTGCTATGGCATGCAGAAATCTGTAACGTCAAGTAAATTACTGCAATATAAAAGCTGTAAGATTGATATCGTTGAGGATTTCAAAATATAATTATCTATAAACTTTCAGAGGAACTGTAGCCTTAGAAAGTTTATCGAAAATTTATCGAAGTTTCATCGAAAATTTATTGAAAAGTTTATCCCCGCTCAGCGGGAAATTAAACCACATGCTTCAGGATGGTAAGATAAATATCCTAACAGCTAAGCAACTGATACCCTATATTAGAAGTGAACACTGTAATCTAAAACTTTAGGTTTAAGAACGCAATATAGCTTATAATCTGCACGTATTCTTTATTTGCCGGACTTCCTTATATATCTAATTAATACAGGCTATAATCCCGTTCTTCGCAACTGTCTGTGAACTGTAAAAGCTGCCATATATGGCTGGTATTATTCAGACCTGGTATTATATTTCCTTATATATTTCTTTATATGTCCTTATTGGTATTATTCGGTCATCTACATACACTGCTTTCGTCTTCCCTGCAGTGTCCTATTGTCTAGGCAGAAAATATAACTACTAAGGGTCCAAAGTGGGCATTACATCTTTTTACAAAATAAATGCTTATATTATTTCTAAAACGTTCTTTTCTGGGGATTCAAGATTTGGACCAGATGTACATATTAATCAAAACACGTGGAAATATTTTTTCTTAAACCGGACCACATGTTGCTCTTCATAAGGTATGTTGTCAGTATTTATATTTGTAACACCTTGATACTATTTAAATTCATAATCATTTCTGCAAATATTGCAAATATGCAAAGTGTACACTCAAGGAATTCCTGGCGAACAAGAATTTCCTATTGTCCAAATAGATCAAGTCGGTTGCCACATCAATAACACTATTGCATCAGAGAACAAAGATAAAACATACTCAAAGTCAGGTAGCTCCATCTATTAACATCTGAAACAAAATGGGGTTTGTTTCTCAAGAAAGAATTAATGTAGTATTTGACCATTTTAACAGCAAAGTTTTATCACTCTATTATCATGTTATGCTACGAAGCTATACTCCGCTAATTATGTTATACTACGAGGTGAATTTGACGCTTTTAACACATTGTATAATTGCATTTACAGGAATTTTTGAAATTTGATGTTATCCTCAATTTTGTTAACTAATAAATTACCGTGATTTACAATGCGTAAGTAAAGCACTATTTATAGAAATTTATATTTTTTAAAGTTTGCTTATTTTAAATTATATATATTATATCTAAATGTAACAGTTTTATAGATAAATACTTTCTCTTACTAACGGTTTGCCTTTTTACTATGCATTAAAATATATTTGAATATTTGTTATATATGATGATTCAATGATGTTTTTGTGATCTTGTGCATACCAATATTAATAAAATATGAATAAGATCTGTTTAACCAATACAAAACATATGTTATATATTTTTATAGTGATGTTTCTAATTTAATTTCGTTAATGCAGTTAACATAATGTTGTGATGGCGGTAAGTCAACATTCTTGAGAGCACTCAGTTTTCAAATCTGCATATCAGTAACTTTTCACAATAATAGCAATACACTATGTTCAGAAAACAAAAAATATTAAAATTATACTACATCTCTAACAATTATATTTCAATTTTATATATAGTTACGAATGAGTGTAAAATGCTTCTTCGCATATCATCTCTCAACAAGGAGAAAACGCATTTACATTCAGCCATTGATATTTTGTGAAGGTGCAGTTGCCTGATCTTGGTGACATTTTCCATCATAATGGCGTTATATTTTGCGAAATGCCGCCAACTTTAGGCGAGTTTAGGAATACACTGAAATGGTCTTAAAATATATATATATATATCGAGGTCTTGGCTCAGCTAGATAGAGTTAACTAAATGTTAGTTAATTTGAATTGTGAGATATATGTGTTTTGAGAACAGTTTTGCCCGTAATGCCAGTTTGAACATTTAATTGCTGTTCTATTGTACCTGGCAGATATTTTGTGATCTTTAAGGATATCTATGGTGTTAAAACGCACGATATATATATATATATATATATATATATATATATTTTTTTTTAATCGAAAATTATGCATAAACTACTACATGTACAAAAAAACCCATCTCTAGCATATCTGTTACAAATGAGTAACTGTAGACCAAGACTAAGGATACAGATAGAAGGTAACATATCACTACAATGGAAAGGGGGATAAGAAAATTATTAGGATACAAAATTCACAATTAAAAGTATATAAATATAAATAAAAATAAAAAGAAAACACGGCAAAAATGAGAAAAGGCAATAATAATTAGCTCAAGATAAAATATTAAGACATGGAGAACAATCAATTGAAACTACACAAAAGATGGCGGTTAGTTCGAAATTGCATTCTCATCAGGACAGCCATACAATTCGAATCAAAACCGATAGAATAACCAGTTTCTGACAATGGCGATAGTATTTAACTATAGACACCATTGGAACTGTCTACTGGCTAGTGGAAGGAGAAAAATAAATCAATCGAATTACAAATCTGAAAAATAATACCTCCTCGAACAGAAATATGAACTCACAAGCATTGTTACCACATGTAAGTTGAACAAGCGACTGAGCATTTCACCTCACTTCGTCATTGCGAGTGGGCACCGGAATAAATACATTTGGACGACACATAATATGTATGGAGACTTTCAAAAATAGTATAGGACTCAGGACAAGTGGAAAATAGTCATTCGAAAATAGTAAACAGTATTAGACTCAGGCCAAGTGGTAAGTTAGGTGATAAGAATGGGTGAATTCTCAAAATTAAGTTATCCAATCAAAGATAAATAATGCATGTGTAAAATTATTACGTGGTATACTTGAAATTATGAATAATATTATTTACAAATACTTCCGGATATTGGTAATTTTGACAAATGCATTTAAGATTATTGATGTGGAGAAAGTGAAACCGAGGATCAGAAAGTCGATGTATTCGAAATAGCTGGTTTAACAGAATGTTTCTAAATAATTGAATAGAATTACAAGATTTATATGATAGCAGCTTTATGATAGTGAAGTTGTAAGAATCTTTTTTATCATATGGATTGGTGATTACATGATTATTGAGGGTATTTAAATTTAGGTCTAAAAAATTACAGTTTGACTAACGTTAGGCTCATTAGGAATTAATTATAGGTTAGATGGGTAAAAATCAATATTAATTTGATAGGAATCATCAATGATAATACAAATTAAGTCGTCAACATACTATATATAATACATGAATTAGAGTTAAAATGACATTCATAATAATAAGGATATAAGTTAGCGAGTATACTACTACTACAGCCACCTTGTGGTACACCAGATGTTTGTAAATAAATGTTATCACCTTGGATAATATAATTGTTGTATAACACAAAGTGCAAGAGCATAGGAAAGTTTTTGACATTAAATGCAACATTATTGGAAGATAGATAGTCATGATAAAGAGAAATAATAACTTTATATAAATCTGTAATGATAATATTATTAAATAGGTCTTTAAGATCAAAGGTATGGAAAGCAAGAATTTGTGGAAGCTTGCTAAGGTGATTTACTAAATCAAAATTATTGTTCAAAATGAAATATCCTGAATTCCTAAATTTAAGAGATTCATTAATTCTATTTAAACAGTTAAGCTAGTACTTACTAGCTGTAGTGGTAAAGGTATTATGTCCATAAGTGACCGTTCTGAAACTGAGAGGTGATTTATGGAATTTAGGAACCAAAATAACATAAGGAAATTTAAAAAACTTACAATTAATATTTAATTGTGTATATAATTTTAGCATTTTAGTTTTGATTTTGATAGACTGGTTATTAATGGGTTTAAAAATTTGATTATTTTTTAAGTAATTCTGTAACAGGGAAACATAATATTTTTTACAAATGATGGCATAATTATTAGAAGTTTTATCTACATAAGTAATGACAAAATGTTGTTGTAGTTCTTTAATAGCAGATAGGAGTTGTTTATAAGGATACCTAGACTTCATTAATTTAATGTTTATTATATATAATATTTTTAAGTAGATGTAAGGTAGTATACTTCCATAGATGGAATGCTACAATAGGAATGGAATGTAAACAAACAAGTTGATATATGAATTTATCAAAATCAAATGATATAGACTGAAGAAGTTGTTTAGGATGATGGCAGAATGGAATGCGAAATTTAGACCCTTTATTCATAATATCCCTAAGTATATCATCCTGAACTATACTGAGATCCCCAGTAATAATGTGTCCATGAGAGGAGTTGACATAAGGGGCAAGATTTTTATTGTTGCATACACATGATGTAAGATCATCGGAGTTTAATGTCCTGGAAACTTCGTTGTAATTGTAAATAGTTCTACCAATTGGTAAATTATATTTGAATGATTTTTGTATTTTGATTTCTTTTACGGGTAACAAGTGCTGATGTTTTGCAAATAAATTATTGAAGTTAAGGGAATTATATATATATATATATATATATATATATTAAATCTATTAAAATACGTATTTTCATACTATGTAATCTGTTAAAAGTTTGGTGTAAAGTAATTTTTTTATCTTTCCGATGGTGTCAAGATGGAAACTAGTTAATAATACTTTAGGTAGCTAAGGAATAGACTTGTTTAAATATCGGTCTAAATCAAAGTAAAACATAAAATAACTAAAAAATTAATTTGTAATTAAAAAAAATAACGCCGATGTGTATTTAATCGGGTAAAGATGTACCTCTGTGCCAAATTTCAAGGTCGTATATCGCTTATATTTCTCGGTACGGACTGCCCACAAACATGCATCTTCTTTTATTGTACAAGATTACAATAAACTGCAATTAAGCACAAATATAAATATTGTGAATATGTGTTCAAAATACTTCACCCCATTTATTTCGCAATCAAAATGTATTTATTCAAGTTTTATTTGAATTTTTTACACTTTCAAGTCATTGCATGTCAAATTTCAATCTCCAATCTCGATATTACAAACAATCATGAAGTACCGAAAAATATATAGAAATAGACTTAAAAATAAATGAAAGTTATTTCTTTCTTGGAGCGATGTCATTGCCCGGTACATTCTATAAGACGAGTAAGCAGCAACAGTAGTTAAACCACCAAAGGTAAAAATTATCTTACGGCAGCACATAACTAAGCAATCTCAAGCAAGGTCATAGATTGTAAAGTTATTCCTAAAAATGCGCTTTCAACAAAGAAGGCAGCAATTCAGTTTTGACCTCTCTAAATATTGTGTTAAAGTAGCTACAATCATTGTTGTGAAAAGTATAATACATACTATCTAAGTTAACAAAGTATCGTTGATAAAATTTTATATCAGCAATTAAATGCCAAAATGCAGGACGATTGGCATTGATCACTGTTACTGTAATTCATGTAATGAGTTTTCACATGTTCGTGTAGTTACTGTTAAACATACCAAGATTAAAGTTTTATTTTAAAATCCGTTTAAAATTACTGAAGTAATTTAAAAATAAATAAATACATAGAAATATTTTGATACTTTTGTCTCTTGTGTTATGTTTCTTCCATTTATTTTCTGATTCGCCATTGATTACGGTACAAGGGAATACTGATTATAATTCTAAAGTGCATTTACTGAGTATGATACTGATTATGATATAAGCGAATACTGATGAGACATGTATACACTGATTATAATAAGGGAATACTGATAATGATATAACTGGACCTAAACTGATGGAGTAAGAATGTATGAAAGAGCCGAGTGGGGTTCTACATTCCTGGTGTTTTTTAAATTACTAATTCGTTAATAAAATTTCAGATTATTTTGAAATAGAATAATTAAATAATTTAAGAATCTGTATCAGTTCAGCTAACAATTTTTTTAAGTCTCAAAACTTCGAAAATCGAGAATTTCTGATTATGTTCCTTGAACACACTATTCTAAGCTTTGAAATTACTTGCTATACGAAAAAAATTTAACGTGTAGAGTAAATGGTCTCAAATATGGTGTTAAGTTACCTTTATATTTATTTAGTTCTTAACATACCTAATTTTCAAGTCACTGTAATAAAATATTCAAAGACTTTGCAAGGTTTTGATTATGTGCTTGGAGAAAGTAAACATTGCTTGGCATAAAGATTTAAATTAAGTAGAGTGTAACCAAATATAATATGTAGAAGTACTGGTGGATAAAAGTTGAGTAAATTGTTAAACAACTAGAATATTTTTATTTTGTACCTCAATAGTAGATATAGTTGCTTATAATTTAAAATACGTGATTTAAAATACAAATTTCGAATAACATAAAATATAATATATTTCTTTTAAAAATGTCATTGAAATATTTAATTTAATCTTCCTAATAATTAAAATGTGTAACAATATATTTTCTTGACCCTCAAAATGATTTCCTTGCTTCTAGTTATTCCCACATCTAATGAATAAAATATATTTTCTTCTTTATCAATAGATTGGCAAAAATTATGAAATGTGGCTTTAATATTCCAAAACACAGACGCAGAAATATAGTAACAAAATGTGTTCCAGGGCAATTTTTACCCCGTCACAATCATGTAAACACAATCGGAAATGTATGACATTAAAAAATCTTTCGATAATAAAACATATGATAACAATAAATCATATAATCATATAAAAATATCAATGTATATAAAATGCCAATAATTCCCATAATCACATCCACGTGCTTAGCCACACAGCACGAGGAAATAAAATCAAAAATTTGGAAAGAGTCCATTGTATTAATTTCGCTATTATTTAAATCGAATAAATTAAATTAAAAGCGTCTGATTTATCAACACATTTGATAAAAATATTTGCAAAATAAAATCGCTTTAATTAAGTTGCTACATAAAAGAATGTAATTTTTGCCAACAATGTTCGAGATAAATTACATGAATATTTCTATCTCTGAAGAGTTTTAAATTTTTTATTGATATCTGATAAACCCCTGTGCCTAAAGACTGACAACATAAACACCTGCCGGAACGTAAGAAATAAGTATACCAAATTTTACAAAATATTCGTCTCAAAACTGTGCATTTGTATATAGAACAGAGGAACAAATTGGCATAATGTCATGCCGAACTAAATTTAGATAAAGGATTCCAAGGACAATCCTTAAGAACCCCATCCATTCACTTTTTAAGAAAATATTCATGTGTATACGTCACACGATCCAAGATGGGCTCGAGTGACTATGCACGATAGAATAAACTGAATTGCAATAGAGTTGATAACGGTGATATATAACTATTGCAATAGAGTTTGCCACAACGTCCAAGAGCTGTCAACATCCACTGAATCGGCAAGGTTGAAAAAGATACCTGTGAGTAATACAAAATATAAAATATCCTGTTTATAACCTGTGCAGACACATGATTTGTATGTTCTATAGATTAAGAATGAAACAAAAACATATATATGTAGCTATTACTTAAAGAATAGTCCATGTTGGTTGAAGGAATTTTAGAGCGTGTAAATTCATTAAATACTTGACTTTGAATATATTTACAATACCATTCCTATCCATAATTGTTGAAGTGAAAATAAAATGAAAGAATATATATTTAAAGTATTTTCAATAATTGAGTTATTATTCTTCTATTAATGTAAAGTGTAAAACATGTTTTCCACAATTATTCCTATTTCATACGCATACACTCGCTGTAGTAATATTTAAAACATTTTTAGCTAATACAGAAATTCTTAGAATTTCAAAACTACGAAAGTGAATATCAGTTTCATGAGTATTTTAAACGGCTGAGCGATCTTAAATTGCAATCCTTCCAAACAACACTACCGCAACTACAGCAATTTCAAATTGGCAATGATGCATACTTGAAGCATTTACAGTGGTAATTACTGGAGAGAATATGCATTAACCATCCAGAATGGACAGCGTTATCTCACAGGTTCTGTTTCATGTTTATTATGGTCCCAATATACGATCTGAAAATTTTAAAGGAAAATAAGATACAGATTGTGGAAGAATATCTGATGTTGGCAGTATACATGGATTTCCCTATCTAATACAATGACTTTACATCTATCACAGACCAACAATAATGTTCAGGTTCCGGTGCTAAATGTTTACAGCGTTAGATTGTACAATAGCATTTGACGATTTTCTGGGTGATAACATGCAAAACTATTTCGACGTACCAAATTTATGTATATTCCACGAAAATCTAACTTGACAATTAGAGAAATTATTACCATACACTAAGCAATGTTGTTCATATTTGAAATGATTTTAATCATTAAAAACTAATATTTTATATTATATCGGTTTTATAAATCCGACGATTTATCATTAATGTATTTTATCTTTTGTCAATTATTTTTACAAGTCGAAAATCGTTATTATCAGAGCCGTGTAATCGTCAAATGTGCGTATAAATAAACTGGAAGTTAGGCCTGTCATTGGACTGTGTGTGTAAAGTTGTTCTCAGATACAAAGATTCCTAGGGTGGTAGTTTTAGATACAAAAATTGCTTATCCAAGACCTGATCATTGGCATTTTTAAGCATTAAACGGGTCCACCTTTGTTGAATTCAAAGTCAGTTTCTCACTCTTGGATTCTTAAGACATTCATTTCATCTTTCTTGGCACTCTGCGGTCAATGTGGGACCCTGGCCCATTTAGCCTGAGGGTAGTTTTCAACAGCATGGCTTATTACACACTTTGATTGGCAAAGAGTTCCTTTGGATCGCTAACCCTGCATTGCTCTATTTTCTTGTTCTTCCGCTGAGTTGTAGTACTTCAATGGAACTGGAGATAAATTTGTAAATAATCTAATGTCTATATCAGATCACAAAAGTCTGGTTCTTTATTGCAATCATTCCTATTTTTTTTGTGACTTAAATCTTATCTTGTCAGTTTGGATTTGTTCATTTCTTTTCTTTTACACATTTATTATTTTTCCTGATTAGTTTTCACTATATTATCTATTTTACTTAAAAATATTTCAAAGAATATAATATATAAGTTTTGTGTCATCCCCCTATCCAATTCAATGGCGTCACCAAACTCTTGCCTACATAAAAAAAATAAATGTTAACGAATTTTTGCGAAATACTTTAAAAGTATAACTAAAAAATGTAAAATGAAATATGCAGCTTGAAATATGAAAAATTTTAATCTTTATTTTTTAATTCTACTAATGATTAAATTACAAGTGGAATAAAACTTGATGAAATATGAATGTATGAGAAAGCCGAGTGGAGACTTGCACTTCAGATATTTTTCAGGAATGTTCATGAAAACATTGTACTGCGTAGCCAATAGATACAATCTGCAGTACCTCTTAATTACGAATTGATTTTTCTCAACACAAGTGAATCTATGTCCTACTTAATTAGTATGGGAGAATCAAGTGCAGTGTTTTAATCAGGATATTTTCAAATTTTTTCTAACGTTATAAAGTTCTGTTTCACTTAAAATTAAGTTAAAATGTTTGAAAGTTTGCGACATACTACCAATAAGTTTGAAGCCATCCGCGCCTACTAAAATCAACGAATATTCGAATAATATTTTCGTATCTAAATTCATCGCAATAAGTGACCTCCGCTTGGAGTCGATACAAATTTAATTAGGATTTTGGAGGTTATAAGCTGGTATCATAAATGGCTCTAGATATTATCGTGATCCAACTTGCAACGTTCATCTAATTTATGGAATTTCAATAGTTAATCTGTGAATGTAATTATGGATATGCAATATAATCTATTTATGTTGTTTTCAATGTATTTTAATATATAACAAAAGCACCGCATTTTCTCAGGTAATATGAAATTCTACTTTACTTTGAAAGGCAATAAAATTGCAAATAAATAACAAAAATTAAAATATTCCTGTCAATCGATTTCTCAGAAAATCCATAGTTTTTTTATATTTTTTAATTGAAGTAGTCGCACCTAATTTCAGTCCAATCACTATATCTTTCAAGATATATCAGATGTATTGTGGACAAAATACAGTTTATTGTCTCTATAGAATTGGTTCGTCCAACTACAAAATCACTCAGTTGCAGGCAGATTTTCAAGACAAGTTTAGTCAAGGTACATATTTTCCAGAATCATCGATATACCCTGGAAAGTGCATGAATTCAAGTTCACTAATATACCAAGATGAAACTTATTTTCAATAAAATATTTGATGGCAACATATTTGATCATAACAGTAACGGGCTAACATGTAGTAAAAACAAAAAACAATGTTTTTTAAGAGTTGTGTTTTTTTTTAAATAATTGAAATGTTACAATCACTTATGTTACATAGGGGCAAAATAAAAATATGCTCAATTTCAAACACAGTGGGTATCCTGACACCTGCGCAAAAGCAAGGATGTCAACTCCTGTGTTCGCTGTGGAAATTGTCAATAATTGCAAAGAAGCGTCAGTTAGACAGCTTCTGTACTTGTTATTTGTGAACTTCAAGTTTGAAAATGTATGTACATTCACACACGTGCATTCATATATATAGAGGTTCTGCCTAACAATGTATGTTAGATGTCGGCATCTGTCACCAATAAGAAGCTTAAAAAACTTATTTCTTTTTTCTGTTCTGACTTTTTTTAAAAGTTAGTGTGAAGATCACACAGTATAAGTTGAAACGGTAACACTTCTGCATCGAGGAGGGTTATATGAGCAAACGCAATGAGAATCTAATGATGCAAGTACTTATATTTGCTTTTAATTACAAAATTACTTCCTCTCCCGTCACTGTTGCCTTTGATCAAGTTACTGTGGCTGCTGGTCTATTTACTTTTAATCGCAACTGAAGCGCTCAAATTGATGTCTGTATAAGGGATAATTTATTCTTGTTTGAATCATATTACAAGTAGAGGGTGGCAGAGTTGCAATATTAATACAAAATAAACACTTTAATTTAAACTTTTGTTGACAAATTAGGCTCTATCAAATTAGTCTAACAAATTAGGGTCCGCACAAAACTCAAGACAGCGATTGATGTCATACGGCATGTTGTTAATTTGGTTACAAGTGTCATCCAAGATAATAAGGCATTTAAAATGCAGTGCCTACCAAGTAGTGCATACGCGCATGTGTACCTAACATAAATAAACAGTTACCATCGAATCATATCTTCTTTTTCACAAACTGCACAAACTTGTTCATTTCCCCTGTAATATTACAGTACCTCTTTTGATTTGTTCTTGGATATGGAGGGAGTTAACTGTTTATTTATGTTATGTATACATTGGTTTGCGCAAATCCACTACTTCGTATGCACTGCCTATTAATCGAATTATTATCTTGATGTAAACTTTTAGCCAAAATGGCAACATGTCGTGTGACAATTGACAAACCTAACACCACACGGCACCCATTACTTATGTTTAACGCACATGGAAAGAAAGTGTGAGATCAGATTTGAAACAAGATTTAGCGGAGACAGTTTCATGTTGAATATTTATGATTGCCTGTAATATCAAATAAAGCATCAAAACTAAGGACACCAGTTTTATGGCACCCTAACCCGAGAGGTCAGATATATCATAAATATAGGGGGACAAAGTAAATATATAAGATTGGTTAAATATGTTAACCAATTATTCAAGATGTCTGGTCGTATTGCCGTAAGATCGGCCAATCAGAGTCAAAGAGGCGTGTCAGCTCTCAGGCAAGCGCTTGCAACATATCGGAAGTTCTAGATATATCTAGAGAATGGTAAGAGAGAACAGTAGGAGAGTTCAAGTTCGACAAGAGCAGTCGGAGCAGACAGAAGTCGCAGTGAAGCCAGAATACCAGACTTCGAGTTTGTACGACTGGCGATGCTGTTATGAAGAGCACAATTTGATTCGTGTTCAGTGATGGACTTCCTTACAAAACGGCATACCACACCGTGAGTGGCTACAGTAAGGTGTACACTGATGAAACAGAACCAAAAGTGGCTGTGCCAATGCACAAAGACGAAATTGGAGGTATGGATTCCTATCAATAATTATATAAGGTCATAAATGCAGATTAGGCATTTAACCTTAGCTGGTCTCAAATTTTCAATCTTCTCCGCAAATAGTAATATGACAATTGCCGTAATGAATTTAATAATTAATCAAATGTTCTTACTAAATGATTTTATTTTAAAGTCAAATTGGTGCAATTGATTGTGGTAGTATTTTAATATATTCTATTCTAGGAACTCGCACTGAAGATAAATAAGCTAAGTTTAAGTGGCACACAACGCAATGTGTTTGTGAGTTTCCCGATATACGACGATATTACGACCATGATTAAGAGTTTAATTTAATATTATGCTTTGCATAATCATTTCCACCGTCACATTTGATTTCCAGGACGCTTTAGTGCGAGTTTAAAATTTAAATAAAATTTTTTATAAATACTACTAAGGTTTATAAAAATAATTTAAATAAGGAGATGGATAATTTCAATGGAGGATCATTGAGATGACCAGATGATAGCATTGTTTAAATTAAAATATGCACATTCACTAAAGGTATAATGAAATAATTTGAATATATTGAAGAAATTGAAAATAATTTGTTTGAAAAAGTAATAATGATTGAGAAATTTGCTTTCAGAAGTATTTGATATGTATTATGTTAAATTGTGTATTTTATGCTATTGATTAGGATTTTGGGAGGGATAAATTTTGTTTTAAATGTCTGTTAGGAATTCTAGACGACAGTAGTCGGCTCAAAGATCGCAATTGAGAAGTACTGAAAATTCAAGGGTAAAAATAGATAATTTTGAATTAATTGCCAGTTATTAACGGGCGTAAAGACAAGAATGCTGAATTTTTTATAGCGCAATTTGAGAATGTTCCAAAGATGGTCTGAAAAAAATAAATCAATCATTTTAAAAACCCGAATTAAGGGGAAAGCACATGATTTTTTGTAAAAAAAAATAGAACTGCAAAAAGCAGATAAGATTCAAGAAATAAAATATTTATTAATGAGACTGTTTAAAACGTATCTTACAGTGTTGCAAAAAAAAGCAGACAAATTTAAATAAAATTAAAATGAAGCCAGGCACGAAAGTGTCGGAATTGGCGTTGGAAATTTCCAATTCGACCAATGAATTTTTAAGGTACAGTTACGCGAATAATGAGATGCGTGAAATAAAGAATAATTTAATGTTTGTAAAATTTATGGAGTCTGTAAGACAAGATCTGGCATTCGATATTAAAAACTTAATATATAGGATTTTGAAAAGGCGGTGGAATGCGCGGAACATTTAGAAAGTACTTTTGGTGATGTCGACAGTACTGAAGTAAATGCGATTCATCCAGATAAAAATATAGGCAAAAATGTTAATGATAGACAAATGGAAAGTCAAATGCAAAATTTAAATATTGAACTTCAGCAAACAACTTATGAAAAGCGGGGGAGTCCCAAAACTAAAATGGATAATTGTATAGGGTGCGGAATGCTTAACCATGTTTGAGAAGAATATGAGTACAACCCGTGTAACCAAATTAGAAATAATAGACCCGAAGAGAATAAAAACCTTAAATATTGCATAGGATGCGGAAAGCAAGAACATTATTTTCCTACCTGTTGGTATAAACCAAACGCACAGAAAAATTACGGAGAAAATAAGTATGAGAATAAAAGAAGTGAATTTAAAAATGGGCAAAATAACGGATTTAGAGAAAGAAATGTGGAAACAAAAGAGAGACGTTTGTATGCAAATAGCGATACATTTGCAAAAGAAAGATTTAAGCGACAAGAAAGATATCTCAACGTCAACCAAAATCACGGTCATTTAAACTGACAAGGGGGCTTTAGCTGAGTGGAAATTTTAAAAATAAAATTAAGTTCCAATTAAGATGCGAAAAATCGCAAACGCAAATTAACAAATCGGTTTACCAAAATTTTGAAAAGAATGTTCGCACGCGCGAAGCCCAGGTCCCAATTCCAAAATAATTCATCATGAAAGTACAAATCACAGAACAAAGGTAAATAAAATGGAAAATATGCATGGTATAATGTTACCTAGAATATGTATGTAATTTAGGAAAATGTCCGTTGTTGCAATGGCAGACTCCGGGTCCATGATGTCCCTGCTTGCGAAGAACTTGTTCCAGAGACTGAAAAATGAATCGAATGTAAAAAACTAATTATGTTGCTAGAAAAGTAACATTACAAACATTTACAATGCAAAATATTATTCAGTTCTTGGGTTATGTGAGAATTCATTTTAAAATTGGAGGCAAAGCTGTAAATAATACTTTTTTAATAACTGATCAGCACTTTGGATTTGACTATGAGATTTTATTAGGTTATGACTTTTTGGCAAACAATATAGGAATTTTAGATGCAAGAAATAAATTGTTAAACCTGCTAATATAACTATACCTTTAATTGAAGGTAAACATTTGGAACAAAGTGAGGAGGTAAATAAGGTGTTCATGCATACGATTCTAATACAAAAAAATGGAGATAATAATGTAAAAAATAATGAAATCAGTATGTGGTGCACAAAACTTAATATAGTTGAAATAAATTTAATTTAATTAATTAATTACATTGAGTTGTAACACGAAATACCGAGTTAACCCACTATACTAATCTCTAGTGCGAGTTCCTGGAATAGAATAATTATTAACATGGAGCTACAATTAAAAGCATAACATTTTAACTTTAAATTAAAATCACTTATTTAGGACATTTGGTTAACTATTAAATTAATTACAACAATTATCATATTATTCGATGAGGATCTTGGAAATGTGAGGCCAGGTAAATTCGATTATCAAATGGACTAAGACCTACTACAATATTTGGTACGTATAATTCCAATTTCGTCTTTCGCCATTGATCAACCTATTAGCTTACCAAGATATGTTAATTTATCCTTTAACTATTTTCTATTATTTAGAATAAAGTATATATTACTAGAATAACGTAAACTACCATTTAGAGCGTTTAAAATATTAAGTACAAATTTGCTAGCAGTAGTAGAATAATAACTATGACCACTAGTTTAAATTTAATAGGATTTTTATGAAATTTAGGTATATGCAAAATATATGGAAATTTCAAAATTTTATAATTAATATTTAATTCACTATACATATTGATAATTTTCTGCTTGATATTAATTATAGAGTGAGTGTGATTCGAGTTTAAATACAGTGCTATTCTTTATATAATCTAACAGATTTTATATATAGAATTTTTTACAATAGATTTTATATATATATGTAATAGCATAAGTATTAGAGGCTTTATCAACATAAATATTAGCAAAAGTTTTTTGTAAATCAATGATAGCTCTTTTCATATTATCAATAGCATCTAAAGATGTAGACAATTTAATAGTGCTAATAGCATTTTTAATAAATTTTAATATAGAAAATTTCACATGTTAAATGCCTCTAATGGCAGAGCATATTTACAAGATAATTTATAAATATATTTATCAATGTCAAGATGAATTGACTGCAATACATTAGAAGAGTGGTTGCAAAATTGTAACCTGAATTTATTATATATATATATATATATATATATATATATATATATATATATATATATATATATATATATATATATATATATATATATATATATATATATATATATATATATATATATTAACTTCTTAACCTGATGATTTGAAATTTATATATTTTTTTTCCCATTTGATTGAAGATTTGCTCATTTATACTTTTATTTTGTAGGCTTGTTAGAATGTTAGGTTTTTTGAGTTACAGCTTCTCATTGTTCTTTCATTGGACTTTCAAACTATTATTATTATTAGAGAAGTTGTAACTCAAAAACCCTAACCTAAAATATGGCTACAAAATCAAAAGAAGTATTAAATAGAGAATCATCAATCATGAGGGAAAAAAATGCATATTTCTAGTCATCAAGCTAAAGATTATCAACAAATATCAATGGTGTGGATTTGGGAAAAAATATCCAAGTACTAAAATTGTAGACGTGGATAAGCACTAGGCCTAAAAAATTGTTGATTTAAAAAAAAATATTTTTCAAGTCCAAGTATCTGTTCAAAATGAACACAAAATATGCTTGCAAAGTATGCTATATATATATTTTCTCATACGTAGTATTAAACAGAATGATTTACATAAAGGTTTTGGATTTCGAGATTTTTATGCCAATATATGTTCTAAGGCCACCTAACGACGTTTTGACTATTTTTAGAGTGATGTCCGCCTGTCTGTGGTCGATTTTTAGTGTACATGACAGAGGCCATAGATATTGATGTATTTTCACGAAACTTTATGTTCGGATCTATTATCAAATAATCTAGAACTAGATAGAATATGTATTTTAATTCGAGCAAAACCTTCTAAATTTATTTGAATTTTTTTATGTTTTTAAGATGGCAGCTTACGACAACATTTGACATAATCATGCATAAAAGGGTTTATTTATGGATCAATGATCACGAGACTTTATAGTTTCAATCATTGTGGAAAATAGTCACAATACATTTTTTTGTGTCTGGCACCCCACTCGAGTTGGCAGCGGAAACCCGCTGCCAGTGGGTACATTGACAAGTATGGTATCAATTGAAAAAAATAAGCCCTTTAAATTGAGGGGTAATATGTCGTAATTATTTTTCATTTTGGACTATGATATCAGTTTTTCAATAATTTTCTTTGAAAATTAAAAAAAAGTTACTAAAAATGGATTCATATATGGGAAAGTCGAGTTGTGCCACATTTCAGTTAATTTTGTTTTGTGAAAATTACTATTAAGAAAAATACAAAACTATCCAAATATTAAAACGTTTACAATATATTGTAATTTAAATTTCATTTACAGTATATATCATGTACTAAATACGGGTACACGGTCAGTAGTAAATATGGTTTTATGTTTTGAAAACGCACTTATAAACTTAAGATCCTTTTATCATTTCAATGAACACTTTATCTTTGTCAAGTAAGAATTTTTAAAAGAAACACCTATATATACATCAATCGAAATAATTGGTTACTTTGATAACTTGAACGAAAAACGTCTCAAGCAGTTGTTGAGTTCATTAGAGGGAATGGGATTAAATTGTTCCTCAATTTATCATTTAAGCAGTGATCATAGTGTTGTTAAGGGTGAAAAATAAATTGAGATATCTTAAGAAGAGTTCTGTTTTCAGCTTCGTCACTGATTGATTTTCTGTTGAAGTAATACATCAATGTCAAATGAGATAAACATTTTTGTGTAGAGATTGTTTCTAAAATGTATCTCAAATTAGATTTGTTGTTTCAGGTTGGCATTACATCTTAAAATTATTTCATTAAGTTGGCATCGACAGAATTGCTTCTTCTTTTCGAAAACAAAATAAACAATATAACCCAGATGTTCTTGAAATAAATATTAGCAATTTCTTTTAAAAAGTGATTAATTTATAGAATATTTAAAATATTTGACACCTGAAATGACATTTATGTAGTGTGAGTATGTTCGAGTTATGTTAGGGTTTTTATGGATCATATATCGTCTAAAAATGAATCGGACGTTGATTGGGGATACACAACCGACATTTTTTTGTGTTAACAAATGCAGGGATCAATTTCATTATAGTGACGTTGGCAGGAAGGATATTGTCACAAATCTGGAATTTTAAATAGTTTTATTTTTAAACATCTCATAAGAGCTCCCAGAACACTATGCGTAGTATGTGTTAGGGATATAATTTTAACACCAATGTACACCGAAATATTTAGGTCTAGTTAGAGTTTATATTTATACACACGGCTAATTTTGCAGCAGTCTAAAATTTTGAACAGTTTTCGTTTTAAACAGTTTTCATTTTCTGATAATAATTCCCTAAATACTTTCCGTATCATGTATGGGGAGTATAAAGTTAATTCCATTGCAGTCTGAATTATTTAGGTTTGAGTAACAACTTTTTACGTTCTCACACCATTAATTTCACGTCAGTCTAAAATTTTGATTTTTAAAAATGTGTTGTTTAAAATTTTGCTGTTTAAAATAACTCCTATTTTAAATAGCTTACTTTTTAATAGGAATATCAAAACCACTTTTTGTACTATAAAGTACGGTTATAATTTTATCTGTAGTGTACACTAATTTATTTAGGTTTGAGTTAGAACTTCTTTCTTGCGTTTGCACACCAATAATTTTATACCAGTCTGTAATTTTGAATAGTTTCCCCTTGAAATAATTTATACACATTTTCGAAAAATAAACCTTCCAAAATACTCTTTGTAGTATAAGTTAGGGGTACAATTAGTGTACTCCCACATATCTAGAATCTATTTGAAACTTCCTTCTTACGTTTCCAAACCAATTGTTTCCAACCAGCCTAAAATTATGGACAGTTGCCTTTTAAAACCTATTTATATTTTCAGATAAGACCTTCCAAAACAGTCTCTGTCCTATAATTTAGGGGTATGATTTCAACTCTAGAGTACTTTGAATCATTTAGAATGGAGTTAGAGAACGTTCTTCTTGTACTTTCACACAAATAAATTCTTATCAGCCTGAAATTTTTAATAGTTTACTTTTTAAACATTTTTGGGTAAGAAATTCCAAAACATTCTCCATACTTAGGGGTGTAATTTAAACTCTAGAGCACTCTGAATCATTTAGTTTCGAGTAAGAATTTCCTTTTCCCTTTAAAGGCCAATAGTATTTATTATCACCGAAACTATAAAGGCAGTTTGCCCATTATTGGTTTTTATTTTATTATGAAATTGCAGCCTCCTGTCGGGAATACATGTCATTTATTTGATTTAGTAATTTTTAACTTAGATACAATTTTTCGAATTAAAAAAGCATGGTTGTTTCTGAAGTTAAGGATCTTTTATTGGCCCGTTTACTATTAAAATCCACAGTCATCTGACTTTAATCGTCTTAATGAAGCGAATTAAATCTCATACGTTTCTCTAAATTTATTCAGGAGCTCAGACTCGCTATCAAACACCTATTGAAAGAGTTATACAGACATACATGAATACATGACTGATACGTTTTAAGAGATGCGGAAAGCGTGTATATCTAATTGAATTATTATCTATATCATACTATTTCCTCTTTGATATTCTATGCACTGTTGGGAAAGCAAAATCAATTCATGTATCGGATTAGAGCAGATTGACTCGGTCTCATAGACAAAGGTAAAATTAAAAAAAAATAAGCATAATAAATTACTACTTAAATGTTATTTCACGGAATTTCTAACGTGTAATTTGTGTGACCATTTTTATGCATTTCATATATTATATTCATCAGCAAAATCCGTGCGCTTCGTGTACTACGTACACCCAACTACACCAATGCCATGTTTACTTGGGAAACAGGAACGGACGGACATCAACTCCCTCTGACTCCTCTCACATCAACTCTTAATATCTACAGTCACATGCGAGCCATACACTCCTCCCATTTGATAACACTATTTCTTATACAACTCTTTATCAAACGATATATACTATGCCAACATAAAGCAATTAATTTACGAGCTTCCCTAGCCCCTTTAACAAGCCAATTTATCAAATTTAATACTTCAAATATTTTAACACATATTTTCAATTTTTGATCATATTATGGCAGAAAAAGGTCTGTGTCTCTCTATTTTAATGGTTCATACAATTCAGCTCCATCCAATCTATCTATAGACAAAGTTTGTATTAATTGCATTATTTAAAACGTGAATTCGATGATAAAGCAGGCAGCAAGTGTGTCTCTAACTCCATGGATTAAATATTCATAATCTGAATTTTTAAATTAGGAAGGCCTCTCAATATTAACGATTCTATTCAGCTGAATCTTGAAGGTAAACGGATAGTCTACTCTCTAGCTCCAATAGCGTAATACAGTTTCCCGAACTAAAAGGGTAAACAGAACGGGTCAAACTTTGAGAAGCTATTTTCCAGATCCAAGGAATAATTTGAGAACTGGATTTCAGATTTGGTTTCAGCATGGTCGAAATAAAAAATTAAAGACGAAATCTTTGGATTCAAAAGCAATTTAATAAACATTCTATAGACTTGCACATAAATTAAAAGCCAGAGATCGGGCATCATAGTAACTTTCCTCAGTGGCACTATATGAAAATCGCACCAACAAGCCTAAATATCATCCACACTGGTATGCAAAATTTGCATATTACAGAACAGCATCATTACAACAAACATCATAATGCAGCTACATAAAAACATGAGCAAGAAATATAAATGAAAAACGATTATAATTCAAAATTAGAAATACAAATTATCAAATTCTATATCAAGCATAGTATGTATTATCAGCAATTAATTTTAATTTTAAAAAATCAGAGGTAAAATTGCCACGGTTTGACGCTCATGTAATCGAGAACGAGTCGCGAGTTATAACTTAATTTATATGTAAGTCTAAAGGATGTTTATTAAATGACTTTTAAATCTAATGATTCCGTATTTAATTTCTTCAAATCGATTTACAATTATGACGTGTTACCACTCTGAGTATGGTCCAAATATTATACGACGATCGAATTATATACTCTAACATACTGGTACTGCGCTTTTAGAGAGACGAAATTTAATACTGTATCGAAGCTTATTATTCAATTTTCGCTTATTATTCACTGTATCGACGCTTATTATTTACTGCGATTTTAGAGAGGCGAAATTTAATACTGTATAGACGCTTATTATTCAATTTTAGCTTATTATTCACTGCATCGACGCTTATTATTCACTGCTCTTTTAGAGAGGCGAAATTTAATACTGTATCGACGCTTATTATTCAATTTTCGCTTATTATTCACTGTATCGACGCTTATTATTCACTGCTCTTTTAGTGAGGCGAAATTTAATACTGTATCGACGCTCATTATACAATTTTCGCTTATTATTCACTGCATCAACGCTTATTATTCACTGCTTCTTTAGAGAGGCGAAATTTAATACTGTATCGACGCTTATTATTCAATTTTCGCTTATCATTCACTGTATCGACGCTAATAATTCACTGCTCTTTTAGAGAGGCGAAATTTAATACTGTATCAACGCTTATTATTCAATTTCCCCTTATTATTCACTGTATCGACGCTTATTATTCACTGCTCTTTTAGAGAGGCGAAATTTAATACTGTATAGACGCTTATTATTCAATTTTCGCTTATTATTCACTGTATCGACGCTTATTATTCACTGCGGTTTTAAAGAAATGGAATTTAATACTGTATCGACTCTTATTATTCAATTTTCTTATGTGTCGCATTTTCTGAGTCATGTATAAAATGAAAAGCGAAGAACATTTCCCTGAATTTTACAATTTCTTCTAAACTCTCACGCACATGGATGGTGTTTTTAGTTTATGAATTAAAATATCCCTTTCTTCATTGCTAATGTTGCGTAAACTCAATATTGCCAAACTCAGTTCATTTAAATTCATTCAAAAGACATCGCATACACAAACAGACGCGAAGACATTTATCAAAATACGGCGAATTCGTATGGAGGGATGCATAAAATATTTCAATACGTGGTTATATATGTGTTACCATTTTGCAATATTTTCAAATAATGTTCAACCATTTATTCCATATTTTGATAGATATGCATTTCAATTATCGATCTTCATTTAATTTTAAATATTGCAATATGGCCTTAGTAAAAGTAAAAGTCATCACATGACGCTTTATCAAATAATGTCGCCCAAAATAAAACAAGGAATTCCCTCACCACAAGCTGATGTCCATAAATTCTATTTTTTTTTTAATATTTGTTGTGGTTTCTTGCTTCTTTTTTTTTGAACATCACAGTTTAAAGTCCCAAACGAGATAAAATAATTGAAATGGAGAAGAATAATAAATTACAAAAGGGAAAAAGTCACAGCCATTGGGACGAATCAAAAGAAAGAAACAATTAAAACGTAATATCTCAAAAAGTGATCCTAATTGAAAAGAACAAAATGCGTTTGAAGAAAAAAATATTCAAATTAAAATAAAAGTGCGGGTAAAAAATTAGACTGAAGAATTTTTCTTTTTAATTTCATTCGACGATTTTTTACAGTGATTTATTAAACTTTTATTGATTTATTATTACAATGAATTATCACAATGATTTCAAACTGCTATTGCTTTATTTATTAGATTCCTACTGATTGAGTATTAAGCAAGTAAAAGCAAAAAACGTTATTTTTTAAAGTCACCATTCTGTTATTTGTGCGTAACTTAAGTGTATAAAATTGCATTTATTAAAATGTATCTAACCTAAGTGTATGAAAAGTAACGACATACTAAATTTGAACTTTCTAGCCACTGTGGTTCATGGTGCTCGAGGTCCAAGAAACGAGTACATTTTTACGGCAGGTCCAAGATGGGCTGGCCGGTAAGGTTCAATATCCAGAGATTTTAAATGTACAACAACGTACAACAACATACCACATTTGAAATGTTTAGTTGCTTCGGTTTTTGAGACTTTCTCCGAAAACGAGTATATTTCTATAGCAGAACTAGGGTGGGCTGGGTTGGTAAGGTTAAAAATTCAGAGATTTAAACAGTACAACCAAGAACAACATACAATATTTCAACTCGAGTCATTCCCCAAAGATAGATATATATATAGTAGACATGTATATAGTAGGCCACTGATGGGCTAAGCCGGTATGGTCTAAATTAAAAAAATTAAAATATGCCAAAAAATATAACGATATTCCAAGTTCGGACTTTTTAGCAGCTCGGGTATTCCAGTTATTATCCATAAAAGTAAATACATTTCTATGACGGACCCAAGCCGGGATAATTGGAAAATATTTAAGATCGAAAGAATGAAAATATAAAGGATAACGACATACTAATTTTAAATTTTCAAACTGATGCCGGTCTTGAGTAATTACCGAGTATAGTTATATGACGGCCCAGGACGGGCTAGCTCGACCAGTTCCAAAATATAAAGAACTAAAATTTTACAAGAAATAACTGTACAAAGGACAACGGAATAGCATATGCCATGTTACTATGATTAATTAAATCAAATTACTTAGAGCCCCTAATATTTGAATCATGCTGGCAACAATTCTGATGGTCACAGCACGCAACTTTACCTGCATAATACAATTAATTTATTACTTTCACAGCGAAAACTTAAGGGAACGACGGTAAAATGTTTTTAACGTTTAATTATTGAACATTTAGCGTCTTTCATAGTGACAACATGTGAATCAGAGTATTTTTAAGCGCCCTATAAAATTATATTTCACGCAAAACTAACTTGACTTTTATCAATATTGGTAGCATCATAAGCAATAGAGTCCATATATTAAAATATTATGATTAACTCATAAATTTGTCGTTGTGACATTGATTTTCTACTCACTTTTAGGTAACCAACAATGTGACATATAAGCATTCTAATAAAGCAAACGTAGAAGTCTAACACACATATGCACCAATAGTTTTTATGGGTTATATAGCTGTTTTATATCTAGGATGTCTAATACTATTTTTCGGAAATGACAATTTGTGCTATTATGTCAAACCCAAACAGGCGCAAATTGTAATACAGTTGTACCTGCATTCCTATAGGCATCATATAAGCGTGCATACAGGTTGACGGTCGCGCTTTCAAGCCATTACTGTAATTACTGTTTATTAAATATCATTTTATAACTTCTAAGTCATTGTGCTTTTGCCTCACCTAATCTGTTACACCATTATGCGCCCACTGGTTCCTTTGTGTTTCATTACCCCGACCGGGTAAACTATGACAGAAAATGCTTGGTTTGGTGTGTACTACCATCTTATAAAGTCTGTCTCGTCTTTTTATAATCATCCTGTATATATATATATATATATATATATATATATATATAAACATGTAAAAATTATATTTCAAATATTGTTGACTAAAAGAAAAAAAAGAAAGAAAATATATAGATGTAATAACCAATTCAAGTAATTACGTAATATTAAAATCATCAAAGCAGTTAAACCACGGTCACAATGCCGAAAAACGAAATGTACAGCACTAGCTTAATTTTGAAGATTAATTAGACTAGACTCTTCTTCAAGCCTGAGTGTCATAAGGAAAATTGTCCTTACCGAAAATTTACTTTACAAGGACTTACCTTTGATGCCTTCACTAAGGGTGGAGTATGGAAACTCCAGGTTCACGAGCCGAAGAGAATAACACACAAGATATAAAATAATCACTCTTATTTATATTGATCAATTCATTTAATTTTTAATTTCATATATATATATATATATATATATATATATATCTTGATTACTCTTTAGATTATTCATAAATCCATTTTTATGACACATATATCTCTAACAATATTTAATTAACACTTATTTATAACACATTATTTAATTGACACTTATATTTAGAACACATCATTATTATATACCGAACATATATGTAGTTATTTTATTTTAAATACAATTGTCCTTACCCAAAATTTACTCTACAAGGACTTACCTTTGATGCCTTCACTAAGGGAGGAGTATGGAAACTCCAGGTTCACGAGCCGAAGAGAATAACACACAAGATATAAAATAATCACTCTTACTTAAATTGATCAATTCATTTAATTTTTAATTCCATATATATATATCTTGATTATTCTTAAGATTATTCATAAATCCATTTTTTGACACATATATCTCTAACAATATTTAATTAACACATATTTATAACACATTATTTAATTGTCACATATATTTAGAACACATCATTATTATATACCGAAAATATATATAGTTCTTTTATTTTAAATATAATTGTCCTTAAATTACCTTTGATGCCTTCAGTAAGGGTGGAGTATGGAAACTCCAGGTTCACGAGCAGAATAGAATAATACACAAGATATAAAATAATCACTCTTATTTAAATTGATCTATTCATTTAATTTTTAATTTCATATATATATATATATCTTGATTATTCTTAAGATTATTCATAAATCCATGTTTTGACACATATATCTCTAACAATATTTAATTAACACATATTTATAACACATTATTTAATTGACACATATATTTAGAACACATCATTATTATATACCGAAAATATATGTAGTTCTTTTATTTTAAATACAAGAGCTCGTTATTGCGATTGGGTTTCTTACGCCCGTATTGTTAATTACACGATATGTATTATTTGTTGTGTGTGCCTTCCGTAAACATTTTAATAGATGAAGATTATAAATACCTCATATTTGTTTGCACCTTGATACTTAGTGCCATTGGAGAATACACGTTACAGGTTGCTGGATGTCTATGTATATTTTAATGCGCCACTATTTCACTGTGCACATATTAAGATCACACATCACAATCTTGCCGATCCGTGTTTTCTTTGTGCAATCGTAGGAGATTTTTTTTGATACAGCTAAAACATTAGGTGCGTCTAGGACGCTGACGCATATTGCATCTCGTCGAAACTTCTAGAACATTCTGGAAACACTTTTTTCTTTTCCCCTTGTGATGGCATATCACCTCTTCGGATTCGTTGTTGTGATGGGGGGGGGGGGTGAACGCTGTTTACTTATGAGTGATTTCCAATTGGTTTTCGTTGCTGCATTTAAAGGGGTTCTTAGCATCTGTATTGTTGATGATTGGCATTTGTAATTGAAATGTCAATATGTGGTGCAACATCGTGCGACACTGAGCATCTAACTTTAATCAACTTGCTTGTTTCAGATTTGGCAATAGCAAGTTACTATAAATGCACAGACTACAAACATTAAAAGAGGAAGAATTGAAAAACAGAAAAAAAAATCAAGTATTACCATGATCCATGAAGCAGGAACTCATCGTACAGGTGTGAGGCGAGCAGCCATACCTGAATAAAAAGTCGAGAACCACCCAGAAGAAGTATGACAAAATGTACCATAGGAGGAAGAACAAACGGTTGCAGTGACCTTCTTTAAAATCCGTCCTGTGAGTTAGAGTACGAATCACCCATATAAGGAAACCAGGATGAACAGGAATCATATGTAAAAAATCTTACTAAACAAGTGATTCACAGAAGGAATAAATAAACAAATATGCCACTAACACTATTACAAAGGGGCTCAAATCGTTGTATCAAACTAGCTAAAGTTACATATTTTAGCGATAATAATTTTCAAAATATTAAATATTTATGTATCTTTTTTTCAAATTTATATTTTTTCAAAAATTTTAATTTATTTTTTTAATTTTCATTTTTATATAATCGTATAATTAGTTTATTTTTGTAATATATATATATATATATATATGTATATATATATATATAGTTTACAGCCAGAGTACAATTTTGTAAATCTAAATTTAATTGAAAATTTCTAGGATAAAAGTTTAATACAAAAGGATTACTATTATGGGATACACATAATATATTATCTAAATATCATATCTAGTATACCTGAGGCAAATTACGCAACCATTGGTTATAATTTTTCTCATAGAAGTATTAATAAAGATTAGTCAATAATTATGAAGCACCTCCCCCCCCACTTGTGGGAAACCAAACAGTTGCTTAAAAATTGAACCAACATGTTGAATATAATTCTTATA